>CM056054.1:37705609-38095609 GCA_029574335.1 Rana kukunoris
TTCATATATTTTTTTAATTTAAACATTATTAAAATCACTGCTCCAGGAGCAGTGATTTTAATGATGCTTAAATAAAAAAAAAAAAGAAGAAAAATTCCTTTAAATATTGTACCTGCTGGGTGTATATACCTGTGATAACGTCTTTAACCACTTGCTTACTGGGCACATACACCCCCCTCCTGCCCAGGTGAAATTTCCGCTTCCGGCACTGCATCGCTTTAACTGACAATTGCGCGGTCGTATGACGTGGCTCCCAAACAAAATTGACGTCCTTTTTTCCCCACAAGTAGAGCTTTCTTTTGGTGGTATTTGATCGCCTGTGCGGTTTTTATTTATTGCGCTATAAACAAAAAAGAGCGAAAATTTTGAAGAAAAATACAATATTTTTTACTTGTTGCTATAATAAATATCCCAATTAAAAAAAAAAAAAACAGGGGTGTCTATAGTTTGTCTGTGAAAACGTTTTTGAGAACCCGGGTTTGCCCGAGGGAACATGTATCAATGGAAAAAAGTTTTAAAAACTGTCATTTTTTCAGGAGTCCTGCTCCTGAAAAAACTACAGTTTTTAAAACTTTTTTTCCATTGATACATGTTCCCTGGGGCAAGACCCGGGTTCTCAAAGACGTTTTCCAACAATAACTTTAATATTGGGCTTTAAAATGAGCACTTTTGAATTCAAACGTTCGAGTCCTATAGACTTCAATGGGGTTCTAAATGTTCGATCGAACATGCGGTCTGTTCGATCGTTCTGGTGCGAACCGAACGCGGGGGTGTTCGGCTCATCCCTACCGCCTACTGTCTTCATATATTTGCTGTGAATTTTTCATTTTCTCTATTACATTTAATTACCTTTCACCACCCCTTTACAGGCCTTAGGTTACCACGTTTATCAAAAATATAAAACAAGGCGCTGTAACACTTTAGGAGATTCATCGTTGGAACTTTTTTTGTCTTTCAACTCAATAAAAATTCAGTTGTTTTCCACGCACAAGAACGCGGCTCAGCCATGAAATCTTTTCTCTGGTACATTTCATCGGAACGACCTGCGTAGTAAAAGCGTAAACATCGCTTACCATAGTGGTGTGAAATGCTATTCCGATGTACTGACATACTCTGGACAATTCCTGAGAAGGGCTGACATTGGCCTCCTGGATCAGGCAGCTGCTCACTCAGCAAAGAATTAACAGATGGAAGATATGCAGACTATTGAATAAAATGTTTTTTATTTGTCCTAGGAGGTGCAGCTGAAGATGTTCCGACTATCATCAGAGGTGTTTTTCATCTTCTCCTTCCAGCAGGGCTGCCACAGAAAAGACAAGATGAAAACAGCTGAAAATAAGGCAGATTTCTCTTTTATTCCAAGTGCACGTACAGCCGCCGCTTTTTTTTTTTCACGAGAGCGTGGAACACCCAAGGGATCGTATCAGTTTGGTAGTGAAAGCAGCCTTCCCTGTTATTCTTCCCCGTCTCACCTCTGTGCTGTCTACAATCAATCACAGAATCCAAGCAGCACAGGGAGGCCATATAATGCTGAGAAATGGCTTCCACTTTCCAAATATTCTCTGCAATGCACGCCGTTCTATAAAGTATTTAGATAGGAACATTTATATCCCCGAATTCCTGCTGTTTATAGATCCCCATGTAGTGGCATTTCATAAATTTCTGCAAATAGTACAATGGAATTATTGAGGAAAGTGAACTTATAACAAAACAAGAAAACTCCTATTCTCATATCCCACCTAACTTATTTCAAGTAAAACTTTGGACGTTCAAACATTAAAGGGGTTGTAAAGGTTCTTTTTTTTAAATTACATGTCATACTTACCTCCACTGTGCAGCTCGTTGTGCACAGAGTGGCCCCGATCCTCGTCTTCTGGGGTCCCTCGGCGGCTGCCTTGGCTCCTCCCCGCAAGAGCTAACTCCCTTTCTGGGAATCTCTCTTCCAAGGGGGTTAGCTTGCGGGCGCGCTCCCTTGTGATACAGTGGCGGCCATATCAGGCAAGTGTTTCACTCCGCCCCGCTCCCCGGCACGCCATGTCATTGATTAAATTGTCATCAGTGGGAGCCAATGGCTGCGCTGCTATCAATCTCCAATGAAGAGCCGAGAACAGCCAAGAAGACAGGGCCGAGAAGCCTGCACGTTCACAACGCGGGACTTTCGAGGGCTCAGGTAAGTAAATGGGGGGGGGGCTGGGGGGCTTGTAAGTGTAAAAAACAACCCCTTTAACATATTCTTAAAGCAGAGTTCCACCCAAAAATGGAAACCCCCCAACATGTCATATTTGGTATCTAATTTTTTTTGGGGTGGGGGGCAGATACCCACTTCCTCCCTGGAAGGAAGTTCACCTCTCCCCCCTCCCTCCCAGTAATCTTCTGGGACACGTTACAGGTACCAGAAGATTGTCCGGCCATTCACAGCACGCGGCTCGCGCACGGGCGCCACAGTCAGGCGCCCACAGTAAGAATACCAGGGCTGTGGAGAGGAGGGGGAGAGGAGTGGTGCTTCGTACGCCCGCATCGCTGGACCGTGGGATAAGTGAGTGTCTGATTAGTCAGCAGCTACACCTTTTGTAGCTGCTGACTTTAAAAAAAAAAATCCAGAGGAACTCCGCTTTAAGAAGCACTAGACTTGAAAACAAGGGCTTAACAACCTCTGTAGCTGCAGCCACTGTTAAAAAATTCATCCTAATGTTTGCAGCTAAAACTTCTAAATTTTACTCTCTCTGGGTAGCTCAGATCCCCTTGCCAATGGTGAGTTGGCTGTCCGACTGCTTTCTAATGTAGCATCCTCCTAGATAGGTGCTAGGATCAGTTCGATTTAGTGCTGACTCACTGTGTTCATTGTAACTGTATTTATGTTTGCTAGGTAAATTTAACTTGTCTCACTAAAAACCAGTGTGGCTGTGTTAGGTAAATTTAGGTGCGCTCACTGTAATCAGTAGAGCTGTATGTTATTAGTTAGGTCTGTTTAGTGGTTCAGCTGTTGCTGGTTTTTCCCCTGCTTGCCTCTACTTTCCAGAGAGATTGAGAACTCTCTGGAACATACACTATTTTACCAAAATTATTGGGACACCTGCCTTTACACGGACATGACTTTAAAGCTCCACCCTAAAATAATACTGTACTACAATAGCTTCCTTTAAATATAGGGTGACCAGACATCCCTAGTTTCAGGGGACAGTCCCCGGATTGAGGACAAGTCTGTCCCTGGTTTTGTCCCTAGGTTGGATTTAATAGGGGGCAGGGGCAATTTTAAAGACAATCAGTGCAGAATTAAAATAAAAAAATTTGAATTACACCCCCCCCCTGCTCCGCCGTGCCTACTAGCATAGGGGGGGTTGTATTTTTCCCATTATCTGTGCCCCTTTCTGATGATCGTGTGCTGGTCGGAGTGGAGAGAATATTTCTTCAGTTTCGGGTGCATGCCCATTCAGCTTCGCTCGCATGTTCTTCTGCCTTGGCTCAAATTCTGGCCAGCCACCTGCCTATCTCCTTGCCTTCGCCGGCGGAGTAATCTTCCTCCGCTTCCCATCCAGTAGTAGCCGGGGCCCGAAGAGTAAGACTTGAGAGGCTGTGAGGCGGGCGGCGACGGGCAGAGAGTTGTTCATTGTTGCCATTACTAGTAAAACAAAAAATGTCCCCGGATTTCATTTTAAAATCTGGTCACCTTATTTAAATACGATTAAAAAAGTTCTGTGAATTTTTCTTTTAACATGCCTGGAAATCCCTGTTGCTAGGCAGAATTCCTAATCTGCCTTCTTCCTGGACCGCGGTGTTTCTCCTGTCCAACCTAAGCCGCACATGGCTCCCGGGAAAGAAGTGTCATAATTTCTCAGGAGACGAAAAATCACGGGATTTCTCCGCCCCCGCCCGTTGTAATAACAATGGCACAAACAACCTGCGCTACGAGTGTCGCTCTACTGCACACCCAGCATGCTCCACGAAAACAAGAAAAAATGTACTGGGCTTCAGATGCCCACACATAGGATGGCAACGGCCGCATCATGAGCTGCTGCAAATAAGGCAAGTGTAAGATTGATTTACCGATCGATTGGCAATCTATCACTATTTTTAATGTCTTGTTTAATGTAATTAAATTTAAATTGCCCAAAAAAAATAATAATGACCCGAACCCCGTTTAAATGGCATCCCAGTCTTAGTCCGTACGGTTCAATATTGAGTTGGCCCACCCTTTACAGCTATAACCGCTATATAACTCTTCTGGGAAGGCTGTCCATAAGATTTAGGAGTGTTGTCTAGGGGAATTTTTGAAGACCATTGGAACAGGAAGGGGCCATCCCCAAGCTGTTTTAGAGAGTTGGGATAATTAAATTATCCAAAATGTCTCTTATGGCGTGCTGATGCCTTAAGAGTTCCTTTCATTGAAACTAAGATGAAAACAAAAAAGTGTAGCACTAATTAGGTTAGGTTGGCATAAAACTTCAAATTACAAATATGACAATAAAAGTGAAGTGAAAATGTCCACACAAATACATAAATATATAAATAAATGTCCATATGTGAAAAACACAAATAGTGTAAAAATACAAATCCGAGTAGTCCAGCAATAATATTGGTGAATTCCAAAGCCTGGTGATAACTTCAAAGAGGTGCTAGCGTTGAAGGAGCGCAGAAATTAATTAACGTGAAGAGAAACCACCACCCATAGGTAAGGGGCTTATCAGATAGTTTGAACCCAGGAGAACCTACGTTCAGATGGGTCAAACAGAGCTTTATGTGGTATAACCACGATGGAACCTGGGCAATCCTGTATGTGTCTCCAATGGCTGTAGCAAGAGTGACCAAACGGCAGAGGAATGGAGTATACCACAGACAAAGGTAGCTGGTTTCCAGATTGTCTTACAGGACATGATGGTCCAAAAAATATCCCGGATGTGTATGGAAGGGTGCGAACCATAGATTATGAAGAAAAAAACATCCACATAGCATAACTCTGTGTTGAAAATTTAATGTAGCAAGAGCACTTACATTTAGATGGATGTACAAGCGCTTTGTGCAAAGTAGTTGCAACAGTGGGGTCCACCTGACGCGTTTCGTCCCAAGGACATCATCTGGGGTATACCCCTTGTGATGAAACGTGGCACTTAATTATAAGTGCATCTGTACAGTTTTCTCTTAGTCCGACTGCAAAGCCCCATACATACATCTGACAATAAATTTCACCTAATTCAGTTTCCTGTGATGATATGGTAATAACAATGAATTTACCACCACTGTCATATAGGCTGTGCCTGCTTCAACTACAGTGGGATAAGAAGATGTTGCAAGGAGTGTGGCTATCAGCATTTTGAAACAAAATATAATCAGCGCAATAGTCAAAGTATATGCAAATAAAATATGCAGTGCAACACAATATAAAATAAATCAAATATCAATCGTGATTTCTGCCAACAACTGTCAGAGTGTATCCACATGTGACACTTAATTCAATACTAATAAACAAAAACTAGTGTAGCGCAACCAATATAAACAATAAAGCAATAATTAAAGTCTAAATAATGTGAAAATTCCTTTGTTGTGCAACTCTAGGTCACAGTTCATAGAATTGTTAATTCATATTATCCAGTGACTTCTAGACCACCTCTAGCTGGAATGCCTGCTCACCTCTAGATAATGACCCCACTACAGAATCACACCTGGTATTATGTCTCTTAGAATGCCACTGGAAAAATGAATCCTCCTCCTGGTGTCCCTGGCCTGGACAACATTGACCTCCTCCTGGGATCTCAATCAATTGTGTGTGGCCATAAAATGATAAAGGCAAGCCATAGTGCTCTCTGCTCCAATATTTATCAAAACTTCACAGGGATTAAAATACTCACATAGGTATGTGAAAAACATGCATATTATCAACTCTCCACATTGATAAGAAAAATTGAAAAAACTTCCTGAATGGCGGTTCCTCACACCTGTACACGTTGCGCTTTCTGATGAGCTTCTTCAGCAAGTGGGGAGCTGTAAGTAATTACTAGAGGGTTATATAGGCATCTACCTTATCAACACTTTTCCTACAAGTGTGAACACCGGTACACTCAGCTGAGGGGATTTACAGTTAGGGACTATCGATTTTATTGAGGGATTTGAGCTTGAATGGGGTTAGGAGTATCATGGGAAGCCCAGTTGACTTCAGAAAAACTCTTTAGGGACAACTTTTCCTATATACAGCTATACACAGTCTCTCTGTACACTCATCTGCTTCCAGCACTCACTTGCTTGTAAAAGAAACAGACTCAGCTGGGACATTTTAGTGAATCTGGCAAATCACTCAGCCAGATCAAGTAAAAGCCCTTTACGGGCAGGGACCTCCGGACCCTTTAGTTGTGTAACAAAGTCCAATGTTCAGCTTACATCCCTATGGTTACTGTTGCCATTGCCACCCCTTCAGGCACTGCCAGCCCACCTGGTTGAAGCTTCCCCTTTCACTAGCCCTCCTGGTTACTCCTCCAAGACTGACACCACAATCCTCCCAGACTGCAAACTCACCAGCCCACCCTGTTGACTTTTCCTGGAGAACTCTTGGACGTGCTGACTCTCTCCTGCTGTCCTCACATTTGCTCCCGTGCATCCAGGAAGGATATCCTCCATGTGTTGTAGAGGGTCCCTCTAACAACCGGGGCCCTAGGCCTTAGGTCACGCCCTAGGGGCACCCTCAAGGGCCACCGACAGCCTCTTGAGAACTCTTTCTCCATCTTCCACCCGACTCCCCTTGCTTGCATGACTCAAGAGTATTTAAGAGGTGCCCGCCCCTGCCAGCACACCTGTTGGGGATTGGCTGTGGCCCTCCTTAATACTCACATCATCTCCTTCTAGACTCAGCCCTTTACTTCTGGAAGCTTTATAAAGCCTTAAAATCTCCCAGTGCTGTGATATGCAGTCTAGTCGGAGGCCATGCAGTGTAGCAAAGCCCCGCCCTCCCTCATCCTCATCTGTGACCGAACACTGACTCAGTTTCCCAGCAGTGAGTCAGTGTTCAGCGGATGAGGAGAAGGCGGTACTTTGTTACACTGCGCGGCTGCCGACTAGACTGCATATCACAGCGCCGGGAGATCATAAGGCTGCAGATGGGCACAGTGAGGCAGGAGACTCGAGTATAAGCCGACGGGGGCTTAAAAAATGTGCTGAAAAACTTGGCTTATACTCGAGTATTTACGGATATATATACAGTACAGACCAAAAGTTTGGACACACCTTCTCATTCCAAGAGTTTTCTTTATTTTCATGACTATGAAAATTGTAGAGTCACACTGAAGGCATCAAAACTATGAATTAACACATGTGGAATTATATACATAACAAAAAAGTGTGAAACAACTGAAAATATATGTCATATTCTAGGTTCTTCAAAGTAGCCACCTTTTGCAGCAGACACATCTCTAGAACAACTGTTAAGAGGAGACTGTGTGAATCAGGCCTTCATGGTAGAATATCTTCTAGGAAACCACTGCTAAAGAAAGGCAACAAGCAGAAGAGACTTGTTTGGGCTAAAGAACACAAGGAATGGACATTAGACCAGTGGAAATCTGTGCTTTGGTCTGATGAGTCCAAATTTAGGATCTTTGGTTCCAACCACTGTGTCTTTGTGCGACGCAGAAAAGGTGAACGGATGGCTCTACATGCCTGGTTCCCACCGTGAAGCATGAAGGAGGAGGTGTGATGTTGTGGGGGTGCTTTGCTGGTGACACTGTTGGGGATTTATTCAAAATTGAAGGCATACTGAACCAGCATGGCTACCACAACATCTTGCAGCGGCATGCTATTCCATCCGGTTTGCGTTTAGTTGGACCATCATTTATTTTTCAACAGGACAATGACCCCAAACACACCTCCAGGCTGTGTAAGGGCTATTTGACCAAGAAGCAGAGTGATGGGGGGCTGCGCCAGATGACCTGGCCTCCACAGTCACCGGACCTAAACTCAATCGAGATGGTTTTGGGGTGAGCTGGACCACAGAATGAAGGCAAAAGGGCCAACAAGTGCTAAGCATCTCTGGGAACTCCTTCAAGACTGTTGGAAGACCATTTCAGGTGACTACCTCTTGAAGCTCATCAAGAGAATGCCAAGAGTGTGCAAAGCAGTAATCAAAGCAAAAGGTGGCTACTTCGAAGAACCTAGAATATGACATATTTTCAGTTGTTTCACACTTTTTTGTTATGTATATAATTCCACATGTGTTAATTCATAGTTTTGATGCCTTCAGTGTGAATCTACAATTTTCATAGTCATGAAAATAAAGAAAATTCTTGGAATGAGAAGGTGTGTCCAAACTTTTGGTCTGTACTGTGTGTGTATATATATATATATATATATATATATATATATATATATATATATATATATATATATATACACATATATATATTCACACACACATATACATACACACATAATATGCTCTTACAGAAAGAAAGAGAAACAACTTAATCAGCAAATATATTATTTAAATATTAATATCTCTGCTTTTAGAGCTATTTTTTATTTTTAGACAAAAAAAGCAAAAACAAATACTCTCACGTATTGAGTTAAAAAAGATAAGAGGGGAGGTCAACTTCCTACAGAATGTCTCCCTCAATCCCACAAAAGTAAATATAAAACTTTGTGGTGCCTTGACTTAAAAAAAAAACACAATGGCAAAGGAATTTTTAATTCAAAGAGCTCTGTGCGTCAACCAAATATTCTTCTTAATGCAAAAATCTTTGTGCTGTCCCCAAAAAAGTAATAGAGGGGAAATCTTTCCACAGGGACACTAGTTGCCCCAAGGGGTTCATTTAATTTGCATTGATTTTCCTCACTTCATGTTTGGCTATGAGACAGGAAGTGAAAGTAAATCTCCCCAATGGGGCACAAATTGCAAAAACCTGAAAGGGATTATAAACCTTCCTTACCCTAGACAAAATAATAACAAAAAAGTTTTGCCTACTTCAATGTGAATTTATTTTGTTACCAGCATAAGCTAAAAACACACCGTAGGGGGGCTGTAGGGCTTTCAATGCCATTTAGGTGACAATAGCTTGCTTAGCAGCCCTTCAAAGACTTCAATGCATTTTGAGTTCTTTTTTTTATAAATTCAACAAATTTGGGAATTTTAGCTGATTTGCATGTTGCTTCCAAAGGCTGCCATGTTTGCAGCCTAAACCCTAGCACCCCCCCCCCCCCCCCCATACCTCTCTCTCAAGGCCCCAAACTTTCAGTTACAGATGATTGGGCTTTGCAATGTGTGCCAGCCATCATTCGACAGGAAATATGAGCCAAGAGCAACTACCCAGTGGTCTCCAGACATGCCTATAGCTCTGTAGAACGCATCAGTGGCCTCTTAATGAGTCTGGGGTAATTGCCATAATGACACCCCATTTATCAGGACATTACAATACCATGCCATAACCTTCCCGCGCATCACAAATGTAGGAACAATAGCAGTTCATGTGTCATAGCAAAGTAACAAAGTGTTAGCCAAACCTCAGTGTAATCCTGTGTGTTTCAAGGTGTTCTAGCATCTTATAACACCATTAAGTAAGAGGATATCATTTGTTTTGAGTGGATTGACCTTTGATTTCTTGGTAGTCCTTGCTAGCTCTTCACTGCCATCTTGACTATGATCTACAATGTCGTGTCCCGGCTGGCAGAGAAAGGGTTCAGCAGCAGTGAGATATTCATTTCACAGTAATTAGCTCTAGGTTTTCAGTCCCTATAGATCCAACAATTGCAAGGCTTGTGACTAAGAAAGTCCGGGTTTGTCCTGTTCCTTGCACTACGCTAATTGGCTGAAAACAGCTTTCTGGGTCGCTAATTATCAGCAGCGACACTTAGCTTGGGGACACAATTACAGAGAGAACCCTAATTAATCAAGGGTAATTAACAAACTTTATAATTCTGAAAAGATTAATGAAGGCAGTGCTGCAACAGCAATCAATGTTAAGAGCTGTGTAGTGCTCGCTGGCCCTCTCTCTCTATTTCTTTTTTACGGGAAGTTCTGTCCCTTCTATAAAGTGAGCTTCATAAGAGTGTCATGCAGTCCGCACTGGATCAATAATATAAAGGCTGAAATTACTTCCATTATCGGGTCCCTTGTATTAGCTGTTTAACTTGAGTCTTCAAGTAGAACTAAAGGTAAAACCTTTTTTTTTTCATTTTGGCTAGAGTAAGAAAGGGTTATAGTACCTGACAAATTTCTTTATTTTTTAATTTGCCAAAAATTTCCCATTGGGTATATTTTCCCTTTCTTCTTGTCCCCCTGCCAAAACAGGATATGAGAAGAAATCCCACCAAAGTGACAAAATTCTTGGCTGTCCCCAAGGGTCAATAGCACTAGGATCCCCATTGGATGATTTCCCCTCTATTATGCCCCGTACACACGATCGGGATTCCCGGCGGTAAAAAGTCTGCCGGAAATCCCGGGGGGGAAAACCAAGAACCTGCTCGGTCACTTTCCCCATGTACACACCAGAGGTTTTCCTGTCGGGAAAACTGCGGTAAGAGCTTTGGCCGGGAATCCCGGACGTTTGTATCCTCCACCCCAGTGTTTCCCATAGGGAAACTGCCAGGAAAAAGACCGCCAGGAATCGCGGCAGGAAAAAAGAAGACATGTTCTAATTTTTCCTGCCGCAATTCCCGGCGGTTTTCCTGTCGGGAAAATTGTTATGGAGCATACACACAGGCAGTTTTCCCAGCCAAAATTTGTCATGGCAGTTTTCCCGATGGGAAAACTGGTCGTGTGTATGGCCGCGTACACACGGCAGAGAACCTCGACGGGCGGAACACATCGTTCCGCCCGTCGAGGTTCTCGCCCGGCCGTCAGATTCGGCGACTAGCCCATCGGGAAAGGCGATGAGCCATTCATCCGGACGGGCCGTCAAGCAAATAGAGAACCTGCTCTCTATTTTGGCTCGGCGGCTTTCCCGACAGGATGCTCGCCGAATCCGTACACACGGCCGAGGTTCTCGGCAGAATCAGGATCCCAGCGAGCTTCTCGCTGGTTTCTGCCAAGAATCTCGGCCGTGTGTACGCCGCCTGAGAGGCATTCTTTTTCTGGGAACAACCCAACATTTTGAATTTTCTTTCAGCCTAGGTTCACATTGGATCGATTTGTCATGTGATTTTAGAGATTATTATTATTATTATACTGGATTTATATACCGCCAACAGTTTGTGCAGCACTTTACATCAGGAGATCAAAACACATGACAAGTCGCAGCCTATTGGAGGCAATGGTACTGTTCCAATCTGTGCAACACTGATTTTGCGGCGCCGCACTGATTTGCAAAAGTAGTTTCTGCACTACTTTTGCCAATTTCAGGTGTGACTTCAATAGACATCTGTGCATGAAGACACACAGATGTCTATCAAGTAGCACCTGAAATCGCGCTGACCTTGCTACTTTGAAATTGCGCTACTTCAAGCGCAATTTTAAAGTAGCGGCAATGTGAACCAGGGCTCAGTGATAAATAGGACAAATAGAGAAACAGGGCAAATAAAGAGAGTGAATTTCCCTAATGGGCACACAGAAAACAATAAAAACTTAAATAAAATAAAATATTTTTTTTTGCCTTTAGTTTAACTTTAATGCTGAACTCTGGGCTGCAGAAAAAGTTACCCTTGTGGTGGGCCCCTCTCCACACTGCAATGGTTAAAAGCTCATTCTACCTATGGGGGTAGGAATAGGGTGAAATATTTACCATATTCCTTTCTCCTGCAGGCTCCCTACTCTTCACAAAACCTTTGCCGTGAAGCTACTTGTCGTCGCTGCCCAACCACCTGCAGCTCAGCAATATCATTACCGTACGTACAATTACGGATCAGTGGCCCTGCATTGTATGTGAGAACCAGGGCTGCTGTTAGAAATCATCGGGCCCTGTACAGCCTTCCTGACTGGGCTCCCCAACCCCACCTACACCCCACCCATCACCTTCCTGAGCCCTTCTATTGAACTGATGGGGCCCATGGAATTGTAATTAAAGCCCTGGTAAACAAGTAGGAGTAGGGGTGTGATCTAGTAAAATCCATTTCTTCATTTTGAAGAAATTAGCAATAAAGTTGCCCTGGGCCCCCCTGTTTAGGTGGTGAGTTCAGGACCAGCTGTACTGCCTTATCAACGGCCCTGGTGAGGACTAGTGTTGCTCACGAATATTTGCATTGCGAATATTTGCTATGAATATTGCATATTCGAGTATTCGCGAATATCTCGAATATTGCGGCGAATATTCGTATTTTTTCAAATTTATTTTTAAAACAGATCACATCCTAGTGATCTCCATCGACGTCTAAAAGCATTGCTGGTATGATTAGAGAGAGACCCTGGGCCGAGTAGCTGATGCGATTCTTTTATGTTGCCGAAAATTCGCATTGCGAATTTTCGGCAACATAAAAGAATCGCATCAGCTACTCGGCCCTTCTTTTGCATCAGAGCCAATCAGAATAACTCGAATATTCGGCAAAAGGAATATTGCGCGATTATCTTCTCCGCCCTTCTTTTGCATCAGAGACAATCAGAATAACGCGAATATTCGGCAAAAGGAATATTGCGCGATATTCCTTTTGCCGAATATTCGAGTTATTCTGATTGGCTCTGATGCAAAAGAAGGGCGGAGAAGATAATCGCGCAATATTCCTTTTGCCGAATATTCGAGTTATTCTGATTGGCTCTGATGCGCCCTTCTTTTGCATCAGAGCCAATCAGAATAACTCGAATATTCGGGGCGGTGCCCAGCGGAAAATGCCTGAGGTGCCCTATGGCCAGTCCGGGCCTGCATGTACTTGTGTAAAAAGTACCTTGTTCTCTTTGTGTTGCTTCCTTTGTGTGAAAGCCATTCTGCTTTTCTATTAAAAACTGACCACACTAAGCAGGAGAACACACTGTGATAATTTCTCTAGCTGTGCTGGAAACTGAGCCTGCTTTCCTTCAAAGGTCAGACTTGTCCTAACATGCCCCCCCCCCCCCCAACCCTCCACAAAGCTATTCCCTGGGAAGCTCAGTGTGTGCCGCTGCTTCTCCTCCCCAGCTCTTATTCATCTGAAAACAGAGGGAATGTGATCACTTTTAAAAAAATATATTTTTTTTTATACAGTATCTATACACAAATGTTTTGCCTTTCATTTCCATTTTACACTGAATGGGTTATTTTACAAGTTGATTGTTTACAATCACTTTCAATTTTTCCAAAGCTTAGTTTTATCCCCTGCAGTGCAGAGTGGGTACATTTTACCTTTAAAGAGGAGGATAACGTATGTTCAATTATTATTTTTTTTTCCTTAACCATTTATCTTCTGAACTGGTATAACCTTTATAAATCACAGCAATTGAATTTTTTTCTACATTTCTGCTATGGGCCTGTTTTTCTGTGATAACTGTCATTACTTAAGATAACAAAGTAATACATATATCGTTTCTTTTCAAGATAAACAAAGCTTTCCCTTGGTAATATTGTTTTGATGTAAAAATGCACTTTTTTTTTACTTTGATCGGTGTTAGTTAAAAAAATAAAAATAAGAGTTGCAGTAGATAAAAAGCATGCATTTTAGAATGTGTCACGTTTATAATGGCACTGCAATTATGTTTTTGGTACAAAGAATTGCAAAATTAAAGATTATTATAATGCAATGCTAATAGAAACCACAAAAAATCAAGAAATATTAATGGTTAAAAATTAAATAAAATAATAGCAAAAAAAATAGCTAAAAAGAGAAGGGGGTGAAGGAGTTAAATAGGGCTAATAAGGACTAAGAAGGCGTTAAATAGGAAGTCCCCCTGACGCGGTCAGTTGATGAATCAATCATACCCCCCCACCCCCGTTGCTCAGCCAATTGGTGATCAAACCCCACAGTCGCTCACTTGTCCGCCCACCAGCCCCACACTTATCCTATCCAGGTCATTGGCAGCTTTAGCGGCTTTCCTCTGCATCTCCTCCTCAGCAGCTTCCCCTCTACTTCTACAATTTGGTTGCTTTTCCTCTCAGCCAATTGGGTCTTAAAGCAATTGTAAAGATTCATTTTTTTTTTTTTTTTTAAATAACAAACATGTTATACTTACCTCCTCTGTGAAGTTCGTTTTGCACAGAGTGGCCCCCAACACTGACTTATTTTTTTGCCGTAGCACTGCCGTATTTCTCCATGGTATAAGTCTGCCATAAACCAGCCAGGAACACTTTTGCTAGATTTATAATCCCATAGGACCAGATTTACAAGACTTTTTTCTCTTTAGACTGCAGCGCCCTGTAATTTTTTTTTTTTTTTTTACCTTGGTGCCCCCTCTTACCCTCTGCTGTGTGTCTTCCTGCTTGCAGTGGGTTACAGAAAGGGCTGGTCTATGCCAGGTAATCACTGTCCGTCATTTTTTGCAGGGTGATCTTTAGAACCATTCAGAGGATACTGGCAACCAGTGTTAATTTTGGCAGCAAATTTCGATTTAGTTCTAGTCTTATGCCGTGTACACACGATCAAGCTTTTGCCCGGCCAAATCACATTGAAATTCCATCGAAAAAAGATAGAGCATATTCTATATCCAAACTCTGATGGAATTCATCTGAATTTCCAATGGAAATGCTCCGATGGGGCTACACAGGACCAGAAAATCCAATGGAAAAAGTCCATCATGTGTACAGAGCATTAGTCTTAGGACTAAAATGGCATTTTAGTTTTAGTCCCATTTTACTCTTTTGCAATTGTTTTCGTCGTATTTAGTCGACTAAATCTCCAGTACATTTTAGTCGACTAAAACTCATTTCAGTCATCTGAAATCTAATGGGTGTAATTAAATTGCTTTAGTTAACCTTTAGTTAAATTTTCTTTACAATTTCCAAGCTCTTTATATACTGCTGAAGTGAAAAATCTAATATGTTATTTATGGTATTGAGGTATGAACATGCACTACAGACCAGTGCTCATTTTAAAGTCAAATTTCAATTTAGTTTTAGTCTTAGGCCGCGTACAGACGAGGAGACATGTCCGCTCAAACATGTCTGACGGACCGTTTCCAGTGGACATGTCTCCTCGGATTTTGGTCCGATTTTGGTTCCAGCGAGGACCTCGGCCGTGTGTACGGTCTCGGCGAGCTTCCCGTCGGGAAGCCCGTCGAGCCGAAATAGAGAGCACGCTCTCTATTTCCTCGACGGCCCGCCTGGAACAATGGCTGGTTGCCATTCCCGACGGGCGGGTCGCCGAATTCGACGGCCGGGAGAGAACCTCGACGGGCGGAACGATGTGTTCTGCCCGTCGAGGTTCTCTGCCGTGTGTACGGCGCCTCAGTCATTTGACTAAAATGCCATTTTAGTTTTAGTCGTATTTTAGTCATCTCAGTTGTTTTAGTCATATTTTAGTCGACTAAAATGGTATTCATTTAGTCAACTAAATTGTTTTAGTCGACGAAATTAACACTGCTGGCAACCCTAGGAATTTAGCCAGCTAATTGTGCAAAATAAATGGCAGGATGAAAACTTTAGGAACTCATGAGGCACCTGGTGTCCCTGGAGACAATTTAAATGCCAAATTTTTACATTTGACTGGAGTGTTCATCTAAGAGAAAAATAAATCTTTGGCCCTCGTACACACCACTGTTTTCCTCGACAAAATCCATCAATAAACTCGGTGGCAGAGCTTTTTTGCCGAGGAAAACGGTCGTGTGTATGTTTTTCGTCGAGAAAACTGTTGTGGATCTCGACGAGAAGTTCTCTTTTTTCTCGTCGGGAGTCTCAATTTTCTCGTCGTGTTTCTTGTCTGGCTGGTTAACTACGAGAAACGCGTTCGTGTGTATGCTTAGAAACCCGCGCATGCTCAGAATAAAGTATGAGACGGGAGCGCACCTTCGGTAAAAGCAGCGTTCGTAATGGAGATAGCACATTCGTCACGCTGTAACAGACTGAAAAGCGCAAATCGTCTCTCACCAAACTTTTACTAACACGCGGCAAAACGAGATTAGCAAAAGCAGCCCCAAGCGTGGCGCCAGTGGAATTGAACTTCCCCTTTATAGTGCCGTCGTACGTGTTGTACGTCACCGCGTTTGAAAACGACGAGATTTGGTCTTGACTGTGTGTACACAAAGAAAGCTTGTCAAGATTCTCGACAAGCCTGACAAGGAACTCGTCGAGGAAAAGGGTGTTTCTTTTACAATGAGATTCTCGGTCGTATGTATTAGGCCTTAGGGAAAATTGCAGCCAATGAATAACAATAAAAATAATGCAATTTGAATAGATATTTACCTGTGTCTGCTTTTTTTTTCTTTGGATACAATTTTATAAAGCAAACCTGTTGAATGGTGGAGGAATATTAAAAAGGAACAAGACCAGTGCACTGACAGCACAAGCTGTGATTACATCACATTTGCCTTTAAGTGACACGCTTGCTGTTTAGTGGACAACATGCATGTCTCTTGCCTCCATCACTGACTGCGATTTCAAAGTAGCAGGCGCAGTCATTCTTTTGTTGCATGCAAGCCCCTACTATGTAGATTTGGAATATAGAGACCATCAGAAGATGGCTATTTTAGATATCAGCCTCTGTGGGTCTTGATGTGAAGATGTGCTTTCCTTTTGAATATGCAGCCCAATTTTGTAAAAAAAATTGTGCACGATTGGATGTTTAAAGTCAACACAGGTGCGCTTCACTCCACCTTACTTCACTATTCATTAGATAAGGCCCCTCATCTGACACCATACACCTTTACTGACAAAGTTTGTACCTTTTAGCAAAGAGCAGTAGCCCTCTAGCTCCAGAATCACGGTGCTGTCGGGTCAGTTTAGAACTGTGACATTTCCATTCATAGGATCCCAGTGCAGTAGTTACTCTGTCAGTGGGAGCTTTGCACCAAACTGGTGTGATACTAAGGTCTAGCACTGTTGTTGTTTAAATATACACTATGGGCCAGATTCTCAAAAGAGATACGACGGTGTATCTCAGATACATCGTCGTATCGCAGTTTTTTTTCAATGGGTATCTATGCAAGTGATTCTTAGGTCAGCGTCGTCTTTTTCCATCGGTTACGTCGTTTTACTAAGTCGTTCGCGAATAGGGAATTGCATAAGTGACGATCACGTCGTTTTGACGTCGGTTTCAACGACGCTTTCCGACGTGAGCTGGAGCATGCGCACTGGGCTTTTTCTCCAGCCGGCGCACGCGCACTTCGTTTGACAAGGGGGCGCGCTTAATTTAAATACAGCACGCCCCCTCCTTCAGTATTTGAATTATGCGGGCTTACGACGCCGCATTTACGCTACACCGCCGAAAATTACGGAGCAAGTGCTTTGAGAATACAACACTTGCTCCAGTAATTTGCGTAGACGTAGTGTAAATGCGATACGATACGCTACGCCGCCAGATACGCCATTTTTTGAGAATCTGGCCCATCATATTCAAAAGTATTGGGACGCCTGTCTATATACACACCCAGTAAACTTTAATGGCATCCCAGACTTATTCTGTAGAGTTCAATATTGAGTTGGCTCACCCTTTGCAGAAATAACAGTTTCAACTCTTCTGAGAAGGAAGTCCAAGAGGTTTTGGAGCGTGTCTATGTCCAGAAGCGCACTTCTGAGGTCAGGCTCTGATGTTGGACAGAGAGGGCCAGGCTCGCAGTCTCCACTTTTATTCATCCCAAAGGTGTTCTATCCGGTTGAGGTCAGGACTCTGTGAAGGCCAATCAAGTTCCTCCACCCCAAACTCGCTCATCCATGTCTTTGTTGACCTTGCTTTGTGCACTGGTGTGCAGTCATGTTGGAACAGGAAGGGGCCATCCCCAAACTGTTCCTGCAAATTTAGGAGCATAGAGAGATTGGGTCTAAGGTCCCCAAACCAAAGAGCCAAAAGAGAGGGGGGGCGCAATAGTCCAATTGCGCCCCCCCTCTCTTTTGGCTCTTTGGTTTGGGGACCTTAGATCCAATCTCTCTATACTAAAACTTCTGGATGGTAGTACTCATTATAGCGTTTATGTATTTTTACTTTAGAGGCTATACTTTAATTCAAAGTTAGGAGCATGAAATGAAATTGCTTAGGACCTTGCTTTGTGCACTGGTCAAAATCATTTGGTGGAGGGTGGATTATGGTGTTGTTTTTTTTTTTTCAGGGGACGGGCTTGGCCCCTTCATTCCAGTGAAGTAAACTCTTAGGGTGTCAGCAGACCAAGACATTTTGGACAATTTCATGCTACCCAATTTTGTGGTAACAGTTCGGGGATGGCCCCTTCCTGTTCCAACATGACTGTGCACCAGTGAACAAAGCAAGGTCCATAAAGACATGGATGAGCGAGTTTGGGGTAGAGGAACTTCAGTGATACGCCGGCATAACTCACACTTTGCCCCGGTGTATCTTGTTTTCTGTATTCAGAAAACAAGATACGCCGGTTTGCATTGAAGATCCGACAGGCGTAATTGTATTACGCCGTTGGATCTTAAATGTGTTTTTAAAATGGCCGCCGGGGGTGTTCCCGCTGATTTACGCCGACAATATGTAAATCAGCGAGATAAGCCAATTCACAAACCTACGCCGGCCCGACGCAGTCACTTTACGTCGTTTACGTAAGGGTTTTCCCGGCGTAAAGATAAAGCTGCTGATAGCAGGCGCATCCTAAGTTAAGTATGGACGTTGTGACCGCGGGAAATTTGAAAATGTTTACGTCATTTGCGTAACTCGTCTGTGAATGGGGATTTACGTCGATTACGTTCACGTCGAAAACACTGTCATAATTTGGAGCATGCGCACTGGGATTTTACAATGGTCGACGCATGCGCAGTACTTTCGGCGCGTCCAATTTAAATAGAAGACGCCCCCTAACCGCCGGATTTTTGAATTAGCCCGCCCAGTTTATGCTACGCCGCTGCAACTTTACATGCAAGTGCTTTCTGAATACAGCACCTGCGAGTAAAGTTTCGGCGGCGTAACCTAAATAAGAAAAGTTACGCCGCCGCAACTTTGCGCGCGGCATTTCTGAATCTGGCCCCAGGAGTTTTACACTTACACATTACTTAGGATGCATGCACTTAGCATGAATAAATATAACTAATGCTAGGTTTACTTAAAAAACAATTGTTCACTAAGTAAAATAAAGATGCCATGATCCAGAGGTAGCCCATTCCAACATATTAAGGTTTATTTGCCAATTATAGCTCATTGGAGATAGTGATGATGTAAGAATATAAAATCAGATAAGACTGTTTATGTGGAAGTCAGAACAGCAAATGTACAGAGATGGCAGCAAGCTGCAGTCAGCAAAAGCCGTTTGACAGCATCAACGCATCACTGGGTCATAGTCAGACATATCACCTGTACATAAATAGACCTGTTTATTAAGGAGAAGCAAAGTGCAGTAAACTACACTAACCAATCAGAATGTCTATTTCACTGATTGCAGCATGCTAAAATCAGACTGCCTGCTATAGATTACAGCACGTTATGCTTTAACCACTTGTCCCCCTTCCTAAGCAGGCCAATTTTAAGCTTTCTGCGCTCTCACACTATATATATATGTATAACCAAAAAAATACATTTGACTTTCTGCTATAAAACATATATAAAGGAAAAAAAAAAACCTTTAAATCAAAATTCTCAATCGGTTTAGGTCAATATGTATTCTGTTATATATTTTTGGTAAAAAAAAATACCCGATAAGCGTATATTGATTGGTTTCCACAAAAGTTAGAGGGGCAGATTCACAGAGAATTAGATTCTCGTAGAGTATCAGAAATACACTACGCCGCCGTTTTTTACCTGGCTCTACGTGGAATCCAGGTAGATTTTGTCCAGTAAACGACGGCGGCGTAGTGTATTTCTCCCGTCGCAATCCATCTACGCGAGTAGGGGGCGTGAAGCATTTAAAATAGGCGCGTTGCCGCGGCGATCGAACTGCGCATGCTCCGTTCGCAAATTTCCCGCCGTGCATTGCGCGAAAACACGTCGTCACGTCGTAGTAGCGTCGTTTACGTACATTCCTATTCCCGAACGAGTTACGTTAAAAAAAATATATATATTTTCAAATCGACGCGGGAACGACGGCCATACTTTACATGGGTTACGCACTGTTAGACCAGCAAAAAGCTCCTCTAACATTACGTAGCCAAAAAATGACGTAGGCGATTGCGAGGGACACTCGTACCTTCGTGGATCGCCGTAAAAACTCATTTGCATATCCCGACGCATGAAAACAACGCGAACTCCTCCCAGCGGCCGCAAAAATATCGCAGTGTAGATCCGAAGGCTTACGAAGACGTAAGCCTCTCGGATCGAAGCCCGAAGCCGCCGTATCATGGTTTGAGGATTCAAACTATTGATACGGCGTGCGAAATTTGAAATTACTCCTGTCTAACACCAGTTAGACAGGCGTAATTGCTCTGTGAATCTGGGCCAGAATGTCTACAAAATATGGGCTATATTTCTGGAATTTTTATTTATTTATTTATTTATTATTAGTAATGGCGGTGATCAGTGACTTATAGCGGGACTGCGATATTGTGGCGGAAAGTCAGACACTAACTGAAACTTTTTTGGGAACCAGTGACACTAATACAGTGATCAGTGATAAAACTATGCACTGTCACTCTACTAATGACACTGGGAAGGGATTAACATCTGGGGCGACCAAAGGGTTAACTCTATGCCTAGCCAGTGTTTTCTTACAGTGTGGGAGGTACTTTTACTAGGGGAAGACATGGATCCTAGTCCTTGGTTTGCTTCCCTCCTGTCAGAATGGTAATCTTTTTTTTTTTTTTGGGGGGGGGGGGTAGGTGGGGGAGGGGGGTGGGAAAAGATATCGAGGTAAAAGGAAATGAGGAAAATTAGAAGTTTTTGCGAAACCAGGATTGAGGAGGAGGGAGATGGGGGGAGGGGGGCCCCTCTTCATCGCTCTATGAACTCTTTGGCATAATTCACTTAATGTGTAAGAAATGGAATGTAATTATCCTGTAATGTAATTCTTGAAATAAAGAAAGAATTTATAAAAAAAAAAAAAAGAATGGTAATCTGCCTTGTTTACATAGGCAGACCACTGTTCTGCCTCTCTGCAGAATGATCAGCGGGTGACAGCAGACTTCGAGTCCACCGTACCCACTGACCAGCTCCCGATGTGTATAATTACAGCGGGGGCATGACCCCGATGGCGCACATTCGCTTCCCTACCTGGAAGTGCAGGATCACGTATATACATATTGTCAAAAATATTGGGACTCACTTGGGACACACATGAACTTTAATGGCATCTCAGTCTTATTCTGTAGGGATCAATGTTGAGTTGGCCCACCCTTTGCGGCTATAACAGCTTCAACTCTTCTGGGAAGGCCATCCACAAGGTTTAGGAGTGTCTATGGGAATGTTTGACTATTCTTCCAGAAGCACATTTGTGAGATCAGGCACTGATGTTGGGGAGAAGGTCTGGTTCGTAAGTCTCCGCTCCAATTCATCCCAAAGGTGTTCTATGGGGTTGAGGTCAGGACTCTCTGCAGGCCAGTCATGTTTCTCCACCCCAAACTCGCTCATCCATTTCTTAATGGACCTTGCTTTGTCCACTCGTGTGCAGTCATGTTGGAACAGGAAGGAGCCATCCCCAAGCTATTCCCACAAAGTTGGAAGCATGAAATTGTCTGAAATATCTTGGTATGCTGTGCCCTAAGAGCAGGGTTGCCAACTTTCAGTAACTTTACAAACAGTTTGTAAAATCCATAATTGTCGCATCTAGGGTTGTCCCGATACCGATACCAGGACTGATACCGAGTATTTTCGGGAGTACTTGTACTCCTGCAAATACCCCCGATACCTGAATAGAATACTTCCCCCCGCCGCCGCCACCGCCGCATACCGCAAAGCCGCCGCGTTAATCCCCGTTCATTACAGCGCCGCATTACATGCAGGTTTCGTTTGAATACCTGTAATCCCCGCCGCTCCATGTATATACACTCCCCTTCTCGGGATTGGACGGATCCGTCCAATCCCGAGCAAGGGGGAGTGTCTATACACACGGCTCTGTGCATAGACACTCCCCCTTGCTCGGGATTGGACAGATCCGTCCAATCCCGAGCAAGGGGGAGTGTCTATGCACGGAGCCGTGTGTATAGACACTCCCCCTTGCTCGGGATTGGACGGATCCGTGGCTGCATCTATGGAGGACAGGACATGGCTGCATATGTGAGGGACATGGCTGCATCTATGGGGGACAGGACATGGCTGCATATGTGAGGGACATGGCTGCATCTATGGGGGACAAGACATGGCTGCATTTGTGAGGGACAGGACATGGCTGCATCTATGGGGAACAGGACATGGCTGCATATGTGAGGGACAGGACATGGCTGCATATGTGAGGGACATGGCTGCATCTATGGGGGGACATGGCTGCATCTGTGGGGGACATGGCTGCATATATGTGGGGGACATGGCTGCATCTATGGGGTACAGGACATGGCTGCATATATGGGGGACATGGCTGCATATATGTGGGGGACAGGACATGGCTGCATATGTGGGGGACATGGCTGCAATATGTGGGGGGACATGGCTGCATTTGGGGACACATTTAAAAAAAGTATCGGTATTCGGTATCGGCGAGTACATGAAAAAAAGTATCGGTACTTGTACTCAGTCCTAAAAAAGTGGTATCGGGACAACCCTAGTCGCATCTATCCATAAATGTCAGTTACGGACATTCAGCCTACATGTCTGTTAGGCCTCGTACACACAACCGAGGAACTCGTCGTAAAAGACACATCATTTTCCTTGACTAGTTCCTTGTTAGGCTTGTCGAGAAACTTGACAAGCTGTCTGCGTACACACTGTCAAGACCAAATCTCCTCATTCTCAAACGCAGTTACTTCAACACATACGACGGCAGGGGAAGTTTGATTCCACTGCCACAACCCTTGGGGGTGCTTTTGCTAATCTTATGTTACTGCGTGTTAGGTAAAAGTTTGATAAGAGACATTTGCACTTTTCAGTCTGTTACAGCGAGACAAATGTGCTATCTCCATTACAAGCATTACTTTTACCGAAGGTGCGTGGGTTTCTAAGCATACACACCAACGTGTTTCTCGTCAAAAACCAGCCCGACGAGGAACGAGGAAATTGAGACTCCCGTCGAGGAAAAAGAGAACTTGCTCTCTTTTTTCCTCGTCGAGTTCCTCAACAGTTTTCTCGATGAAAAGCATACACACGACCGGTTTCCCTCGGCAAAAGAGCTCTCCCACCAAGTTTCTTGATTGATTCTGTCGAGTTTCTCAGTCGTGTGTACGAGGCCTTATTGACATTCAAGGACAGATGCAAAATGTACGGATTTTACAAACTGTTTCGTAACTTTACTGAAAGTTGGCAACCCTGCCTTAGAGCGCCCTCCACTGGAAATAAGGGGCCGAGCCTAACCCCTGAAAAACAACCCCACACCATAATCCCCCTTCCCCACCATAAGCCCCCCTCCACCAAATGATTTGGACCAGTGCACAAAGCAAGGTCCACAAAGACATGGATGAGTGAACCTCGTGTCACAGTGGGGTTGATTTAATACAGGCAAGTCAACGAAGTGCAAGGGAAGTTGCATTTTACATGGGAAATTTCCCCAAAGCTTAGAGGTGAGATCTCATTTTGCAAAGAATACCCAATCACGTGCAAGAAAAAAATTAAAAATAAAAATGTTTTGCTTGCACATGATTAATGGAAAAAAAATTACCTCATTTACTAAGCTCTGGGGAAAATTCCCTTGCAAAGTAAAAAGTCAACAGTCCATTTGCCTTTAGTATATAACCTCCCTATCCCCCTATGCATTTAGAAGACTTTCTTTGCAAGCTGTCCTTTTATTATTATTATTATTATTATAGGGGTGTGCGCTTTTATGGCAGGTGTCGCGTCAGAGAGGCCCGACACATTTTATATCGCGGCCCCCAGGATCTACTCCACGGCCATAAGTTTTTAGGAGCTGAATTTCAGCAGATGGAAATCTAAAGTTTGGCTGTCATTTTTCAGGATTTACATCTCTTCAATCCCATGGTCCCAACTCCTTATCTAAAGCTTAATTCT
Source organism: Rana kukunoris (assembly GCA_029574335.1). Taxonomy (NCBI): domain Eukaryota; kingdom Metazoa; phylum Chordata; class Amphibia; order Anura; family Ranidae; genus Rana; species Rana kukunoris. The sequence goes on from CM056054.1 coordinate 37,729,598, forward strand.
ACTTTATCACAGTTTGATGAATGTAGGTCACAGTATATTACACCGCCACATAAAAAGCAGAATCAATGTTTAATCATAAAAGTCTAAAGTGTATTCCACAGGGACAATGACAGCGTATTATAGCCTTTATGTGTTAATCAATCCTTGGCTTCAGAACACCTAATAAGGAAGCGTAATGAGAAAGGCCTTATAAAAGACAAGAAGAAGCGCCTAGATTGCAATCTTCGGTCATTTCAGTCCAAACGACTACTAAAAAGATTATCATCACAAAACTGTTTTATATATAAACTGTTTACCTCTAATCACGGATTTTAACATCTTTATTTCGCATCAATACAACTTGATGAGGAAAAGAATGCTGGGGCCAGAGGTCGACAGAATACAAAAGAGGCGAGGATGGGAATGAGCTTTATTCAATTCTGTCTGTATATTAAAAATGACATTTACACTTAACCACTTCAGCCCCGGAAGTATTTACCCCCTTCCTGACCAGAGCACTTTTTGCCACCCGGGCACTGCGTCACTTTAACTGACAATTGCGTGCTCGTGCGCCGTTGCACCCAAACAAAATTGACATCCTTATTTTTCCACAAATAGAGCTTTCTTTTGGTGGTATTTGATTTTTTGCGCTATAAACAAAAAAAACAATATTTTTTTACTTTTTGCTATAATAAATATCCCCCAATAATATATAAAAAACACATTTCTTTCTCAGTTTAGACCGCTATGTATTCTCCGGGCTTTCCTGTGCCATCGGGGGAGATGTTTGCTGTGCATCGGATGGGAGGCATAGAGATGACTGGTGACCGGATGGTCACCAGTCATCTCTATGACCGTCGGAGCCCCGGGCGCGATGTGATGACGTCACGCCCAGGTACCCGTTAGTGAACAAACCGCAATTGCGGCTAGTAAGAATGAGATCTGTGAATTTTTTTTCACAATCTCATTCTTTCCAGCCTGGAAGAGAGATGTGGGGTCTTATTGACCCTGCATCTCTCCTTAAAGAGGACCTGTCACACACTATTCCTTTTACACGGGATGTTTACAGGAAGGCTACAGTACAGGAATAAAAGCGATCAAAAAAAATAAATGTAAAATAAAAAATTAAAACGCCCCTGTCCCCAGTAGCTCGCGCTCAGAAGCAAACGCACACTTAAGTCCTGCCCACATGTGAGGTGTCACCGCGTGCGTTAGAGCGTGTGCAACAATTATAGTACTAGACCTCCTCTGTAACTCTAAACTGGTAACCTGTAAAAAATGTAAAGCGTTGCCTATGGAGATTTTTAAGTAACAAAGTTTGGCGCCATTCCATGAGTGTGTGCAATTTTAAAGCATGACATGTTAGGTATCTATTTACTCGGCGTAACATCATCTTTCATATTTTACAAAAAAAATTGGGCTAACTTTACTGTTTTTTTTTTTTTATTATTCATGAAACCATTTTTTTTACAAAAAAAAAAAGGCGTTTGAAAAAATTATTGCAAAATACTGTGCAAGATAAAAAGTTGCAATGATGGCCATTTTATTCCCTAGGGTGTCTGCTAAAAAAAAACATATATAATGTTTGGGGGTTCTGAGTAATTTTCTAGCAAAAGAATGATGATTTGTACATGTAGGAGAGAAGTGCCAGAATAGGCCCGGTATTGAGGTGTGTTATTAAAGCCCTGTTTTGAGGTGGTTAAACATATTCACATACTTATGGAGCACCTCTTAGCTCCCATAGTAGCCCCTCATCCTCTTATAGTGGCCCTCAGTGCCCCTCAAACTCCTACAGTGCCCCCAGACCTCCTGAGAGCCCCCAGCGCCCACAGCACTTCCAAATCTCCCTCATTGCCACCCAACACCCCAAAATGCCCCCTAGCTTGCTGCAAAGCCTCTAGCCCCCCCCCCCATAGTGATGCCCAACCTCATCCAGAGCCTTTCAGCATGTTTATACATATTGGGCTAGATTCTCAAAGAAGTTACGTCGGCGTATCTCGAGATACGCCGCGTAACTTCTAGGAATGCGCCTGCGTATCTTTTTTCTGTATTCAGAAAGCAAGATACGCCAGAATTTTGCTTAGATCCGACCGGCGTAAGTCTCTTAGTTGCATATTTACGCTGGCCGCTAGGTGGCGCTTCCGTCGATTTACGCGTTGAATATGCAAATGAGCTAGATACACTGATTCTCAAACGTACTTGCGCCCGGCGTATTTTTTTACGTCGTTTGCGTAAGTGTAAGTCCGGCGTAAAGTTACCCCTGCTATATGAGGCGTACGCAATGTTAAAGGGGAGGTTCACCCTCCAAACAAATTTCAGGCATGCCATGGAGCCCACCCCCCCGACCGGCTGTGATTGACGTCCTTCAGCCTGGCGCAGACAGCACGTCACGAGATGCCGAATGAACCCTAACGTCGATGCGCAGGCGCCGTATAGGGCCGCACCGACGTTCGGGCTCCTTCGGCATCTTGTGACGCACTGTCTGGGCCGGGCTGAGGGACGTCAATCACAGCCTGTGATTGGAAACGCCCATTCACGCGCGATCGCCGGAGGGGACGAGAGCCCGTAAAAAGGTATGTATAGAAAAAAAAAAAAAAAACACCGGCATACTGCCGGTCGGGTGGGCTCCAATGCATGCCTGAAATTTGTTTGGAGGGTGAACCTCCACTTTAAGTATGGACGTCGGGACAGCGTAGAATTTTACGTCGTTTACATAAAACGTTTGCGAATAGAGCTTTGTGTAAGTTACGTTCATGTATAAAATTCATTTTACTATTGTAGCATGCAAGGGTTTGTGGGAATTTACCAGGCCCAGATGTCAATAAGGATTGAGAACCACTGGTGTAGACAATGGTTTTGCAACTTGCAAACTCAAGATGTGCCTTCCTATGTTACTCTGTTATATTGAAATACAATTATTAAAACAGGAAATGTAATTTAATCTCCATAGATTTTTAATTATCAGCGTTAGGCACAAACTGTGAGTTAAGATTCTACCTAGGATCTCGGGCTGTGACTGGCACTATGGGGTGACAGATAAGAAAGATGTAATGCACTTATTGAATAGGGAAGCAAGGCCTTTTAATCTTGTTACTGTCCCAGAAGCCTGCATTGCATTGCAGTGAGAGGATTAAACTCTTTTCAAAGACGACCAAAAAAAAAACGTTTATCAGCTCATCTAGATTTGAAACATGCCATTGCCGCATCGGATCTATATTAAACCCCCACCATCTAATAGGGTACCTAGGAATGAATGGCAATGTGACTTCTAAAAGTTACAACATAACATCAGGCCAGAGGGGATAATGAAACCTGCTGTAATGCTGTAGAAAATGATGACATACGGAGAATGAAGGTTCCTTATCTTGGTACAGGGAACAGCGCAGTGCAGCACAGACGAGTTCCTGTCTGAATATATTGTTTAGGGCCCCTGGCGCCTCTGCCCTGTGAGTGTTTGCACTAACGTGACATATTTTGCTACCATCCTGTCTCTATACCTTGTGAGCTAAAAGAACGTTAACCCCTTCCTGTCTAGCTTCAGCGTCACTTTAAATGGGTCTTTACACCAGGGGGACAGAATGGACTTCCTGAACGTGTGGCCATTGTGTTGGCTGTCACAGTGGTCACGTGATTGGAGGTCAGTCCAGAGGCGTATCTAGTGAAAATGGTGCCTATGGCAAGCACTGAAACTGCGCCCTTGTCAAAACATTTAAACCCATCTTTCAGATAACCAGGAACACGGTGGGGACAGAGAGGGACACTGGGGACCACTGGCGGCTGGTACTGAAATTTTTTGGGGTGCCCAAACAAACTGAACCCCCCCCCCCCCACCCATAAATTTAAGCCACTATGCCCATCAAATGCAGGCACTATCCTATGTGGATCCGGTCTGGCCAGTTTCCGGCCGTCTTGGGTGCACCTGTCACTCCCCTCCCCAGGCAAAAGGAGAAATATGAGCAATTGCTGTGCCAACGTTGCGCTTCAGCAGGGTGGGCGCAGTGCCGGGAGCTACATTAGTGCGGGAGGCGGCTGTGGGAGGACGGGTGGGGGTTTTTTCATGCAGGGGGTGGCTTTTCGTTGCCCCCTCCCTATGGAGCTCATGGCACTCGCCATGGCTGCCATACCCTAGATACGCCACTGGGTCAGTCCCCATCATGGCTAGAGAGTAGAGAGCTAGTTATGACACCACAATCAGTGTGCTGGAAGCGAGCAGCGAGTATGCTCTCTGCGCAGAAGTCTTGCCCACCCATGGATATATATACACTATATTACCAAACGTATTGGAACACCTGCCCTTACACACACATGCATGTTAATGGCATCTCAGTCTTAGTCCGTAAGGGCCAATATTGAGTTGGCCCTCCTCTTGCAGCTATAACAGCTTTAACTATTCTGGGAAGGCTGTCCACAAGGTTTAGGAGTGTCTATGGGAATGTTTAAACATTCTTCCAGAAGCGCATTTGTGAGGTCAGGCACTGATGTTAGACGAGAAGGCCTGGCTTGCAGTCTCCGCTCTAATTCATCCCAAAGGTGTTGTATCGAGTTGAAGTCAGGGCTTTGTGCAGACCAGCCAAGTTCCTCCACATCAAACACCATCATGCATGTCTTTATGGAAACAAGAAAAAAAGGGGGGTAGTGCTGGGAATCAGTGGTGTATTGCAATTAGAAAATGACACAAAAAAGTCAGTTTGGTTAAACAAGACCTTAAATCGATAGGGGTAAATAGTTAAAAACCTGGAGGTGAAGGGGAGTGATGGGGAATCAGAGGGGGGACACTGTCCTGTATGCAGCTGATGATCCGGGCCTGGGGTTTCGCGGCAAGCCTTCCAAAGAAGGGGAGATGGAAGCAACACTCCAACATATGTAGAAAAAAAGAAAGAAGAGGGCGCCAGCGGATTAGCGACACAAACGCTTTAATAATACAAGGGTGACAATATCCACTTACATGTGAAATTATAGAGATCCGGCATAAAGATCCTGGGTGAATAGTTCCTGATGTGGCGTGCATCCACGCTAGGTGTTTGCTGTAGTGTTGCTCCAGAGCCTCTCTGTATCAGATCGTCCGTAGGCAGAAAATCCAGCTGGTGCAATGGAAAACTCAAAAGGGAGGCGTGGAGCGCAGCGTGAGTCACGGTGACGTCACTTGATTGCGACGACGTTTCGGAGCTGGCGCTTGTATGTCTTTATGGACCTTGCTTTGTGCACTGGTCCAAATCATTTGATGGAGGGGGGATTATGGCGTAGGGTTGTTTTTCTGGGGTTGGGTTTGGCCCCTTAGTTCCAGTGAAGGGAACGCTTAAGGCATCAGCATACCAAAATAATTTGGAAATTTTCATGCTCCCAACTTTGTGGGAACAGTTTGGGGATGGCCCTTCCTGCTCCAACATGACTTGCGCACCATTGCACAAAGCAAGGTCCATAAAGACATGGATGGGCAAGTTTGGCGTGGAGGAACTTGACTGGCCTGCACACAGTCCTACCCTCAACTTAATTAGAACAACTTTGGGTTATGGCTGTAAATTCAACATTGAACTCTACAGACTAAGACTGGGATGCCATTAATGTTCATGTGCGTGTAAAGGAAAACATCCCAATACTTTTGGTAATATAGGGCCAGATTCAGGTAGATCAGAGCATCTTTGCTCTGGAGTAACGCTTCTCATTTACGTTACTCTGCCGAAATTTTAGGAGCAAGTGCTGTTATTCAGGAAGCACTTGCTCCTAAAGTTGCGGCAGCGCATCGCAAATGAGCCAGCGGAATTCAAATTGGGCGGGTACGGGGCGTGTAGTATTCAAACTATGCGCGATCCCGCGGCGAACGTACTGCGCATGCGTCGAGTGTCAATGCATCCCAGTGCGCATGCTCCAAGTTCTGTCAGTGAACGTCAATGACGTCACGTCCCCATTCATGAATGTTTTACGCAAACGACGCGATTTGTTTTTTTTCCGACGCGATGACGACGGCTATACTTAACATAGGATACTCCACTAGGGGGCTGCTTTATTTTTACGTTGCGTATCGCTTCCGGAAACGTCGTAAAGTCACTGCGTCGCGCCCGAAAACGATCGTGATTAACATATTTTTTCAGCGTTAATCAGCAGGAACGCCCCCGGCGCCATTTTTCAGTTGAAGTAACGATGCGATGGCGAAATTCAATTACGCCGATCGCATCGGCACTCCAACCCGGCATTTCTTGTTTTCTGGTTATAGAAAACAGAAACGCCGGCTTAAAGTGACAGTTAGGCTGGCGGATCACTGGATACGCCAGCCTAACTCTTCATGAATCTGGCCCATAGTGTATATGTAGCATGTAAACATTAAAGGCCATCTCTATGCATAACATAGTCAACAAGGAGTTAAACACAATAGAAGAATCAGAGATTTCTCAACACTAAATGAAACTCTCTTATAACCAGTGGCGGCTGCTCTGTTAGGGGTGCTGCCCCTCTAATCCATGCGTCCGGCCCCTAATCTCCATGCAGGGCGCGGGATGTGTGTATTTTTTGTTTTTAAAGCACATTATTAAAGCCTAAGGTTTTAATTGGCTTAAAAAAAGGGTGTGCTTGGAGTGCAGAGCACTGTGCCCTAGGCCCACCCAGTTGTGTGACAATAGTGAATTAATATTCGCTATTGTCTTTCTACTTCACATCCCGGCCAATCAGGAAGCAAGTCTTGAGATCCAATTGGCCTAGAGGAGAAGTAATTGTATTGTCCGCCGAGGAGGAGAAGACGCAGATGGAAGCCAAAGCTGACCGCGAACTAGATGGGGTAAGTGCGGGGCTGGTGGGCAGACAGGCGAGCGATGAGGGGTGGTGTTTGGTTTACCAAGTGACGGGGGGTTATTAGACTGACTGACCAACTGGGAAGGGTGGTGGCGGGTGGTTTGTTTGTGCTCCCCCACCCCCAAAAAATGACCCACCAGCCACCACTGCTAATAGCGAGCCAAATATATTCCAGCTTGTCAGCACTAAAATGGGACAACAAACTCAAAAAGCTTAGAAATTTGCCTGTAACTAAACCCAAAACAAAAAATGTAATGTAATGCAGACAACCAGTTTTAGGATGTGGTGGCAGTAATTGTTTTCTTTTTAGGGGTTTTCTCGCAACGTTTACCGTATATACTTGAGTATAAGTCGACCCGAGTATAAGCCGAGGCACCTAATTTTACCACAAAAATCTAGGAAAAAGTATTGACTTGAGTATAAGCCTAGGGTGTCCATCTGCATGCCTCACTGTGTCCATGCCTCACTGTGCCCATGCCTCACTGCCTCACTGTGTCCATGCCTCACTGTGCCCATGCCTCACTGCCTCACTGTGTCCATGACTAGACTGACGTTTAATATGGGAGCCTATGGAAGGGGTGCCCGGCTTCGAAAAATCGGTGCTCCCCGGCCGTAGGTCCCCCGGACAGTAAACTTTGCACACTTGTAGAGGAGAAATGGGGCTACATGTGTGCCAAGTTTGGCCAGTACCAGGTCCCCAAAGTCCGGGAGATCAGGTGCAAAAAGGTGACTTGAATATAAGCCGAGGGGGGCATTTTCAGCACAAAAAAAATGTGCTGAAAAACTTGGCTTATACTCGAGTATATCCACTTAAGCCCCGAGCCTGTTTTTCAGATTCGGTGTTTACGAGACTAAAGCTATAAAATTACTTAAAACCCCCAAACATTATATATATTTTTTTCTTACACCCTAGAGAATAAAATGGCGGTCATTGCAATACTTTTTGTCACACCGTATTTGCGCAGCGGTCTTACAAGCGCACTTTTTTTGGAAAAAATTCACTTTTTTAAATTAAAAAATAAGGCAACAATACATTTGGCCCAACTTTACATATTGTGAAAGATAATGTTACGCCGAGTAAAATGATACCCAACATGTCACGCTTAAAAATTGCGTCCGCTCGTGGCATGGCGTCAAACTTTTACCCTTAAAAATCTCGATAGGCGACGTTTAAAAAATTCTACAGGGTGCATTTTTTGAGATACAGAGGAGGTCTAGGGCTAGAATTATTGCTCTCGCTCTAACGATCGCGACAATACCTCACTTGTGTGGTTTAAACACCGTTTTCATATGAGGGCGCTACTCGCGTATGCATTCACTTCTGCGCGCGAGCTCATCGGGACGGGGCGATTTAAAAAAAATAATTTGTTTTTGTATTTATTTTTATTTATTTTACCAATTTTTAACACTAAAAAAAAAAAAAAAAAATGATCACTTTTATTCCTATTACAAGGAATGTAAACATCCCTTGTAATAGAAAAAAGCATGACAGGTCCTCCTAAATATGAGATCTGGGGGTCAAAAAGACCTCAGATCTCATATTTAGGCTTAAATGCAAAAAAAAAATTAAAAATGTAAAATGTCATTTTTCAAATGACATTAAAAAAAAATGTCTCTTTAAGATGCTGGGCGGAACTGACGTTTTGACGTCACTTTCGCCCAGCAGAGCTACGGGGACGGATGAGGGAAATCCCCACTGAGCACGGGAGAGGACCCGATCGTCTCCGCCGCTACCGACGGCTCCGGTAAGCGGCGGAGGGCACGGGAGTGCAGCGGGAGGGGGGGGCCTCGACCGCCACCGATAACGGCGATCTCGCGGTGAATCCGCCGTGGAGACCGCCATTATTGCTTGACCGACCGCCCACTGAAGAGATCGATATCTCGGTTGTGGCAGCAGCTGCTGCTGTTACCGAGATATCCATCTTTAAAAGTCATGACGTATAACGACGGTGGGCGGTCGGCAAGTAGATATACGGTACTCCCCCTCTGTATCTACTGAGGCAGCTGTGGTCATCACACAGGCTGGACAAGATTAGACTGGACTTCAAGTGCATCCACACCCAAAAATATAAATTTGGCATATTGAAAATACAATTCCTTAGATGAGTTGAATTCATCATTTTTCATGCTTTTTTTGCCATTATTTTCACCTGGTAATTCTGTCCCTGAGTGGCTACGCTCACTTTTTTACTGTATCTGTAGGGGTAGCCATGTTTGATACACACAGGCTGGCCTTTGTTCATCTCCATTATACAGACCGGGACTAGGGTGATGGGATTAGTAGTTTACACAAGAAAGATAAGCAGGGCTGGACTGGGAGGAAAATTTGGCCCTGGATTTCATCCAGACTGGCCCACTTTGACAGGTCTCTCCCATGGCGGCCAGTAGCCATTCTACTTTATTAGAGTAGAACGGCTGGTACTGGTACTCTTATAGGCAGTACCAGTGGGGAGGGGTAGCTAGACATTTTTTCACCTGGGCCAAAGAATCAGTTCGGTGCCCCCCCCCCCACCCCCTATGGGACAAGATTAGGCAGAAGTGGGAAACTCCCAGGCCATAGCTGTTGAGTCAGCTGTCTGTCCTCTCCCCCATCCTCCTCTGTTGTCCCCCTTGCTCCTCTGGTCCTCCTCCTGCTTCTTTGTTTCCCCCAGGTGAGTGCTGCGGTGAGGGAGTGACAGAGGAGTGGAGGGGGGCGGCGGTCCGCTGTCACTTAAGCCGGCCCACTGAGCCATCGGCCCACCGGGAAACTCCCCGTAGTCCCAATGGCCAGTCCAACCCTGAAGATAAGAATGTTTTATAATTCAATTTTAGCTCACGGGAAGTGACAAGGATACTGAATTTCTGGCTCAACAGATATTTTCTGAACTTGATACAATGTTCTTAGAATGAAAAAAAAAAAGAAGCAAATGCAACAACCACAATTACAAACGGGTAACCTTCAGTTTATAATATTCCTGGGTTGTTCTTTGGTTTAGTTATTCTGTAAACTGAAACACATGTTTTATTTAAGGTACAGTAGATATAAAAAGTCTACACACCCCTTTCTGTGATGTAAAAAAAATGAGACAAAGATAAATAATTTCTGAACTTTTTCAACCTTTAATGTGACCTATAAACTGTACAGCTCAGTTGAACAACAAACTGAAATCTTTTAGGGGTAGAAGTAGATAGAATAAAATTATGTAGTTGCACAAGTGTGCACACCCTCTTATAACTGGGGTGTAGCTGTGTTCAGAATTAAGCAATCACATTCAAACTCACACCTGCCATCATTTAAAGTGCCTCTGATTAACCCCAGAATAAAGTTCAGCTGTTCTAGTAGGTCTTTCCTGACATTTTCTTAGTCGCATCCTAAAGCAAAAGCCATCGTCCGCAGAGAGCTTCCAAAGCATCAGAGGGATCTCATTGTTAAAAGGTATCAGTTAGGAGAAGGGTACAAAAGAATTTCCAAGGAATTAGATATACCATGGAACACAGTGAAGACATTCATCATCAAGTGGAGAAAACATGGCACAACAGTGACGCTACCAAGAACTGGACGTCCCTCCAAAATTGATGAAAATACAAGAAGAAAATGGGTCAGGGAGGCTGCCAAGAGCCCTACAGCAATATTAAAGGAGCTGCAGGAATATCTGGAAAGTACTGGCTGTGTGACAATAATCTCCCGTATTCTTCATATTTCTGGGCTATGGGGTAGAGTGAAGAAAAACATCCAAGAGTGACTACATTTTGCAAAAGCACATCTGAAGTCTCCCAAAATCATGTGGAAAAATATGTTATGGTCTGAGGAAACCAAGGTTGAACTTTTTGCCCATAATTCCAAAATATATGTTTGGCGCAAAAACAACACTGCACATCACCAAAAGAACACCATACCCACTGTGAAGCATGGTGGTGGCAGCATCATGCTTTGTGACTGTGGTTCTTCAGCTGAAACAGGGGCCCTAGTCTAGGTAGAGGGTGTTATGAAGAGTTCTAAATACCAGACAAAGTGTCAAAAGTGTCAGTTCGGTGTCCGACTTTGTCTGCCGCAATATTGCAGTCCCGCTATAAGTTGCTGATCGCCACGATTACTAGTTAAAATAAAAAAAATATATAAAAATTCAATAAATATATCTTTTATATATATATTTTTTTTTCAAAATTATCGGTAGTTTTTTGTTCATAGTGCAATAAATAAAAACCACAGAGGTGATCAAATACCACCAAAAGAAAGATCTATTTGTAGGGGGGGGGGGGGATAAATTGTATTTGGGTACAGCGCCGCACGACCACACAATTGTCAGTTAAATTGACGTAGTGCCGTATCACTAAAAATGGTCTGGTCATGAAGGGGGGTAAATCTTCCAGAGGTGAAGTGGATAACATTAGCATTTGATTATTTTCAGATTAAAAAAACTCCTTGTAAGGCTTGGCTCACACACCTATACAGGCGCCACCAAGCATGTGCGTTCCTGCAAGATTTTCTGTTCCCATGTGTCGCGTGTAGAGCAGCCCATTTCTTTCTTGCCAGGAGAAACACAGTAAAGAAGTCCTGTTTTGTTTTTTACAAAAATCACGCTACACCAAACCATATGGTGCTGTGCACAATGCTGTTTAGCGCATGCGCACGCAGATGTGCCATTACAGTTAATGACGCCGCTGTGCATCTGCTAAAGGACAGTGTTTCTCTGTGTGTTGGGAAAGCGTGTGATTTTGTGCGTGTTCTAATACACAAAGGTCTGGACCTTGCCTAAACCCCTTTGTGTAACCCCTGCACACAGTATACACGGGGTAGTACACTGAGCGCATTTCTATCAATGACTTCATCAGCATGCATCCAAAGAGCTGAATGACAGCCTCTCGTGCTATAAACACGCTCAGATATATGTTGGGGGCAGGGAGGTGACCAAGGGATATTGCCTAACTGCAGTAGAGAAAATTGAGGTCACCAATGGCTGTGCTGTCTGTCGTGGGCTCCTGGTATAATATATATATATATTTCATCTGTGTGGCTTGCTGTGTGCCTGGAGTTTCTTTTGAAGGCTACTTTACACCTATGCATTGCATTACCGCAGCACACGGCAGCACTCATTATGCATTGATGCATTGCGGTCCTATTAATTTTTAATAACACCTTAAAGTGTTATTAAAATGAAGCCTCACCAGCACCCATCAATGCAGCCTCACCAGTGCCCATCAATGTAGCCTTATCAGTGCACATCAAATGTAGCCTCACCAGCGCCCCATCAATTAAGCCTCACCATCGCCTATCAAATGCAGCCTCACCAGCGCCCATCAATGCAGCCTCACCAGCCCCTATCAATGCAGCCTCACCAGCACCCATCAATGCAGCCTCACCAGCACCCATCAATGCAGCCTCACCAGCGCCCATCAATGCAGCCTCACCAGTGCCCCATCAATGCAGCCTCACCAGTGCCCCATCAATGCAGCCTCACCAGCGCCCATCAATGCAGCCTCACCAGCGCCTATCAAATGCAGCCTCACCAGCGCCCATCCATGCAGCCTCACCAGTGCACATCAAATGCAGGCTCACCAGGGCCCATCAATGCAGTCTCATCAGCGCACATCAAATGCAGCCTCACCAGCGCCCATCAAATGCAGCCTCACCAGTGCACATCAAATGCAGCCTCACCAGCGCCCCATTAATGCAGCCTCACCAGCGCCCATCAATGCAGCCTCACCAGCGCCCATCAATGCAGCCTCACCAGTGCACATCAAATGCAGCCTCACCAGGGCCCATCTTTGCAGCCTCATCAGTGCACATTAAATGCAGCCTCACCAGCTCCTATCAAATGCAGACTCACCAGTGCACATCAATGCAGCCTCATCAGTGCACATGAAATGCAGCCTCACCAGCGCCAGTGGCTCTGATAGGCTTTCCGATTACAGCCCATCGGCTTCCAGATCCTTTTTCAAGGGAGGCACGGGGGGTGCGTTCTTTGGATAAGATTGACAGGCGTCTCAGCCAATCAGGTTCACCGGTTCTGGTTACCGGTAACCTGATTGGCTGAAGCGTCATCAAGGGCAGGAGAAGACATCGAGGGAAGGTAGAAGCAGGGTGGCTGACCTCAGAAAGGTAAGTGCCAGGCGGGGGGGGGGGGGCATTTTATAGGGCACAGTGCCAGCATTTTACAGGGAACAGTGGCGACAATTGCTGGGCACAGTGGCTACAATTGCTGGGCACAGTGGCGACAATTGCTGGGCACAGTGGCGACAATTGATGGCACAGTGGTGACAATTGCTGGGCACAGTAGCGACAATTGCTGGCCACAGTGGGGACAATTGATGGCACAGTGGTGACAATTGATGGCACAGTGGTGACAATAGGCACAGTGGCGACAATTGATGGCACAGTGGCTGCGTTTGATGGCATGGCACAGTGGTAATAATTGATGGGCACAGTGGCGATAAATGATGGCACAGTGGCTGCGTTTGATGGCATGGCACTGTAACGAAATGACCCGTGACAGACTGAGATTCTCCTATGTCTAGTGTCACCTTATGTCTACTAGAGCCATAGGGTGACAAAGAAATTATATCATGTATTGCAGAAGATGGGACATTAATAATAATTGATGTTTGCAGGATACTGAGATAATAAGGTGTTCCTACTAAACATCTGCTTTTAAAATGCTAAGTGGACCGCCTTGTGAAAGACATTTCATTCTGTTGAAAGGTGTTAATTGCATCTACTCCTAGACAATACATTGTCTATTGAACAAAGGTGTCAAGCCCTTTAGAGACAGTACGTCTGTCTAGATAATGTGATTGAGGTCAAGGCATTGTGTAATTGTATTTTGGAATGTGATATACGATCTCGTCAGTATCGGTGCCGAAATGTCTAGCTACTGATTAGATAATTGGCCTCAGTGTGTAAATAAGGGGGTGGAGAATGCATTGTCCTGTGATTACCTGTAACATCTTGTACTGTATAAAAAGCTGAGAAGAAACCAATAAAGTGTTTATTCATTTTGAAACCAGAGAATACCAGAGCTTGTGTCTCGGTTATTATGGGAAATTAAATGGATCGTGTATGCAGGATTGTCGCAGTGTGTCAGATAAGCTTGTCGTGGTTGGATGGAAGGTCGTTAACGGTGGTGACCGTTACAGGCACAGTGGTTGCATTTGATGGCATGGCACAGTGGCGACAATTGATGGCACAGTTACGACGATTGATGGCATAGTGGCTGCATTTGATGGGCACAGTGGCTTCCTTTGATGGGCACAGTGGCTGCCTTTGATGGGCACAGTGGCTGCCTTTGATGGGCACAGTGGTTTCAATTGATGGGCACAGTAGCTGCGTTTGATTGGCACAGTGAGGCTGCAATTGTTTTTATTTTTTTCGTTCACCGGTTCTGGTTACCGGTAACCTGATTGGCTGAAGCGTCATCAAGGGCGGTGGAAGACATCGAGGGACGGTAGAAGCAGGATGGCTGACCCCAGAAAGGTAAGTGCCAGGTGGAGGGGCATTTTTACAGGGCACAGTGCCAGCATTTTACAGGGAACAGTGGCGACAATTGCTGGGCACAGTGGCTACAATTGCTGGGCACAGTGGCGACAGCTGATGGCACAGTGGTGACAATTGCTGGGCACAGTGGCGACAATTACTGGGCACAGTGGCGACAATTGATAGCACAGTGGTAACAATTGATGACACAGTGGTGACAATTGATGGCACGGCGGTGACAATAGGCACAGTGGCCACAATTGATGGCACAGTGGCTGCGTTTGATGGCATGGCACAGTGATGACAATTGATGGGCACAGTGGCGATAAATGATGGCACAGTGGCTGCATTTGATGGCATGGCACAGTGGCTGCATTTGATGGCATGGCACAGTGGCGACAATTGATGGCACAGTGGCGACAATTGATGGCACAGTGGTGACGATTGATGGGCACAGTGGCTGCCTTTGATGGGCACAGTGGCGACAATTGATGGCACAGTGGTGACGATTGATGGGCACAGTGGCTGCCTTTGATGGGCACAGTGGCTGCCTTTGATGGGCACAGTGGTTGCAATTGATGGGCACAGTAGCTGCGTTTGATGGGCACCGGGAGACTGCAATTGTTTGTTTGTTTTTCGTTTGTTTGCCCCCCCCCCGCAAAAAAAAACATTTTGAGCACCAGCTACCACTGCTTCTGGGTCTTTTTGAACAGTTAAACTGCCTGTGGATGGTGCCAAATCAGCAGGTGACTATATTGGGTCTATATGCAGCTATGTCAATGCATAAAGCAGATTTGTATTTTTATGAACCTGTTGCTTTGCACAGATTTGGTAAAATGACAGGACTTTCCCTTTAAAATGTTGGCTTGCTTTATTCAAGCCATCTTAATTAATGGAATTGGTTTTTCTGGTGTACTGTGCTTTGCTCATAGCCAGTGCCCTCTGCGTATCATTAATAAATAAATCTGTAATAAGTTTCTGTGTAAAGGTATAGCTGAGCCACGGCCCCTCGGCTTGCCATTTCCTCTCCAGCCTTTCATTTGCATATTGACTGGAAACACTGTGAAAAGATTAATTTTCCTTTAGACGTGGGTACGGCGGTGGCGGAGAGATTTTGATTTTTCAGCTCCTGTGACGAGTGTCTCTATTAATGGCCCACACAATAAGGATTTCACTGGAAAGGGTCTCTCGCAGGTATGACCAGTACGCTGCCCAGAGACCCCTGCTGGAAGAAAAAAAAGAAAGGCTTTGACAGCAGATTAAACAGTCCTTCCTCCACCTCTGCCCTTGTACTGGTCGGTGTGCTCATTAGCATTGCAGGCTGGATGGGCTCTGCGGAGAACGTGTGTCTGAAGTACATGCCTCGTCTACATCGCCTTCATAAACAACTAGATTTCAGGGCAGCAACATTTCTCAGGTTGTGTGGTAATCACTGGACTTCAAGAAAGGCATTGTCATAGCAAGAACCAAGAGAAGGGACATTTAGCATGGACCCGTTATTATTAATGTTCGATCTAGAGTCACAAGTACAGCCTGTGTATATGTCCAGAAGTGTACTAGATCTTGGGATCTATTAACCCCTTCCAACCCATCGTCCCTTTCATAGGTGTGTGCACAGGGTGTGCCGAGTGTGCCTGGGCACACCCTAATCACCCCATGCGCATTAGAATTATCACTCTGTGTGCCTCCCTTTTACCCTCTCTGCCAAAAGAAAAGTGGTTACCCTCTTCTCTGTGCCAGCAGGGAGATTAATGTGCCAGGGCCATATATTTACAGTATATAAATATATATTAGGGCTGTGGAAATTAACTATTAATTCCTTGATTAATCTTTAATTTTTTTGATCGATCAATATTTTTTTGATCGATCAAAATTCATTTGATTGGTACTCACCTCTCTGCCGGCTTCCGGGTCTTCAGGGAGTTCCGTTGGAGATCCGGTGACGTCACGGACACCAGCGGGGCTTGCCGTGTCCATCTGAAGGGCTCCTTTGCTGTGCCTTCATATCTGCATGCCGGTGGGACCTTCTATCTGCCACACACAAGGGCTGTTACACTTCCCTCTATCACTTCCCTCTATCAGTAAATTGGGTGTGCTGCGCTGCTAAAATTAATAATACATCAATAATGAAGGTGATAACAAAATGTGCATTGGGTGCAAAGAAATTGTATATAAAAAAAAAAAAAAAAAAAAAACAACACCAAGTGTTCCAATGTATGACAAAATCATATAAGAAAACAAACTGAATTGACAAAGTTCGTAAAAAGCTCCAGGGAAAAATCAAAGTTCAGTGAGTTCAGAGAAATATCCCAAGTAGGGGATTGAGATACTGCAGGACAGAAGAGAGCCTCCACCTCCACCTCTTATAGTAAATCTGCTTACCAGATAGATAATAATCGTGAGCATCAACAGCACAGCAGGCTGGATTGCCTTAACGGGTATTAAAGTGGAATCCTGTGTGTATCTCCAAGCTTGGTCTCAATGCGGCTGGATCCCAGAAAAACAATCACTCCCAGAGTGTAGCCAAGGGAAGAGAAAGGAAGCCAACATAGAGTAGTAACGTTTTAAAAGTTTAATAAAAGAAATTCGATTGCACTTACAAAAAACGAATCCTTTGGAAGCATATAAATAGTAAGCCGGCCGGCTCTCACAATCCGCCCGTCCTTCCGGATGGTCGTGAGGATAAAAACAATGGTGTCGTCAGCACGCCGTTCCTCCCTACGCCGTTTCGTCCAATAGCAGACTTCATCCAGGGGCACGAGCGGCGTGCTGACTCGCCACCTTTAAATTCGTTTGTAACATTCTAGGACCGCCCTTCTCTGATGTCTGGGGATCATGAATGGCGATCGGCCATCTTTAAAGAGGGATCGCTTGCCAATAGTATAAGCACTGTCAGTGCCTTGAACTTTGAAATTTTGTTTAAGGTCACCCTTAGTGATAAGATCATCCCAAGCAGAGTTACAGAAAACTCAGGCAGCAATCAACCGTGTTACAAAAAGGGATCGCTTGCCTTAAACATTGAAAACACCTTTTGCAGTAAGGTCGCCCTAAACAAACAAGCGGGGAATTCAGGAAGCAATCGACCATTTTTTTTTTTAACTAATTTTATTATAGATCCTGTCCTTTTACATATATTTTTTGATTTTCCAACATGGTTAATATATGCTGAAAGTTGGATTTCTGTTTTTACAGTTACTTCTAACACAGATGTTTTTCGTGTTGGGCTACATTCATTTGGTATAAAGGGCATAATATATATTCATTCTAATATATTATCTGTTAGTGTCATACCATATTGATATACACTATCAGTATACAAAGGAATTGTGGAGTTTCTACACTCTACCAATTTTCAGTGTGCACTTCATTTACACTATCAGCACACAAAGGAATTGTATTTTTTATACTCTATCAATTTTTTATACTCTATCAATTTCCCTTTCTGTGTTCCCTAATTTGTTTCTTTCTTTAATATATATTTTTAATATACATTTATATATATATGGAATCAATCTGCATATATATATTTTTCATATTTTTTATCTAATTAATTTTTTATAATTAAGTTTTCCCTTCATTAGTGGACTAATGTGTGGCATATTTGGAGGTGGTCATACCAGCTGTATTTGCCATACAACCCTTATACTCCAAATTGAGGCTCTTTTTTATGTATATTTTTTCTGCCTACATATTCTTATTTTCAGATATCAATTCCTATTACTGGCAAGCGATCCCTTTTCCAAAATGGTCGATTGCTTCCTGAATTCCCCGCTTGTTTGTTTAGGGCGACCTTACTGCAAAAGGTGTTTTCAATGTTTAAGGCAAGCGATCCCTTTTTGTAACACGGTTGATTGCTGCCTGAGTTTTCTGTAACTCTGCTTGGGATGATCTTATCACTAAGGGTGACCTTAAACAAAATTTCAAAGTTCAAGGCACTGACAGTGCTTATACTATTGGCAAGCGATCCCTCTTTAAAGATGGCCGATCGCCATTCATGATCCCCAGACATCAGAGAAGGGCGGTCCTAGAATGTTACAAACGAATTTAAAGGTGGCGAGTCAGCACGCCGCTCGTGCCCCTGGATGAAGTCTGCTATTGGACGAAACGGCGTAGGGAGGAACGGCGTGCTGACGACACCATTGTTTTTATCCTCACGACCATCCGGAAGGACGGGCGGATTGTGAGAGCCGGCCGGCTTACTATTTATATGCTTCCAAAGGATTTGTTTTTTGTAAGTGCAATCGAATTTCTTTTATTAAACTTTTAAAACGTTACTACTCTATGTTGGCTTCCTTTCTCTTCCCTTGGCTACACTCTGGGAGTGATTGTTTTTCTGGGATCCAGCCGCATTGAGACCAAGCTTGGAGATACACACAGGATTCCACTTTAATACCCGTTAAGGCAATCCAGCCTGCTGTGCTGTTGATGCTCACGATTATTATCTATCTGGTAAGCAGATTTACTATAAGAGGTGGAGGTGGAGGCTCTCTTCTGTCCTGCAGTATCTCAATCCCCTACTTGGGATATTTCTCTGAACTCACTGAACTTTGATTTTTCCCTGGAGCTTTTTACGAACTTTGTCAATTCAGTTTGTTTTCTTATATGATTTTGTCATACATTGGAACACTTGGTGTTGTTTTTTTTTTTTTTTTTATTTTTTTTATATACAATTTCTTTGCACTCAATGCACATTTTGTTATCACCTTCATTATTGATGTATTATTAATTTTAGCAGCGCAGCACACCCAATTTACTGTTTATATTATGTTCATCTGACATTTGTGCTGCAGCAGCATTCACGTTTATCTTTATGTAAAATCGTTTGGTTTTGCCACCAATCCAATTTTTATTTTCATTAGACCTGCGCAGTATTTTCCACTGTTTTTCACTTCCCTCTATCAACCTGAGATTCTACAGCCATCCACTGGGAGTTATGATAGTTCCCTTCACGGGACATCTACATGCTGATGGACTGATGTTAACCTCTCCTCATCTAAATTCAGCAGTGGTATCGTTGTACACATTTTTATACCAGCATCATACTTAGCTACATGTTTTTATGACTGATTTTGCTAACGTTTGGTATTACTCGCACCATTTTTACAGTTTATGTAGCTACATCGATTTTATCTTCAGTGCAATATTTATTTTGTTACCTACTAGAAGACTATGAAAGTTTTAATGCTATTCCCATCGAGCGCTGCCTTTGTGTGGTTTTTGTATCCTGCTATCCATATTTCCAGTGGTTGGTAGGTGCACTGGGAATCAGCCTGCAAGGAGATCAGCTAAAAGTAGTTGGATCTGTATGTGCATTATAATTAATCGAAATTAGTCGATTAATCGATTAAAAAAAGAACGATTAATCAAACACAAAAATATTGTAATCAGTAACAGCCCTAAGAATATACTGTATTTTCTGGCATATAAGACTACCTTTTACACTTAAAATAAACGCCCAAAAAATCAGGGGTCGTCTTATACGCCGGGTATAAAATGCCGCACACTGGATGTCAGTCTGCTATGGCTACATACAGTATACACTTCTGAGCCAATTCCAGCGAGCGATGTATTCTATTAGTGAATATAGAGCCTGCCAATCCGAGCAGGCTACATACAGTAGCCTGCTCGGATTGGCTATGAGAGTCAGAGATTAGAGGGCTGATGTTACAGCCTCTGCCAATCCGAGCAGGCTATGTATTCATTAATAGAATACATTGTTTACCGGGATTGGCTCAGCGGTGTATACTGTATGTAGCCGAAGCTACCACACATCTAGCATAACTGGATGGGACATAGTGGAAGTGGGCAACTATGTAGTAGGTGTCATGGAGAACAATGTTGATTGAGGAATTAGCCGGTGAGTCACCCTGACTGTAAATAAGAATCCAAGGGCTCATAGTATTGGGACCTCTCATTTAATAATTCCCTGTGCATTGTGGTCAGTCAACTAAAGACTTTAACGCCTGTTGGAATAGCGATGATTATTGTGTATGCTCATATGCCTACACTTAGGTTGGTGGCGAATATGTGGTGGAATCCATGTTTTCTTAAATGGTGTTGCACTGGAAGGGGGGTAGTCTTATACGGCGAGTATAGTCCAAAAGCTATGTTTTCAATTGAAAAATAGGGGGTCGTCTTATATGCCCAGTCGCCTTATACGCCGGCAAATACGGTATATATATATGTGTGTAGACACATACACGTGTTTGAGCTTTTGAGTGCACACCCTAATGCAATAGGCTGCGCACACCTATGGTCCCTTTGTTGTTTACGCCAAATTCCCTACCATCTGAATGTTGCAGCTGAAATCGAGACTCATCAGACCAGGCAATGTTTTTCCAATCTTCTATTGTCCAATTTTGGTAAGCCTGTGCAAATTTAACCTGTTTCCAAAGTTTCCTGTTCTTAGCGGACAGGAGTGGCACCCGGTGTGGTCTTCTGCTGCCGTAGCCCATCTTCTTCAAGGTTCGGTGTGTTGTGCATTCATAGATGGTATTCTGCATACCTTGGTTGTAATGTTATTTGAGTTACTGTTGCCCTTTTATCATCTCAAACCAGTCTGCCCATTCTCCTCTGACCTCAACAAGGCATTTCCTCCACACAACTGCCGCTCACTGGATATTTTCTCTTTTCCAGACCATTCTCTATAAACCCTAAATCGCAGTAGATCAGCAGTTCTTTAAATACTCAGACCAGCCCGTCTGGCACCAACAACCATGCCACATTTAAAGTCACTTAAATCCTTTTTCTTCCCCATTGTGATGCTCGGTTTGAACTTTAGCGCGTCATCTGCCTAAATGCATTGAATTGCTGCCATGTGATTTGCTGAACAGGTGAACCTAATAAAGTAGCTGTCATATATAGCATATATAGCAACGGTTGTAACTAGACATGTGCAATCCGTTTAGTTCCAAATTCGTTTTTTAACAAATTTTAACAAATTTGTTAATTCCAAAATTTGTGGATTTGCAAAATTTCTAATTTCAGAATTTTCGTATTCAGAATTTTAGAATTTTAAAAATTTCTAATTTTCAGATATTATGTATTTCGGAAATTCTGAAATTACAAAAATTCTGAAATTTCAAAAATTCAGAAATTTCAAAAATTCAGAAATTTCAAAAATTCAGAAAATTTGGAAATTTGTAATTTAAGAAATTCGAAATTCGAAATATCAGAAATTCTAAAATCGGAGATTAGATATTGCAAGATTCTAAAATTCTAAAATTACGAAATTTGAAAATTTGAAAATTTCCGAAATCTCCAATATATTCGAATTTTTGAATTTCCGAATTTCCGAATTCCTAATTCCGAATTCCCGAATTTTCAAATTTTCATAAAATGCTAAAAAATTTCGGCAGTGCACATGTCTAGTTGTAACCTTTACCCATGTCATCCAGAATTAAATAAATAGCTGAATTCCCACCATAAAGATGAACCCCAGGCAGGAGTAACGAAAAGGATCACTCTCTTGGACTAGAGAGATCCCTCACTCTAATAGATTACTGGTTCGAAAACAGAACTTCTCCTGTTTCATGCAAACCGAAAAAGTCACCCCACCTCAACATAGACCCCCGCCCCCCCCCCCCCTCACCCCTAGCACCAAAGTCAAAAGTCTCTGAGTCATTTTCGAGTCCTACATGACAATGGATGCACAAGTAGGGTCTGTAGTCAGCGGATCCCATCACCTGCTGCGCCTACTACGCAGACTCACCCCCTTTATCCCTAAAAAGGACATTGCAGTCGTGGTGGGAACAATCATCAATTCCAGACTTGACTACGCAAATGCCCTCTATTTAGGACTCCCCAAATACCTAATCACTCGTCTGCAAGTCGTTCAAAATACGGCTGCTCGATTAGTGACTGGCAAAAAAACATGGGAGTCAATCTCCCTTTCGCTGAGATCTCTTCACTGGCAATCAGTGAAAGACAGAATCAGATTTAGGGGAAGAAATGGGGAAGAAAAGTTGCAGAGATACGGAAGGAATTAGCGGAAGTAAGAAAAAGGGAGGGAAAGAGAGATATACGGTATATACATATATACTAGATTTAATTTGTTAAAAATATATTTATATAACCCTCCGATTTAATTATATGAATGATAATATAGTTGTGGAGGATGATGCAAAGTACATATATATTGTCTGTACTATCATTATATTTTGAATGTTCCTTTTGTTTCTATCTATGTATACCTACCCTGTATAAAATAGAAATAAATAGAGAATTGAAAAAAAAAGAAAGACAGAATCACTTGTAAGGCACTCAACCTAACACATAAGTGTATTCAAGGAAACGCTCCCCAATATCTATGCGAAAAAATAAAAGCCCATAACCCAAATCGCATTCTGCGATCGACAAATCAAAACCTACTGGAAATACCCAAGGCAAGATACAAATCCAAAGGAGATCGGAGATTTGCTGTCCAAGGACCTCGACTATGGAATGCACTACCAACCACCATCCGACTGGAGTCGGACCACTTGGCCTTCAGGAGAAAGATTAAAACTCATCTCTTCTGAGGTCAAGGGTTTCCTTACCGAAGGAATGGAAACAGTGCCCAGAGGCGATTCAGTTTGCATGTGTTACGCTTTATAAGTTTCTCACTCACTCACTCACTCAGGAGTTAGTGTAGATTGGCATTTACAAACACTTAAATCATTTTGTATTGCAACTAGTAGAGGCACCTAAATACACCCTTATCTTAATATTCTGTAATCCGCTACACAGCAGGGTTTGTACTTGAGGAAGGGCCAGATCTCTAAGCCAATCAGGGCAGGGCTTTGAACAGCAATGATAGCAATGATAGCAGTTTACGCCGATACGTATTCTTCTACATATTTTTGGTAAAAAAATCGCAATAAGCGTTTATTGATTGGTTTGCGCAACAGTTATAGCATCTACAAAATAGGGGACTGTTTTATGGCATTTTTATTAATATTTTTTATTTTACTAGTTATGGCGGCGATCAGCGATTTTTATCGGGACTGTGAAATTATGGCGGACACATCAGACACTTTTAACACCATTTTGGGACCATTGTCCTTTTTACAGCGACCAGTGCTATAAAAATGCACTGTTGCTGTAAAAATTACACTGGCAGTGAAGGGGTTAACCACTAGGTGGCGCTGCAGGGGTTAAGTGTTCCCTAGGGAGTGATTCTTACTCTTTGGGGGGCGTGGCTACACATGACACATCAGTGATGACCGCCCCCCGATCACGAGGAACGGTCATCAGTGACAGTGTCACTAGGCAGAATAGGGGAATGCCTTGTTTACAAAGGGGTTTTGTGCTAGAAAATGTAATATGGTGGGGGCAGGGGATTCGTGCTTGGGGGGAATTTAGGAGAATTTGTAATAAGGTGGCAGATTGGGGAGAATTTATGCTGAAGGGGGGATTTGGAGTGGGGGGGGGATTTGTGCCAGGAGAGGAAACATGAGGATTTGTACTAGGAGGGGGAATTGTTTTCACAGGGGGTGGATTTGTGCTATGGGCCTATGGGAAACTAGAAGATTTGAGCTCAGGGGTTGGCAAAGATATGTGCTGGGAAAGGGATTTCAGCAGGAGGGGTAAATTATACTTAGGGGGTAAGCATGCAGATGAATGCTTGATTTTTTTTTGGGGGGGGGGGGGATTTGCTGATACATAATGCTCATACAAACTTGGGGGTCTAAATTTTCAGGCAAACAGCAAAATATACAGTTCAAAAACATACAGTGTACTATATGTAAAGTGTTTTACCTGCCTAAGGACTTGTCATTATGTGCAGCAGTAACACCTGCTGCCAGTTTATCTTACGCTAACACAGGTTTACCTGCATCCCATTACAGACATATGGCTACAGCAGGAATGGTGGAGGAGGGGGTGCTTGGATTGAATCAAAGCAGCATACCTAAAAAAAAGTAGGCATAGTTTTATATATTTTATGAATTATTCCCTATGGAGACCCACCATGCTTGATCCTGCTCAGTCCACATTCATGGCACATCCGCATTCCACACAAGAGGACGTTAGCCTAATATCCTCATTTGCATATGCTGCCATTTGCCCCATAGTGCAAGCGACATTTTATAACTCTTGTGAATAGCAGGGTGAATGGCAGAAAATGAATTCCCATAACTAAGCTCAACCTTATTTTTATTTTTTTATGAATTTATTTAATTATAATAAATGTGTCTCTTAAAATGCTAGTTTTCCAATCTTGTTGCTGCTACTACCTCTTGTTTAATCAGAGAACGAGGACAAAAAAGTCAGAAGGAGGGAGGGAGAGGGAGATAGAAAGAGAGGGAGGGAGGGACAGGGAGGTAAAAAGAGAGGGAGGGAGATATAAAAAGAGGATGGAGGAAGAGGGAGATAGAAAGAGAGGGAGGGAGGGACAGGGAGGTAGAAAGAGAAGAAGGGTGGGAGAGGGAGATAGAAAGAGAGGAAGAGAGGGAGCTAGAAAGAGAGGGAGAGGGAGATAGAAAGAGAGGCAGGGAGAGAGGGAGAGGGGGGTAGAAAGAGGGAGGGAGGGAGAGGGAGATAGAAAGAGAGGGATGGAGGAAGGGAGATAGAAAGAGAGGGAGGGAGAGGGGGATAGAAAGAGAGGGAGGGAGATAGAAAGAGAGGAAGGGAGGGAGGGAGAGAGGGAGGGAAGGGAGGGAGATTGAAAGAGAGGGAGACAGAAAGGGAGAAAGGGAAGTACAGAGAGATAGAAAGGGAGGGAGGGAGGGAAAGGAAGAAGTGAGACAGGAGAAGAAGAGAGAAAGATAGTATGGGATAAAGGGAGAAGGGGGAGAGCCAGAGAGGGAGAGAGGGAAAAAAAGGGGGGAGAGAGAGAGAATAAAACATAATAAGGGAGAAAAGAAATTAAACAAGCGAGAGTGGAAAGTGAAGGATAACAGAAGGGGGGGGGGGGGTGAAAATGCAATAGAAAGGAAAATGAATAAAGCAAGCAAAATGAGTGATAAGAGAGGGGTGGGAAGAGATTGGGAAAGAAAGTGAGAGAGAGTGTGGAACTGTGGGAAGAAAAAAAGGGCAGAATGAGTGAGAAAGATAGAGAGAGAGAGAGAGAGGAATACAATAGGAAGAACATTAATAAAGAGGTCAAAGTGAGTAAAAAAAGGGGGGGGGGGGTAAAGATAGAGAAAGTGCAAGTGTGGAGCAATTGGAAGAAAGATAAAGTGGATAGAGTGAGTAAAGAGAGATATAGAGAAAGAAAGAAACGATGGAGGGGGTATGCAACAGGAAGGAAATTTATAAAGATGGAGAATGGAGCAATAACAAGAAAAATAAAGAAGAAGAAGAGAGAGAGAGAGAGAGAGAGAGGGGGGGGGAAGCAATAGGAAGACATATGAAAGGTCAAAATGAGTGAAGAGAGGGGGTAGAGGGAGTAGAGGGGGAGAGAGAGAGAGAGAGAGAGAGAGAGAGAGAGAGAGAGAGAGTAGAGAGAAAAGGAGGAAAGCAAAAGGAAGAAAAATAATTAAAGATAGGAGAGTGAGTAAAACAAGAGAGGGTGGAGAGAGATAGCGAGAGAGTGCGAGGGAAAGAGAGAGGATTGGGAGAGAGAAGGGGGGTTAAGAATGAGAGGGGGAGAGAAAGAAGGTTAAAAGAGAGAAAGAGAGATTGTTGATAGAGAGAAATAAGGGAAAGAAGCAGAGGGGGAGAGGAGGAGAGGAGCAGGGGGGGGGGGGTGCAACAGGAAGAAAAATTAATAAAGTGGGCAAAAAAGGAAAAGGAATAGGAAGAAAAGATTGGAGAGTGAGTGAAAAAAGAGAGGGTTGACAGGTGGGGTTTATAGCAAGAGAGGATGTGGAGTTAAAAGAAAGAGAGAGGAGTTTGAGAGAGAGAGGGGGGAGATTGAGAGAGAGAGAGAGAGAGAAAGAGAGGGAGAAAGAGGGGGTGATAGAGAGAGAAGGAGAGGTTGAGAGGGGGTGATCGAGAGAAAGAGAGAGAGGAGATTGAGAGAGAGGGGTGATAGAGAGAAAGAGAGAGAGATTGAGAGAGAGAGGTGATAGAGAGAAAGAGAGAGAGGAGATTGAGAGAGAGGGGGTGATAGAGAGAAAGAGGGAGAGGTGGGGTTGATCGAGAGAGGGGAGAAAGGAAGAGAGAGAGGAGGGAACAATAGTAAGAAAAATAATACAGGAAGAGTGAAGAAGAGACAGGCAGGTAGACAGTGATACTGTATGGATGATAAGCAGAGTAAAGAGAATGTAGAGAAGAAATTGTGTAAAGAAGATAGAGAGTTGATGGGAGGGAGAAGAATAAATATAGAGGTTTAATAAAGAGAAGACAGAGATGTGGAGACAGAAAATAGATAAAAGGGAGATGGCAAAGTAAAGAGACAGATACTGTAGAAGGAGGCAGAAGAAGGAAGAGGAGGGAGGGAGACAAGCAGGGAGTTATTTATCACAATTGTTCTTTTAATGCTCTATGACAGAGGCATGTACCCATCTTGTTACTGTGGTATTGAGTGGCACACAGATGAACACTTGGAAAGTCTCTTACATAAGTAGACAAGTCCTCTGATTTTCAGGGTGATTAGGAATGGCAGTCAGTAAGGTCTCTGGGGTTTCAGTGCTGAATGCTCTGGAGACACAAATCCAGGGTCAGCTGTGTGCAAAGTGCCAGACAAGGAACATATTGGGGTGAAGTTTGTGTAAGTGTCAAACATGAGATAGATCTAGGGACATTTGTGTGAAGTAGTGTACTTAGCAGGGGCCAGACCTGTGTCATGTGCCAGGCAGGTGAAGGATCTGAGGTCATCTGTGTGTAATGTGGCATACCCACCCACCCATGATGACCCTGTGTCCGCTCTGTGACATGGCAGGCAGCACATGGATAGGGTCAGCGCTTTGTGATATGCCAGGCAGGTGACCGATCTGCAGCGCCCCCCCCCCCCCCCCCCCCATGTAATATACAAGGCAGGTGACAGATCTGGGATTAGTTCTATGTGACATGTCAGGTAGGTGACAGGTCTGGGATTAGTCCTATGTGACATGTCAGGTAGGTGACAGGTCTGGGATTTGTCCTATGTGACATGTCAGGCAGGTGACAGATCTGGGATTAGTCCTATGTGACATGTCAGGTGACATGTTTGGGATAGTCCTATTGACATGCAAGGCAGGTGACAGGTCTGGGATTAGTCCTATATGACATATCGGGCAGGTGACATGTTTGGGATAGTCCTAATTGACATGCAAGGCAGGTGGCAGGTCTGGGATTAGTCCTATGTGACATATCGGGCAGGTGACAGATTTGGGATTAGTCCTATATGTGACATGTCGGGCAGG
Source organism: Rana kukunoris (assembly GCA_029574335.1). Taxonomy (NCBI): domain Eukaryota; kingdom Metazoa; phylum Chordata; class Amphibia; order Anura; family Ranidae; genus Rana; species Rana kukunoris. The sequence goes on from CM056054.1 coordinate 37,757,078, forward strand.
TGACAGATCTGGGATTAGTCCTATGTGACATGTCAGGCAGGTTTCAGATCTGGGATTAGCCCTATGTGACATGTCAGGCAGGTGACAGATCTGTGATTAGCCCTATGTGACATGTCAGGCAGGTGACAGATCTGGGATTAGCCCTATGTGACATGTCAGGCAGGTGACAGATCTGGGATTAGCCCTATGTGACATGTCAGGCAGGTTTCAGATCTGGGATTAATCCTATGTGACATGTCAGGCAGGTTTCAAATCTGGGATTAGCCCTATGTGACATGTCAGGCAGGTGACAGATCTGGGATTAGCCCTATGTGACATGTCAGGCAGGTGACAGATCTGGGATTAGCCCTATGTGACATGTCAGGCAGGTGACAGGTCTGGGATTAGTCCTATGTGACATGTCAGGCAGGTGACAGGTCTGGGATTAGTCCTATGTGACATGTCAGGCAGATGACAGATCTGGGATTAGTCCTATGTGATATGTCAGGCAGGTGACAGATCTGGGATTAGTCCTATGTGATATGTCAGGCAGGTTTCAGATCTGGGATTAGCCCTATGTGACATGTCAGGCAGGTGACAGATCTCGTTTTAGTCATATGTGACATGTCAGCAGGTGACAGGTCTGGGATTAGTCCTAAATGACATATCGGGCAGGTGACAGATCTGGGAATAGTCCTTTGTTATGTACTAGCTAGGGTACAGATCTTGGGTGCGCTCTGTTTGGTGACAGTTCTCAGGTGCACTGTGCGATAGTTGCTGTATGTGATATACCAGGCATGGGACATATCTGGGGTGCTCTGTATTATGTGATATACCAGGCAGGGGACATATCTGGGGTGCTCTGTATGTGATAAACCAGGCAAGGGACATATCTGGGGTGCTCAGTGTGTGATCTACCAGGCAAGGGACATATCTGGGGTGCTCAGTGTGTGATATACAAGGCAGGGGACTTATCTGGGGTGCTCTGTATGTGGTATAACAGGCATAGGACATATCTGGGGTGCTCTGTATCGTGTGATATACCAGGCAGGGGACATATCTGGGGTACTCTGTGGTATACCAGGCATAGGACATATCTGGGCTGCTCTGTATCATGTGATATACCAGGCAGGGGACGTATCTGGGGTGCTTGATATACCAGGCAGGGGACGTATTTGGGGTGCTCTGTATGTGATAAACCAGGCATGGGACATATCTGGGGTGCTCTATATGTGATATACCAGGCAGGGTATATATCTGGGGTGCTCTGTATTATGTGATATACTAGGCAGGGGACGTATCTGGGGTGCTCTGTATGTGATATACCAGGCATGGGACTTTTCTGGGGTGCTCTGTATGTGATGTACCAGGCAGGGTATATATCTGGGGTGCGCTCTGGTATATACCAGACACGGTAGACATCTGGGTGCACTGTGTGCTGTGGCAGGCAGTGTCAGGGCACGGTACCTAGCTCGGTGTGTGTGCCCCGTAGTCGGAGCAGGGTGGGGGGATCCGGTGAGCCCTCCCTCCCTCCTCCAGCAGCTGATCTCAGACGAAGGGGGTGTGCCAGCCATCAGTGCCGGGCTCTGCCTGCAGCTTCACCGGGACAGTCACACATGCAGGAGCCCGGAGGGGCCACGATGTGGCCCCTGTGCATGGAGTCATGGCACCCAGAGTGAGCCCCCGAAGGGCCAGGAGATACCTCTTCATATGTACCCTCTGCCTGTCCTGCACCCTCCTCTGCTACAACCTGCTCCTCCGGGGACACTCCAGCATGCACAGCCGAGGCTACCAGCAACTCAGCTGCCCACCTTACCCTCCGATCCTGGGGGGCAAGAAACTCCTGCAGAAGATGCCCCTCTGCCAACCCTCCGGAGCTACTTCCACCTCCCCCAGCACCGATCTACCGTACACTGAGTGGACTGGCAGGAACCATACTGAACCCTCCCAAATAACGGGCACCCCTCCAAAACCCAACCAGCACCACACTCACTCCCCTGCCAACATCACCACTGCCCTCCGCTACGGGCACAAGAGGCTCCCCCAGGCCATCATCGTAGGGGTTAAAAAAGGTGGCACCAGGGCAGTGCTGGAATTTATTCGGGTGCACCCAGAGGTGAGAGCCATGGGCACCGAACCCCACTTCTTCGATAGGAACTACGAGAGGGGATTGGACTGGTACAGGTAAGGGCACTGCCAGGCTCCCTATTATTTCATAAACCATCCATTCATTGTAATTTACAGATAGTAGCCAGGAATTACACTTTACAATCACTGATCAGCCACTAAAAGCATCCCAGCTTGTCTATTGTGTCATTTAAGGCTGTGCATACATGATAAATGCTACATATCTTTCAATGTGTAAATATTTATTCCTGGAATTGCTACTTTGGTATTTAAACTCTAAAATCCAATGTACATTCATACATAAATATTTTAGAAATTGTCATTTGGAAAGGAAGGGGGGATTGGTACTGATGGCACAAGAGATAATAGATAATTTTAGGACATCAAGACTGGAGGAGTCACAAATTGGCATCAGGACCTTTTATTTGAGAATGGGCAAGGGTTAAAAAATGTTAGCCCAAAATGTTGCAGCCAAAGAGAAAGGACCAACATTTTTAGGCAAAGGGCAAAGTGTTGGAAGCCACACCAGCCAATCAAATGTTAGTTTTCATCTTTCTCTTTGCTCTAAGCTGATTGATTGGGTGATATGGGTTACTGCTAATTATGAGGACACCTATAGTGTTACATCCTATATACAGAAGATCTGGTTATTATGTTCTATAATTGGGCAGTATATGTCTAATTTGTTATATTGGATGTACAGAGTGATAAGGGGAATATCAAATTATTATGTTCTATAATTGGGCAGTATATAGGTCTAATAAGTTATATAGGATGTACAGAGTGATATGGGGAATATCAAATGATTATGTTCTATAATTGGGCAGTATATAGGTCTAATATGTTATATTGGGTGTACAGAGTGATAAGGGGAATATCAAATTATTATGTTCTATAATTGGGCAGTATATAGGTCTAATACGTTATATAGGATGTACAGAGTGATATGGGGGAACATCAAATGATTATGTTCTATAATTGGGCAGTATATAGGTCTGAAATGTTATATAGGAAGCCTTACAGAGTGATATGGGGAACATCAAATTATTATGTTTTATAATTCTCCAGTAAATAGGTCTAATATATAGCCTAAAAGAGTGAAAATATATAATTATTATATAACTGGCCAGTATAAAGGTATAATATATTATATAAGAAGTCCCAGAGAGTGTTATGGAAAATATCTGATTATTGTGTGCTAAAGCGGCAGTATAAAGCTATAATATATTAGAAGTCTCAGAGAGTGATATGGAAAAGATATGATTGTTATGTTCTATAATTAGTCAGTATACAGTATAAATCAAATTTGTTATATAAGAAGCCCTAAAAAGTGATATGGAACAGCTCCAATTATTATGTTCTTTAATTGGCCAGCATAGGTCTTCTATGTTATATAAGAAGCCTTAATGAGTAATGCAAATCTTCAGAGTTGGTCAGAACCTTCTTAGCAGACTGGACAATTTCTGACCCAGGTAAAAAAAAGGGATGAGTTTGTTATAATATATTCTATAAAAAGCCTTAAAGTGATATGGAAAGGATTCGATTTTTGTTCCATAGTTGGCAAGCATAAAGTCTGTTATATAAGAAGTCTTGCAGAGTAGTAAAAATCTTTAGACATGGACAGAGAATTTTTAGTTGGACAGTTTCTGACCCAGCTAGGGGTGAGTTGGTACTGTGGAAGAACATACAAAATGTGATTAGCATGCATTTATTGCCAAATTGGTTTGAGAACACAGGTTGCCATAATCAAGGATTTTTTTTTTCTTATAATTGGCTTGTGTATGGGTACCTACACATTATTTTTACTATAGCACCAACATAGTCCTAGTCTTTTACATGCTACACAGAACCATATTAATAAATCCCTGCCCCACAGGAGTTTACAGTCTAAGGTAGCCATTCTCAAACCAAGGTTGCTCCAGAGGTTGCTAGGACTTCCTTGAGTAGTGGTTAATTGACTTTACATCTGGGGGTGCCTGCATAGTCCTGTGTACCATGTTCCTTGGCAGAGTCAGCTGCATGGCTCCATTCTTTCCACTGATCACCAATGTAAGGAATGTTCTTCCCACTCACCCCTGAATAATCAATTTTAGCAGGGATTCCTGGAGACTTGGAAATTATTTCAAGTGTTCCTCTGGTGTAAATCGGGTGAGAAGGGCTGGTCTAATGACCTTACCGGAGTAACCCAAAAAAATACAATTTGTATTACTTTGAGTATCCATTCATATACCAAAACGAAACGTCGCAGTGCTTTATAGAATATATAATTTTTAGCACCAAAGCTTCAATCTAATAAACCTAGTGCTGTTTAAAGACTTACACATGTTCTAGATTTAGGTAAAAGCTGGTTAACCTTCTTACCTTGTTATGGAAGAAACCTGTAGAACTAGGAGGGAACCTGGGCACATAGGGAGAACATTACACAGTATGTATATATATATATATTTATACACACAACAAATAAGTGTAAACATTTTATAAATGTAGTAGGGTAGTGGATGGTGTCAGAAGAGCAGTGGGCATGTCAGTAGGCATAGGCGTGCGCAAGGGATGTGCCCGGGCACATCCTAATCACCCTGTGTGGCGCAGATTTCCCCTGCTGAAATTTCACCAAACCACCCAATGGGGCTCCTAAAAAAAGTTGTAAAAAATAATACAAAAAAAAACTACTGACACCAACCTCTGCCCTACTGACATGTCCACTGCTCTACTAACATCATCCATGTTTAATACATTTTAAAATGTTTTTTTTTTTACATTTATTTATAATGAGTGTGTGTATAATACACATGAGCTTTGGGGTGCACACCCTAATGCAATAGACTGCGCACACCTATGTCAGTAGGGCATAGGTTGGTGTCAATATGGCAGTTGATGGTGTCAGAAGTTATTTATTTTCATTATTTAATTTTTGTATAATTTTATTTAAATTTTTTTATTTTTTACAAATGTTTTTAGAAGCTTTGGTGAAATATCAGCCGGGGGAATCTGCACCGCACGGGGTGATTAGGATGTGCCCAGGCACATCCCCTGTGCACACCTATGACTACATGGTATACGGTGCTATGTACTGTGTGATTGGGGCATCCAGTATCTCTTTTCGCCTTCCTCATAGGCGTGCGCACAGGATGTGCCAGCTGTGCCCAGGCACACCCTAATCGCCCTGTGCAGCACATTTTCCCCTTACTGCCCTGGCTCCCATCTTCCCCTTGCAGCGCTGCCAGCTTCCCTCCTCTCCTATCGGCTGTTGCTGCGGGGATGTTTTAGGAGTGGGGAATGAGCCAGTAAATATGTAATTTACTGGCCCCTTCCCTTTCTGAATGAACATCATGAGTGATCAGTAGTGTGTGTTTGGGCTTTATGGTGCACACCCTAATACAATAAGCTGCGCACACCTATGGCCTTCCTATAGTTATTTTGTTCTTTAAATATTTTAGGAGCTACTGAAATGTTAACCTGACACATTTTACAACTCCCATTAGAAACACAATTAATTTAATATGACTGCAAGTGGTTACCTAGAAGCCTTGCATTGCTGCACAAACAGCACCAATCAGCTGATAGTAAAAAAAGGTTGAATTCATTGTAATAATGTGGATGTGAAGGAAGATATAACTGCAGTGGCTTCACCCCAAATACCGTCACAATGGTGTGTCCAGGATCACTGGAGATCTCTGTTTTATATACATTAAGAATAGACCATTGTCTTACACAGTATAAAATAGGACGCATTTAAGTACTTTGTACTGTATGAACCCAAGCACATAATTCCTTCCTTTTCCTAAATCATCATATCCTATACAATTATTAATGACCGTGTCTATTCATTCTCAATGTGAACATTAACAATGTCTGTGTCCTAGAATCACCTTTCATAATTAGAATTATATGCTGTATAGCTTAAAAGTTATAATTCCATCTTTCACAGGTTGCCATCAGTTGGCAATTAATTTACACTTTGCACGAATGTATGGAAATATGCATTGGATTTTTACACTTTAGCTCAGTTCTATTTTTACTATAGCACCAACATAGTCCTAGTCTTTTACATGCTACACAGAACCATATTAATAAATCCCTGCCCCACAGGAGTTTACAGTCTAAGGTAGCCATTCTCAAACCAAGGTTGCTCCAGAGGTTGCTAGGACTTCCTTGAGTAGTGGTTAATTCGAGATTTTCCTAGCTTGTGACGGAAAATATTGATTATAAGAAGACAGGAGGCGAGTATCTTAAGCATTAATCCTTCTTTAATTAATGCTCATAGCAGAGAAAAAACAATGTTTCAACTGTTATAAAGAAAAAATAAGGTGAAAAGGCACTATGTGGACTACGAGTCCCAGCATGCCTAGCGTCCGTAACCACTCCCCTTAGTGCCTCTATATAAGGAACGGCTCCTCTCAGAATCATCTTCTTTCTTGATGCGAAAAAACTTGATCACTTCGGGTTCTATGTCGATCCACGTCTCCCGTCATTTATCTTTGGCCAGCCGGCCCGATCTCTCTTCTCAGAAGCCCTTGAGTGAAAACTGTGACCATGTCCCAACAGGGGATTTAACCATGAACCATCCGGAAGAACCAACGTCCGATCTCCGGAAAACTTGTTTATGCGGCTCTAGGCCGACTAAGATCCTTGATGCGATCTTCCTCAGAAACCTGGAAGGGAAAACAGAGATATATATGACAGGGAGGGTAGGGAGGGAAGATACTCGCCTCCTGTCTTCTTATAATCAATATTTTCCGTCACAAGCTAGGAAAATCTCGAATTATATTTCAGACAGGAGGCTCATATCTTAAGCAGTTTCAAAGCTTAACCAAATACACAATGACAATAACCATCAGTATATCTCCTGTCTAAACGGATCCGCGCCCGATCATAGGACGATCATGGAAACGTGGGTTTCTGGTCTGAAATAAAAAGAACGGAAGGTGGATTCTGAAGACCAGTCCGCCGCTAGTAGGAGGTCTGATAGAGAGCCTCCCGCCGAGATAACTTTGGTAGCCATGGCACCTCTAGAGGAGTGTGCGCCAAAGAGGGTTACGTCTATGCCGGCTAACTCCATGGTTGCTCGTACCCATCGGGCTAGGGTGGCGGAAGTGACCGGGTGGTGGGGTCTGACATATGAGAGTAATAGTTGTGGAGAATCAGGCGACCTAAGGGATGCGGTCTGGGTTTCATAGGCCTGTAGGCATCTAACAACACATAACCTTGGATGTGTGGGAAAATATGGGTAGAAAACCGTCTTTAAGTCCGTCTTGGTTCTACGGACCACGGAAAACCGAACCCCTTGGGGGGAAAATTGGCATCTAGAGATGTCTAGAGCCCTCACGTCTGAGACTCGTTTGATCGATATCAGACACAGGAGAACCGTTAGTTTGAACGTCAGTAATTTGAGAGATAGCGCCTCGTTATCCTCCCAAGCGGAGAACATATCGAGCACTCTGGAGACGTCCCAGGTCGATTGGTATTTAGGGCGTGGGGGTCTTTGGAACCTCATGCCCCGCATTAGTTTACAAATCAATGGATGCTTGCCTATCGGCAGGGAATCTATCGGGAGGTGGTAGGCCGAAATGGCTGACCTGTATACATTAAGGGAACTGTAAGCTTTACCGGCGTCAAAATTTTCTGCCAGGTAATTTGCTATCGTGGTTATAGGGGCCAGAGTGGGATCAACCTGTCGTTGATCACACCAACGTACCCAGAGTCCCCAGGCTGATCGGTATGCCGATCGAGTCCCGGGGGCCCAGGCCAGGGCAAGAAGGTCTCTAGCTGATGTTGAAAGAGCGTTGTCTGCGTCTGGCATCCCGAAATCAGGCCTGCTATCAAGGTAAGAGAGTCCTCCAGAACCAGAGGGTGGACACCCTTGGACGGGTGTGAAAGGATGTGAGGGATCCGGGGTAGGAGCCTGGGGTAGTCTATTATCATCTCTAGCAGAAGGGGAAACCATGGTTGTGTCGGCCACCATGGGAATATCAGGACTACTGTCGCGTCCTGCTGTGCTACTTGTAGTAGTACTCTGGGGATCATCGAGAAGGGGGGAAATGCGTAGTGAATTTCCCCCTTCCAAGACTGACGGAAGGCGTCTACTGATATGGAATCTGGGTCCGGTCTCCAACTGAAAAACCGAGGTAGTTGGTGATTGAGGCGTGTGGCGAAAAGGTCTATGCCCAAAGGGCCCCAGAGGCGATCTACTCGCGCAAAAATCGAGCGATCCAGCTGCCAGTCGCTGGAGTCGGATAGGTGTCGGGAATTCCAATCTGCTACAGTATTGGAAGTGCCTGGAATATATTCCGCCTTCGGGATGATGTTGCGTGATAGACAGAATTGCCAAATGGTTTTGGTGATGTCCGCCAGGGTTTTGGATCTGGTGCCCCCTAGACGATTGACATATTGCACTGCTGCGATATTGTCCATGCGTAATAGTACGCAACAATCGGATCGCTCCGAGAGGAAGCTCTGTAGGGCGAAGAGTGCGGCCAGAAGTTCCAAGGCATTGATATGAAGGAGGGACTCTCGGTAGGACCAGGTCCCCCCCGTCGAAATCTCGCCTAGGCGAGCGCCCCAGCCCTTCAGGCTCGCGTCCGATTCTATTATGATGTCCGGACGGGAATTGAAAATCGTTTTGCCATTCCATTCCGTGGCATGACGAAGCCACCATAGTAGTTCCACTCTGGCCTCGGCAGAAAGAGGGATCTCGTCTGCGTATCGCAGACCCCGACGCAAGTGCATGATTTTGAGCCGTTGAAGAGCCCTGTAATGCAGAGGGGCAGGGAAGATGGCCTGTATGGAGGCTGCTAGGAGGCCCACCAATCTGGCCAGTACTCGCAGGGACAACACTGCTTTGCGTAGTACCGCTCTGATCTCCTTGCGGATCAGAGCCAGTTTTGTCTTGGGTAGCCGGAGGACTGCCTGGTTGGTGTCCACCAGGAAACCCAGGAACTCCATCTCTTGTGAAGGTATGAGGACCGATTTCTCCTGATTTATGAGAAAGCCCAGGTTTTGAAGTAGTTCTATTGTCCAGCCCATGTGGCGGTGTGCTTCCGACTCGGAATAGGCCATGATGAGGATGTCGTCTAGGTATATGATAAGACGCACCCCCCTGCTCCTTAGTGATGCCACTGCCGGTTTTAGGAGTTTGGTGAAGCACCATGGGGCCGATGACAGCCCGAAAGGTAGGCATGTGAATTGCCACGTGCGACCCCACCATCTGAAGCGAAGGAGGGGTTGCGACTCTGGGTGAATGGGGACGGTGAGATAGGCGTCCTTCAGGTCCACCTTCGCTAGCCAGTCCCCGGGTTGGAGCAAGTCTCGGAGGCAGTGAATGCCTTCCATTTTGAAGTGCCGATAGGTGACATGTTGGTTTAGGTCCCGAAGGTTTATGACGGGACGGTAGCCTCCTCCCTTCTTTTTGACCAGGAATAGATTGCTGATGAATCCTGGGGAAAACGGGTCGGCTTCGATCACCACCTGTTTGGAGATCAGCTTTCCCATCTCGTCGTCTATCAGTGTCGCGGTTGCTTGTGTAAAGCGTATGGGGGGAGGTGTGATGTTCAGTTGGGGAGAGGAAAAAAGCTCCACTCTGAACCCTAGGATGGTGTTTAATATCCACGCGTCTGCCGTAATCACAGACCAAGCGTGGGTAAAAAACTGAAGTCTCCCCCCCACAGGTGTAAGGGGGTCTAGTATAAGAGGTGGGCTTACCGGTGTATGGCCGGGATCGAGGGTCTCCTCTGTTTCCTCGTCCTCTCCAAGGTCTTCCGCGGGGCGGGAAGAATGGTGCGGGTTGTGCCACCACGTGGTATGAGGGTGGAGCCTGGTTATATAGTGTCTGGGCGGCAGCCCTGTTGACATGTCTAAAGTTGGTGGTGCGGCCAGTAGAGCGGCCCCTGCCTCTACCGGCCCTGGCAAAAACTCTATGTGTCCCAGTTCTCTTGAGCGACGTCTGCGCTTTGTCTAGGCTATTGAAAAGGCCCACGAATTTGTTGATGTCCTTCATCAAGGAATCACCAAATAAGAATCCTTCCGCCGCTGGGCCTGGCTCGGTCTCTGCCAGGTGGGCTAGTTGGGGATCTAATCTCATCAGTATGGACCGTCTGCGTTCGGTCGAGCATGCAGTGTTAGCGCTGCCCAGTAAGCATATGGCCCTTTGAGCCCAACCCCGTAGTTGGGGAACGTCTACTGCATGTTGTGCAGTCACGGCCTGTTCAGAGATGTTGAGAATTTTAGTGAGCGGGCCGAGTAAGTCTAGGACGCGGTCTTGGATACTTTTAAATGACCGGTCAATGCCTCTTTTGGGGGCTTTCCCTGTTTTGGCCAGGTATTTCGCCAGGATGGGGTCTATTTCTGGCGTAGTGGTAACCTTTCTGGGAATGTGTGGCCGAGGGCATTCCGCTCTTAGTTTATTGCGGTTGTTCTTATTGAGGGATCTGCGTGTCCAGAACTCCACATACTGCGCCACATGTGGCAAGGGAGACCAGTCCCCAGATCGGGGATGAGTGATTGCGTCGGGGTGGAACAGAGGTTCGCCTAGGGCGTCTGTTATTGTTGTACCCTGTGTTTCAGGGTCAGCGTCTTGGTGGAACGCTATTGCCCCAGCATCCATTCCAGTATCGTCTTCGGACTCGGAGACTTCCGTCTCAGATGATTCGGAGGATGTATCTACCTCCGAATCAATGACAAAAGAATCGGGTTTTGCCCGTCTAGTTGTCACTTGCCTCTTTTGTGACTCCCTGAGGCTCCGGGGTTGTAAAGAGTCCGAGGGATGCATGGGGTTGCATTCCGGTTGTGGAAATGCTTCGAACATATTATGTACTTCCCCTGTCGGGGAGTCCTGAGTGACCCCAATATGTTTCCTCTTCTGAGAGGATTTGCCCTTCTTTGGCTGCGGTTCTTCGCCGGCCGGTAAGGGGTTAGGGGTAATAGAGGGACCCTGATGCAGACCTATGGGGATGGTAGTAGCAGATAGGGCTGCTAAAATGGATGAGTTAATGAGTTCCTGTATTTGAGCAGTGGAAAGAGGTTGATGTTGTAATGGTGCCTCATTGTTCCCCTTAGGGGCTGTACAGTCCTCAGACATCCTATCAGTGGGGTGTGTGACTCTCAAGAGGGAGGGGGAAAAAAAATTTCCGCTCTCTCTAGGGATATTAATGAGGGAAGGAAACAGGAGTCTAACTTCCCCTATAAATGAATGTATATGAATATATATATGGATATATATATGGATGCAAGCCGCCCTGACAGTTCCAGGCTCCTACCTCCTCCTTGCCGAGTTTCCAGTGCGGTGGGAGGGGAGCCTGAGAGCGCGCTCATGCGCCGAAATCCCGCGGGATCTCGCGCCGAAATCTCGCGGGATCTCGCGCCGAAATCTCGCGGGATTTCGTCTGCCGAGATTTGTGCAGAGACGGCCGTAGTGACTATGATGGCTGAGGAGAACGAGAGCGAAAAGGGGGGGGGTTTCCTCAGCCCAGCGCCGAGTATCAATAGAAGCTAGGGATAGCTCCTAAACGGCGGCGCAAGACCTGTAAAAGCGGGTGTGAACCGCACAAGTAGAGAAAACAGGTAAACCATACAATTATTCATATTGAAAATCATATATACTTATCTGAAGTTTGCCATGAGCAGAAAGAAAGAGGATGATTCTGAGAGGAGCCGTTCCTTATATAGAGGCACTAAGGGGAGTGGTTACGGACGCTAGGCATGCTGGGACTCGTAGTCCACATAGTGCCTTTTCACCTTATTTTTTCTTTATAACAGTTGAAACATTGTTTTTTCTCTGCTATGAGCATTAATTAAAGAAGGATTAATGCTTAAGATATGAGCCTCCTGTCTGAAATATAATTGACTTTACATCTGGGGGTGCCTGCATAGTCCTGTGTACCATGTTCCTTGGCAGAGTCAGCTGCATGGCTCCATTCTTTCCACTGATCACCAATGTAAGGAATGTTCTTCCCACTCACCCCTGAATAATCAATTTTAGCAGGGATTCCTGGAGACTTGGAAATTATTTCAAGTGTTCCTCTGGTGTAAATCGGGTGAGAAGGGCTGGTCTAATGACCTTACCGGAGTAACCCAAAAAAATACAATTTGTATTACTTTGAGTATCCATTCATATACCAAAACGAAACGTCGCAGTGCTTTATAGAATATATAATTTTTAGCACCAAAGCTTCAATCTAATAAACCTAGTGCTGTTTAAAGACTTACACATGTTCTAGATTTAGGTAAAAGCTGGTTAACCTTCTTACCTTGTTATGGAAGAAACCTGTAGAACTAGGAGGGAACCTGGGCACATAGGGAGAACATTACACAGTATGTATATATATATATATTTATACACACAACAAATAAGTGTAAACATTTTATAAATGTAGTAGGGTAGTGGATGGTGTCAGAAGAGCAGTGGGCATGTCAGTAGGCATAGGCGTGCGCAAGGGATGTGCCCGGGCACATCCTAATCACCCTGTGTGGCGCAGATTTCCCCTGCTGAAATTTCACCAAACCACCCAATGGGGCTCCTAAAAAAAGTTGTAAAAAATAATACAAAAAAAAACTACTGACACCAACCTCTGCCCTACTGACATGTCCACTGCTCTACTAACATCATCCATGTTTAATACATTTTAAAATGTTTTTTTTTTACATTTATTTATAATGAGTGTGTGTATAATACACATGAGCTTTGGGGTGCACACCCTAATGCAATAGACTGCGCACACCTATGTCAGTAGGGCATAGGTTGGTGTCAATATGGCAGTTGATGGTGTCAGAAGTTATTTATTTTCATTATTTAATTTTTGTATAATTTTATTTAAATTTTTTTATTTTTTACAAATGTTTTTAGAAGCTTTGGTGAAATATCAGCCGGGGGAATCTGCACCGCACGGGGTGATTAGGATGTGCCCAGGCACATCCCCTGTGCACACCTATGACTACATGGTATACGGTGCTATGTACTGTGTGATTGGGGCATCCAGTATCTCTTTTCGCCTTCCTCATAGGCGTGCGCACAGGATGTGCCAGCTGTGCCCAGGCACACCCTAATCGCCCTGTGCAGCACATTTTCCCCTTACTGCCCTGGCTCCCATCTTCCCCTTGCAGCGCTGCCAGCTTCCCTCCTCTCCTATCGGCTGTTGCTGCGGGGATGTTTTAGGAGTGGGGAATGAGCCAGTAAATATGTAATTTACTGGCCCCTTCCCTTTCTGAATGAACATCATGAGTGATCAGTAGTGTGTGTTTGGGCTTTATGGTGCACACCCTAATACAATAAGCTGCGCACACCTATGGCCTTCCTATAGTTATTTTGTTCTTTAAATATTTTAGGAGCTACTGAAATGTTAACCTGACACATTTTACAACTCCCATTAGAAACACAATTAATTTAATATGACTGCAAGTGGTTACCTAGAAGCCTTGCATTGCTGCACAAACAGCACCAATCAGCTGATAGTAAAAAAAGGTTGAATTCATTGTAATAATGTGGATGTGAAGGAAGATATAACTGCAGTGGCTTCACCCCAAATACCGTCACAATGGTGTGTCCAGGATCACTGGAGATCTCTGTTTTATATACATTAAGAATAGACCATTGTCTTACACAGTATAAAATAGGACGCATTTAAGTACTTTGTACTGTATGAACCCAAGCACATAATTCCTTCCTTTTCCTAAATCATCATATCCTATACAATTATTAATGACCGTGTCTATTCATTCTCAATGTGAACATTAACAATGTCTGTGTCCTAGAATCACCTTTCATAATTAGAATTATATGCTGTATAGCTTAAAAGTTATAATTCCATCTTTCACAGGTTGCCATCAGTTGGCAATTAATTTACACTTTGCACGAATGTATGGAAATATGCATTGGATTTTTACACTTTAGCTCAGTTCTATGTGTTTGTGCACATGCACACCCACGCACATTATTATACAATACATTTACACTCACCGGACACTTTTTTAGGTACACCTGTTCAATTGCTTGGTAACACAAATTGCTAATCAGCCAATCGCATGGAAGCAGCTCAATGCATTTAGACATCTAGACGTGGCGAAGACAACTTGCTGAAGTTCAAACTGAGCATCAGAATGGGGGAAGAAAAGGGATTTACAGTGGATATAAAAAGTCTACACACCCCTGTTAAAATGTCAGGTTTCTGTGATGTAAAAAAAATGAGACAAAGCACAATCATTTCAGAACTTTTTCCATCTTTAATGTGACCTATAAACTGGATAACTCAATTGAAAAAACAAACTGAAATCTTTTAGGTGGAGGGAAGTAAAAATAAAACAACTCAAGTAATATGGTTGCATACACCCTCTTATAACTGGGGATGTAGATGTGTTCATAATCAAGCAATCACATTCAAACTGAAGTTATATAGGAGTCAGTACACACTTGTCATCATTTAAAGTGCCTCTGATTAACACCAAATAAAGTTCAGCTGTTCTGGTAGGTCTTTCCTGACATTTTCTTAGTCGCATCCTACAGCAATAGACATGGTCCGCAGGGAACTTCCAAAGCATCAGAGGGATCTCATTGTTAAAAGGTATCGGTCAGGAGAAGGGTACAAAAGAATTCCAAGGAATTAGATATACCATGGAACACAGTGAAGACATTCATCATCAAGTGGAGAAAATATGACACAACAGTGACAAGAACTGGACGTCCCTCCAAAATTGATGAAAAGGCCAGAAGAAAACTGGTCAGGGAGGCTGCCAAGAGGCCTACAGCAAAATTAAAGTAGCTGCAGGAATATCTGGCAAGTACTGGCTGTGTGGTACATGTGACAACAATCTCCCGTATTCTTCATATGTCTGGGCAATGGGGTAGAGTAGCAAGGTGGAAGTCTTACGAAGAAAACATCCAAGCCCGGCTAAATTTTTCGAACACACATCTGAAGTTTGCCAAAAGCATGTGGGAAAATATGTTATGGTCTGAGGAAACCATGGTTGAATTTTTTGGCAATAATTCCAAAAGATATGTTTGGCGCAAAAACAACACTGCACATTGTCAAAAGAACACCATACCCACTGCGAAGCATGGTGGTGGCAGCATCATGCTTTGTGGCTGTTTTTCTTCAGCTGAAACAGGGGCCTTAGTCAAGGTAGGGGGAATTATCAACAGTTCCAAATACCAGTCAATATTGGCACAAAACCTTCATGCTTCTGGTAGAAAGCTGAACATGAAGAGGAACTTCATCTTTTAGTATGACAATGACCCAAATCATCCATCTAAATCAACAAAGGAATGGCTTCACTAGAAGAAGATTACAATTTTGGAGCCCAGACCTGAATCCCATTGAAAATCTGTGGGGTGATCTGAAGCGGACTGTGTACATTAGATGCCCTCGCAATCTGACAGATTTGGAATGTTTTTGCAAAGAAGAGTGGGCAAATATTTTGCCAAGGCAAGATGTGCCATGCTCTTAGGCTCATACCCAAAAACACTGAGTGCTGTAATAAAATCAAATGTTGCTTCAACAAAGTATTAGTATAAGGGTGTGCACACATACGTGACCACATTATTTTAGTTTTTACTTTCCTCCGTCTAAAAGATTTTAGTTTGTTGTTCAACTGAGTTGTCCAGTTTATAGGCCACATTAAAGGTGGAAAAAGTTCTGAGATTATTTATCTTTGTCTCATTTTTTTTACATCACAGAAACCTGACACTTTAACAGGGGTGTGTAGACTTTTTATATCCACTGTAAGTCTGTGCCCCAGATCCTGCAGATGTCACCTTTGACACGGACGACCATTTCCTTATTTCGTGAACGAGAGATTTAAAGCTAGTCTCGTGGCCACTGGATTCCGTATCATAGCCATCTGTCGATCCCCTCTTTGAAGACATCCTGCCCCAGGATCTGAGCATTTATTAAGCCTGATCGACTCTTGAAATTTAATTTTCTTAGAGTCCACTCCTTCTGGTAAGCCTGCATCTTCATTGGTGGTGGGATTTCTCTTCATGTTTGAATATCAAGTTTTATTTCTGTCACTGGAATTCAAGAACACCTCTTTTTATGAACTTTATGGTTTTCGTTTATTATAAGGTTCACGTTGGACTTTTTTGTTTCAGTGCACTGATCACTATTCTATGTGTATTATTTATTATTTACATGTATGCAATTTTGACTTCACTGTCATATTTTGTTTTTTCCTGAGCGCTACACTATTTTTTCCATATTTAGTTTTTTCTTCTCAATTTTCAGTAGCCGTGTTTAGCAGCTTTATTTATCCATTTCATAGCAGCGCAGTATTACACACCACACATATCCACTGTAAGTGACTTTGAACGTGGCATGGTTGCTGGTGCCAGACGGGCTGGTCTGAGTATTCCAAGAACTGCCGATCTCCTGGGATTTTCACGCACAACCATCTCTAGGGTTTAAAGAGAATGGTTTGAAAAAAAGAAAATATCCAGTGAACGGCAGTTGTGTGGACAAAAATACCTTGTTGATGTCAGAGGAGAATGTGCAGACTGGTTCAAAATGATAAAAGGGCAACAGTAACTCAAATAACCACTTGTTACGACCAAGGTATGCAGAATACCATTTCTGAATGCACAACATATTGAATCAGATGGGCTACAGCAGCAGAAGACCACAGCGGGTGCTACTCCTGTCAGCTAAGAACAGGAAACTGAGGCTACAATTTGCACAGGCTCACCAAAATTGGACAATAGAAGATTGGAAAAAGGTTGCCTTGTCTGATGAGTCTCGATTTCAGCTATGACATTCAGATGGTCGGGTCAGAATTTGATGTAAACAACATAAAAGCATGGGTCCATCCTGTCTTGTATCACCTGTTCAGGCTGAGTAATGGTGTGGGGGGAAATTTTCTTGGTACACTTTGGGCCCCTTAGTACCAATTGAGCATCATTTAAATGCAGGGGCCTACCTGAGTATAATTGCTGACCATGTCCATCCCTTTATGACTACAGTGTCCCCATCTTCTGATGGCTCCTTCCAGCAGGATAATGCACCATGTCATAAAGCTCAAATCATCTCACCACTGGTTTCTTGAACGTGACAATGAGGTCACTGAACTCCAATGGCCTCCACAGTCACCAGATCTCATCCAATAGAGCACCGTTGGGATGTGGTGGGAAATTCACATCATGGATGTGCAGCCAACAAATCTGAAGCAACTGTGTGATGCTATGATGTCACTATGGACCCAAATCTCTGAGGAATGTTTCCAACACCTTGTTGAATCTATGCCACATAGAATTAAGACAGTTCTGAAGGCAAAGGGGGGTCCAACACTGTACTAGCAAGATTTACCTAATAAAGGGACAGGTGTGTATATATAGATATATATATATATATATATATATAAAAATATATTATTATAGGTATTTATATAGTTCTGACAATTTTCGTGGCACGCATACACAAATTAAGGCCAATATAGTCAGGGACCAATTAACCTACTAGCCATAGGCGGGCGCACAGGGTGGATTTAGCAGAGCGGGTCGGATCGGATGTCAGCGGACATGTCACCACTGACATCCATCTCTATATAGAGATGTAATAGAGCATCCGTTCAGGCCCACCTGAAAAACTGACAGGCGGATCTGAACGGTCCGCCCATGTGAAAGGGCCCTTACACCTCTGATCGGGGCCCCTGATAAAGCAGACAGGTAGTACAGGAGTACAGAGTAGCACAAGTGCCTATTGGTCTTGGTGACAGCAAGGCCAGATTGGCTCTCAGGATCAAGTAGGGGAAGAGCTTCAGTAGACTGCAGCGGAGCAGGAATGCCGGATGGATCACCAGTAAGCAGAAGACAGGAGCATGCTGGTTCTGGACATAGTGGATAGACAGCTGGTTGCAGACAGGTGGTGGAATATAGACAGTCATACACGGGCAGACAGATCAGGTGCAGATGCATAGGCAGGAGCAATGTCAGGATGCAAGCCGAGGGGGTAATAGATCAGTGGAGCAGCAGCGAGGGGGAACAGGCAGTGTGGTCAGAGGGAAGCCAGGATCAATGCAGGCAGAGTTCAGGAGAAGTCAGGACAAGCTGGGTCGGTAACAGTAGTCAGATGCAGAGAAACAGGTTGCAGGTATGTGCACGTGCACAATTTCTATTAGCATGACCAGGAACAGGAATTAGCCTGTACCTATGCACAAGACACTGCCTAGAAAAGCCATCCTGTCTGCTGGAATGTCCTTCCTGACACATGCTGTGTTACACCCCTGCAGTCTGTGTCTTAGAAAAAGAGCGAGTTGAAGCCTACATCAATCTACATGTAATATCCTTCCCCATTGTGTTTAGCTAGTTAGTGGGTATGGAGGAGGAGTGAGTGCATGGGCTGTCATTTACCACTGTGTATACACCCACTTGTGTGACTTGGGCTGCTCAGTTGTGATAGGGATGAAATGCTTAGCATAGAAACTCACAGAAAAACTGAGCATGTGCAGATTTGCCAACACTGCTCTGCAAAATCCTAAACTGAATTGGGGACATGTACAGAAGGTGGAGATAGAGAGCAGCAGGTTCAACCAGTTTTTTTTGAAGAATACAGAAAAGGATCCCATAGTGACTGAGTGAGTATAGATAGCATGCAATACACCATTTATTGATAGTTTTTTTACATAGGTGTGCGCAGTCTATTGCATTAGGGTCTGCACCCCAAAACTCAAACACACACTACTGATCACTCATGATGTTCATTCAGAAAGGGAAGGGGATGGTCAATTACATATTTACCGCCCCCTTCCTCCACTCATCCTAAAACATCCTTGCAGCAACAGCTGGCGGGAGAGGAGGGAAGCTGGTAGCACTGCAGGGGGAAGGAGGGAGCCAGAGAAGTAGGGGGAATCTGTGCTGTAAACGGTGATTAGGGTGTGCCTGGGCACACCTGGCACACCCTGTGCGCACACCTATGTTTTTTTATGATGTATGTTTAGTGACACTTTAAGGCCCAGCTGCTGTACTACACTTTAAAGTGGTAATAAAGATTCCTTTTTTTTATAATAAACATGTCAAACTTAACCTCCATTGTGCCCAGATCGTCCTCTTCTGGGGTCCCACGGCGGCTCTCGAGTCATTTGCTCGGTGTACATAGCCGCCGAGTGTATGACTTGGCCCCGCCCCCCGGCAGGCTGCACCATTGGATTTGATTGACAGCAGCGGGAGCCAATGGCTGCGCTGCTATCAATCTACAACCCCTTTAGTATGTTATGTCAGCAATTTCATTTGACAGCTAGAACCTATCCTTGAAATCTGCTCAGTGGATACCATTTTTCATTTGCATAGAACCATGAATTTTAATTTATACATTTAGACTTGTAATTAATAGCACTGGAAAACACTTAATTTTCTCAAGCATTCCCCATTCACAATTAAGGATGTTCTTCCTTGTTCACTCAGGCATACTGTGATAATTTAGACATAATAACACTTTTTAAAGAGACCATCTTTACCTCCCTGGCGGTATGATTCTGTCTGGAATTACGTACCAAAAGTGGTACAATTATTTTGCATGAAAATTTGGCATTTTATACTGTAGGCTTGTAATTCTTAGGAATAACTCACTTAAATCTGTCCAAACCAGAGTCTAGTAGACATCCCAGGTATGATAAAGTTTGAAACACAAAATCATAAAATTATAATATAATAAATAACTATAAATAATTATAACACATGATAATGTAATTATAATAAAAATTATTCAATAATGTAATCAAATCAAAATCACTGAAATTTGCCCAGTTGCAGAATTGTCGCTGTCATTACTTTTATTTTTTTATGACGGATTTCCCCACAAATCGCTATAGCTCAATTCTGCAAGTGATTATAATTTATTATCGCTGTTTTCTAGCTGCTCTAAAATCACTTTTGACATAAAGGGACACTTTTGGTTGCTATGGACAATCTACAGTTTGCAGGCACAAAAAAAATGTTAAATGTGTATTTTTTACATACAGTACTGTGATCTTTAGGATTACAATATACTGTATGTAATGTGTTTGTTTACATTTTTGAATTTGCCGCCGGTCTCCGCCCCCGTGCGTCGTAACGTCGCAGGGAACGGAGATCGGCGGCGCGCGGGCACTGTGTGAATCGAATGGAGGACGCCACTCGCTCGCACAGAGCGGATGCATCGCAGGATCCAGGGACAAGGTAAGAACAGTGACCTGCCTGGAAAAGGTAAGCCAGCACGCGCTGCACACTCTGCACATCCACCCCGAGCGTGACTCGGGGTTACCGATTTTTGCATAGAAAATCCATACCGAGTCTTGCTCGGGTTTACCGCTAAGGGGGTTAAAAAAAGAGTCTCTTTAGGGCCCCTTTCACATGGGCAGTCTAATCAGATCTGCCTGTCAGGTTTTCAGGTGGAGCTGAACAGAATCTCCATGTTAGTCTATGAGCAGGCAGATGTGAACGAGTATACGCCTGCGTCTGTCTAATTGGGGAAGTGTCACAATGTGATTGAAAAGATGATAGATGGTAGTAGAGACAGTCCCAGTATCACACCCCTTGAGTGTACATCCACCACGAGAACGGCTACTGTGCTCACCAGAACAGGTAGACTGAGATACCGTAGTACTGAATCATTAACCATCCAAACAATGGTTACAGATATTAATCAGAGGGTATCACGTCTCCGCCTCCATTCGATACTGCCATTCACATTATGAATTCCGATGAACCATGTAAACATAAAAGAGCCTCCACATAGTGTAAAAAAACCATATTGGTAAATGTATTAAATAATGATAGAAAACTTACATCATATCCACATATCAAAAGCCTGTCATAGTAGACATGTGCAATTCGTTTTGGTTCCAAATTCGTCCTTCGACAAATTTGTTCATTCGAAAATATCCAAATTAACGTTTAAACAAATTTATTACAATATTCGAAAATTTGGAAATTAGAATATGCAAAACTTCGTAAATTCGAATATTCTTAAATCTGGAAATTTTAAATTCAAAAATTCAAAATCTCGGAAATTCAGAAATTCAAATATTTGAAAATCCAAAAAATAAGAACAAAATTCAAAAGAATGTAAATCCGAAAATAGGAACGAAAATCCCAAAATTCTAAAATCTGAAATAATAGCTGACTAATAATAACGTAACTACTACTATTAAATTATAGGTATTGAAATTTCCTTTCAAATTTGGCTATTAGAGAACGTAACAAATACAAATTTATCTGAAGTTACAAATTATCTGAAATAACAAATGCCGTAGCTAAACGAATGGAACCTAACAAATAATTATAAATAATAACAATAATAATAATAAAAGCTTTTTATTATTATTATTATTATTATTATTATTATTAATAATTCATTCCGTTCCATTTGTTTAGATGCAGCATAATGCATTGTTTCGGATAATTCGTAACTTCAGATAAATTCATATTTGTTAGGTTGAATAACAGCCAAATTTAAAAAGGAAATTCCAATACCTATAATTTAAAAGTCAGTTATTATTAGTTAGTTAGTTATTATTTTCGGATTTCGTTCTTTTGCATTTTCAGATTTTCTTTCTTAATCTCAAATTTCTGCCTTTTTGAATATATGAATTTACGAATTTCTGAATTTTTGAATTTACGAATTTATGGATTTTCATTTTTAGAATTTCTGAATTTTTAAATTTTTAAATTTCTGGATTTTCAATTTTTTTAACACAGACAGCAGGACTTGGCTCCACCCCACGTCATTGGATTTGATTGACAGCAGCAAGAGTCAATGGCTGCGCTGCTATCAATCTATCTAATCAGGACTCAGGACATCGGCTGGAGGGGGTGTGCTTGTCCCCGGCGCTGGAACGATCAAGCTCAGCTCAGGTCAGGTAAGTAAAAGGGGAGCTCTGGGGGGCTGGTGCACTAGAAGAGGTTTTTCACCTCAATGCATTGAGCGGTAAAACTGTGAGGGTTTACAACCCCTTTAAAGCGGAGTTCCACCCTAAAGTGAAACTTTAGCTCATCTGATCTCCCCCTCCACATTTGGCACCTTTCAGTCTTTGACCAGTATCCTTTCCCACTTCTGGAAGCCTCAGCAGCGGATATTGACGTCACGGCTGGGGCTCTCTCTTCCTCCCTCCGCCTCCCTCCTCCTTCCCTGGCCGTCAGGCCAGTAGGAGAGAGGAGTGGGCCTTGCGCATGTGCAGTAGGGTTCCCGGCATGAAGACAAAAGGCTACTCTGCCGGGTGCCCCACAATGGCGGCGGCAGCACCCGACAGCTCAGGAAACATCTGCTGCGGTGCCGAAATCGCTGGTAAGTGTCCGATTATTAAAAACCAGCAGCTGCAGTATGTGTAGCTGCTGGTTTTAATCATTTTTTTTTGGGCAGGACACCGCTTTAAGGTAAAAAACTTTTCATCCTCTTTAACCACTTCAGCCCACTTCAGGATTTGGCGGTCGTGCGACGTGGCTCCCAAACAAAATTGACATCCTTGTTTCCCCACTGTCTTTCATCAGATGCCCCAGTTGAAGTCAATTTGGACGAAACGCGTCAGGCTTGGTACACCTGATCCCCATATTGCTTTTACCTTTTTTATACTATAGTGATCACTTTTATGTATATTTGTTTTTTATAAATAAAAACCTTATCCTTTTTTTTACCTGCACCATTTGGAGCATGTTCTTTTTTTCTCTTGCATGATCTGCCTGGATACCAAGTTTTTCATACTCCATGAGTGTGTTTTATCCTGAGAGGATACCTATTTTGTCTTCACCATCGCTTTGGAACGAGCAGACCTTCTGGTTTTTGCTTCCAATCTC
Source organism: Rana kukunoris (assembly GCA_029574335.1). Classification (NCBI taxonomy): domain Eukaryota; kingdom Metazoa; phylum Chordata; class Amphibia; order Anura; family Ranidae; genus Rana; species Rana kukunoris. The sequence continues at coordinate 37,779,924 of CM056054.1, forward strand.
AGTTTGTGCCAACCGATCCACGGTGAGGTTCCAGTTCAGGATTACAGCCAGCCATCCAGATACCCTGTGTGGAGTCTATCATTGGGCCTTTATCCAGCTGAGCAGATTCGAGTGGAGTCTTTTCATGCGCCTACGATCTGTTGTCGCTGACAAGCAGATCAACACTATCCAGTAAGGCCGCGTACACACAATCTAATTTATCTGCTGGAAACGGTCCGACGGACCGTTTCAGCAGACAAATTCGTTCGTGTGTACGGGAGAGCAGACGGGTTTTTCCAGCAGACAAATTTTAAAGCATGCTTTAAAATCTGTCTGCTGGGAACCCGTCTGTCCGACATGTCCGCTGGTTAGTGTACTAACCAGCGGACATGTCGGACGGACGGGTTCCAAGCAGGCAGATTTTAAAGCATGCTTTAAAATTTGTCTGCTGGAAAAACCCGTCTGCTCGCCCATACACACGATCGTATCTGTCCGCACATACGTCGAATGGATTCGACGCATGCATGGAAGTATTTTACTTCATGGTTCGGTGACCTGGCGGCGTCAACGTTACCGCCACGTCACCGCACTGTCTGCCGGCGGGGATTTTGGTTTGATCATGTGTACACGATCAAACCAAAATAGCCCAGCAGACAAATCCGATCAAAACGGTCTGTCAGACCGGTTTGATCGGATTTATTTCATCGTGTGTACGCGGCCTAAGAGTATTCCATCTACTCCTGTGTTATCATGCAGAGTGTCCACCCTGGCTTTGGCAAATAATGGTACTCTGTTTTTTCCGTGCTGTGATTGGCCAAAGCATGCGGGTCATAGTGCATGCTTGGCCAATCATCAGCCAGCAATGCAGTGCGATGTCGCAGTTAATTATGGGGCGTGACACGCTACTCGAATTTGGCGCAAACGGCCCATAATGTTCGAAATTCGGCAAAAAGCCGATGTTTGAGTCGAACATGGGTTCGACTCTAACTCGAAGCTCATCCCTATTCTTCAGCATCATACACCCGTCTGAACATAGGCTAAGATGGGCATATTAAGAGATTTCAACTGCACCCCCATAACATAATATACTGCTTTCCATTTGGACTATAATTATTTTCAGCGTGTGAACATTGGCACAATCATTTTTGCCTTACGAGCCATCATCACATGAAGTTTTATTATAACTATATTGTACACTTGTAAAGTCTTGTACTGGCATTTATAGCCTATGTAATATATTGGAGTGGTGGTGAATAAACTGGAAAAGATAAAACGCAGCCTGCCTAGGAACACCCACTCCTCCAGACTGACACCTACCTATTAACCACTTGCCCTCCAGAAGATTTACCCTTTCATTACTAGGCCATTTTTTGCTTTTCGGAACACTGTACCAAAATGAAATTCATATAATTTTTTCATACAAAAAGATCTTTCTTTTTGTGGTATTTGATCACCTCTGGGTTTTGATTTTTTGCGCTATAAATAAAAAAAGACGGAAAAGTTTGAAAAAAAAATGTTTTCTCTTTCTGCCAATAACATTTTTAAAACATATAATTTCTTCATAAATTTAGAACAATATGTATTCTGCTACAAAAAAAGCATGGATGGCGCAAAAGTTATAGCATCTACAAACCATGATACAGTGGAACCTTGGTTTACGAGTAAAGCGGTTTACAAGCATTTTGAAAGACAAGCAGAACCACTCCTACCACCCAGGATCTGTCTGCATTGCATAGAAATGCACAGGGAACCAATGATTACATCATTGGGTGCAAAATAGGGTATGCTATGAAACAGAATGTAAATATCCAAAAATGAATATGCAATAAACTGGCCTGGTCAGGAAGGGGGGTAAATCTTCTGGAGGTCAAATGGTTAAACTTAAGTGTTATTGTTATGTGCTGCAGTGTGTTGTGATGCATTACAGTGTGTCCTTTGAGTACCCCAGGGGTTATTTTAAGTGCCACCTGTCTTCTACCATAGGTCTTCTTTTTAATGTGTCCCAGGTCAAGAATGCATTAACCGCTTAAGCCCCGGACCATTTCGCTGCCAAAGACCAGGCCACTTTTTGCGATTCGGCACTGCGTTGATTTAACTGACAATTGCGCGGTCGTGCGACGTGGCTCCAAAACAAAATTGATGTCCTTTTTTTCCCATAAATAGGGCTTTCTTTTGGGGGTATTTGATCACCTCTGCGGTTTTTATTTTTTGCGCTATAAACAAAAATAGATCGAAAATTATGAAAAAAAAACAATATTTTTAACTTTTTGCTCTAATAAATATCCCTCAAAATTATATTAAACATTTTTTTTGCTCGGTTTAGGCCGATACGTATTCTTCTACATATTTTTGGTAAAAAAAAATTGCAATAAGCGTCTATTGATTGGTTTGCGTAAAAGTTATAGCGTCTACAAAATAGGGGACAGTTTTATGGCATTTTTATTAATATATTTTTTTTTAATAGTAATGGCGGTGATCAGCGATTTTTATTGTGACTTCGATATTATGTCGGACACTTTCGACACCATTTTGGGACCATTGTAATTTTTACAGCGATCAGAGCTATAAAAATGCACTGATTACTGTAAAAATAACACTGGCAGTGAAGGGGTTAACCACTAGGCGGCGCTAAAGGGGTTAAGTGTACCCTAGGAAGTGATTCTTACTGTTAGGGGGCATAGCTACCAGTGACACGTCGCTGATCACCATTCACGATCATGGAAACAGTGAGATCAGTGACATGTCCCTAGGTAGAACAGGGGAATGCCTTGTTTATAGAGGCATCACCCTGTTCTGCTTTTGCCAACCGCAATCTTCGAGTTCCCGGGACCCGTGAGCAGACTCGCGAGGCACACGGCGCACGCACGCCTGCTGGGCGGCAAATTTAAAGGCCATGTTGTTGTTGGCCATGTTTTTGACGTACCTCTGCGTGCGGCGGTCGGCAAGTGGTTAAAGTGGTTTTTAACTCTTAAGATTCTTACCTTAAAAAGTGCATGTAAACCCAAAAAACACATCCTGGTCACTTGTCTATGAACTGTGGATCACCTCATATTATGATAACATCCAGGAGAGATATGTAAATAACCTGTCACTCGAAGCAAGGGGGCGGTAAGGACTTTTTAAAGCGGATCTCCACCCTAAAGTGAAGATCCGCTGATCCGAACACTCCCCCCCTCCGGTGTCACAATTGACACCTTTCAGGGGGGAGGGGGGTGCAGATAGACACGTATCTGCACCCACTTCCGGCCCAGCATTCACGGGCAAAAGACGGGCATTACATCACATCCCGTCTCCCGCCCGTTGTGTGCTGGGAACACTCGGCTCCCAGCACACAGCTGGAGCCAATCGCGGGCGCAGCGCGACTCGCGCATGCGCCGTAGGGAACCGGGCAGTGAAGCCGCAGCGCTTCACTTCCTGGTTCCCTCACCGTGGATGGAGGGGGAGCAGCAGGGTGATGAGCGATCGCTCATCCTCTGCTGCGGACGGCGCTGGACTCCAGGACAGGTAAGTGTCCTAATATTAAAAGTCAGCAGCTGCAGTATTTGTTGCTGCTGGCTTTTAATATTTTTGTATTTGTGAACCATCCGCTTTAATTAGACAGGTTTTTATCTGGAAGTCTGTTTTATTTCACTGAACAATAACAGAGGATTTCTCAGCGCTGGATTAACTCTGTGTGGCAAGACTGGGCACATTTGATAGGAAATCTTATACTCTACACTGTGACAGCAAAAAAAATAAAAAATAAATGGGGTTTACATCCACTTTAATGCATTCTCTGCATTAAAGTAGCAAGTAAGCCTTCAGTATCAGGGTTCTCAGAGCACTCCTTACATCAGAGTTCCCCTTTACACCAGAGGCCACAGTGTTCCCCCTTACAGCAGAGTCCTCTCCGTACATCAGAGTGTTCAGTGTTGCCCCCTTAAATCAGGGTTCCCAGAGCATCCCTTATGTTAGAGTCCCCATAGTTCTCCCTTAAAGCAGAGTCTGAGGAGTCCCCCCTTACAGTGAAAGGGAACTCTACGAAAACAGATGTAAAAGGGGAACTCTTGTTATTAATGTCATACGATTAGAAATGTTATTTAACTATAACAAAAATTGCTGTGCGCTGCTAAAGTGTTCACATTTTATTTGAAAAAAAGGTGGCAACCCTAACCATAGTCCCTCTGAAAAGTCCCACAGATACCTGTTGATCCTGCCAGTAAAGTCCACTTAGTGCACCTTCCTGTGATGGTGTGGTAATTGAGCTGCACTGTTCCAGAATTCAGAACAGTGTTGCCACTTCTATGCAGCCTTTGCCTCATTGCACTACAGTGGCATACCTCCCAATTGTCCCTGATTTCGAGGGACTGTCCCTGATTTAGAGCAATGTCCCTCTGTCCCTTATTCCTCCTCATTTGTCCCTCATTTTGGTCTGATCTATACAGATGTATATAAAATGCACTTTTTAGCTATCAAAAAGTGTTTCCCAGTGCTAAACCTTTCACCTGATTTCTAAATTGCTGCATTTGTAAATTCCAAAAGCCAATATAAAGGAATAGTAGTGGTAAAAAAGCACTTGTGGGTTTAAACCATCGTTTGTTTTTTTGTCAAATTCTCTTTTCAAGGGGGCGTGGCAAGGGGTGTGTCCTATGCCTGCATACTTTTGCTGATAGGTGTCCCTCATTCCCATCTCAGAAAGTTGGGAGGTATGCAATGGGAAGACAAAATGTTTTAGGGGGCGTAGCTGTCGGCAATGTCACTGCTAATCACAACTCATGTAGCTTGTCAATCAGTACCTGGTCACACCCACTGCTTTTTAGATGGACAGCACTGCCTCTGTTGCTGAAACCCTCCCACAGTGAGCTGCAGTGTCTAGGAGGGACAGCGTGTGAGATGCAAATGAAGGAGGATTTGGCTCAATCAATGTTAAAGAAAGTTTATTTTATGAGGCTTGTGCATCACATAGTAACTGGATTTGGTAGTTGTATTATATATCGAACTTGCCTGCAATAGCACTTGGTAGAACATTCATAGTGTAACGTGATTAATGCTTACAGGGCTCCACATAGTGCCATTTATAATAAGCTGGACAGTTGTAGTGCGTATATTAAGCTTGACAATAGTAGGCTGCACATTGCGTTGCACTGCAGGGACTGTATAATGTGCTGGTCACTGATGATGTGTGAAATTCCAGGAATTTATGCTGCATTTTCAGACAGTCTCTGGGGTTGTATAATATCAGAACAATCTAGGGCTGTATAATATCAGTAGCATTTAGGGCTGTATAAAATTCTGATCAATTCAGATGGTATAATCTTGTGGATAACTGCAGTATAGTGTTCATCATGTCGTTTACAGTGTCTGCTTTTGATGAATAATTATGATTTGATTTAGCCAAGTCACACAAGGCGCTACAATAACACAAAAAAATATAATAAGCCATGGTAACTAACCAGTCACAAATAATTTCTAAAACATTTTTTATTTTTTTATTTTATTATAGATATTTATATAATGCCGAGAATTTTTGCAGTGCTTTATATATTGTACGTTCACATCAGTCCTTGCCCTCAAGGAGCTTACAATCTAAGGTTTGACTATAGAAAATTAAAATCTGAGACATAGATCAGTGTCATCTCTAGAGAAATAGAGAGATATAGAAATTTGTTTGCCCATCTTACTGTCTTGTAGGGAATAATATTCACAATCTAATATAATGATTCCATTTTGTATACAGTATGGGCCAGATTCGGGTACATCGGCGTATCTTTGTGCGGGCGTAGCGTATCTTCTTTACGCTACGCCGCCGCAACTTAGAGAGGCAAGTGCTGTATTCACAAAGCAATTGCTTGTTAAGTTGCGGCAGCGTATCGTAAATGGGCCGGCGTAAGCCCGCGTAATTCAAAGTGCAAGGCAGTGGGCGTGTTGTATTGTAATGAACCGTGACCCCATGCAAATGATGGCCCAAAGAACAGCGCATGCGTCGTCCGTGGACTATCCCAGTGCGCATGCTCAGAATCACATCGGATAAAACGCCTAAGATACACGTCGAACGTAACTTACGCACAGCCCCATTCACGTACGACTGCGCCATCTTTTTGGTGGTTTATCTTTACGCCGGAAAAACGCCTTACGTAAACGGCGTAGATTACTGCATCGGGCGCACGTACGTTCGTGAATCGGCGTATCTTGCTCATTTGCATATTTTTAATGGGAACGTCGAATGGGTCCAGCGTAACTATGCGCCCACAATACGCCGTTGTAGTCAAGTTACGTTGGACGACTGAAGCCATGTTTTTCGGCATATCTTGCTTTGTGAATCGGCGCAAAGATGCGACGTCGCACATTTGTACTTACGTTGGCGTATCTCGAGATACGCCAGCGTAAACCTTTCTGAATCTGGCCCTATGTGTATATATATATATATATATATATATATATATATATTTATAGATATATAGAGAGATAGAAAGATATATCTCTATATTTATCTATATATATATATATATATATATATATATATATATATATATATATATATATATATATATATATATATATATATATATATATATAATCTATATATATAGATCTCTATCTATCTATCTATCTATCTATATATATATATTAGGGTTGTCCTGATACCGATACTAGTATTGGTATCGGGACCGATACAGAGTATTTGCGCTAGTACTTGTACTCACGCAAATACTCACGATGCCTGATATAATACTTTTTTTTTTTCGAGTGCGGGTGGAGAGGGGGTGGAGTGCGGGTGAAGAGGGGGTGGAGAGGGAGCAGAGAGCGGAGCAGAGCAGTCCTCGTATGGGGGAGAGGACAGCTGCTGCCGCCCTCCCCCCCTCCTCCCGCCGCTGCCGAGTCCCGACATCTAGTTACTATGCGCCGGAGGAACACAACAGCTGTCATTTGCATTTGAATAGCTGTGTTCCCCTGCCGTGCCGACATGTATAGCCCCTCCCTCTTGCCTGGGCACTTTGATTGACAGATCATACAAGTGAGTACACCCCTAAGTGAAAAATGTCCAAATTGGGCCCGATTAGCCATTTTCCCTCCCTGGCTTCATATGACTTGTTAGTGTTACAAGGCCTCAGGTGTGAATGGGAAGCAGGTGTGTTAAATTTGGTGTTATTGCTCTCACACTCTCATACTGGTCACTAAAAGTTCAACATGGCAACATGGCACCTCATGGCAAAGAACTCTCTGAGGATCTGAAAAAAAGAATTGTTGCTCTACATAAAGATGGCCTAGGCTATAAGAAGATTGCCAAGACCTTGAAACTGAGCTGCAGCACAGTGGCCAAGACCATACAGCTGTTTAACAGGAGAGGTTCCACTCAGAACAGGCCTCGCCATGGTCGACCAAAGAAGTTGAGTGCACGTGCTCAGCGTTATATCCAGAGGTTGTCTTTGGAAAATAGACATATGAGTTCTGCCAGCATTGTTTCAAAGGTTCAACCTGCCAGTGCTCAGACTGTACGCCGCACACTGCATCAAATTGGTCTGCATGGCTGTCATGCCAGAAGGAAGCCTCTTCTAAAGATGATGCACAAGAAAGCCTGCAAACAGTTTGCTGAAGACAAACAAACTAAGGACATGGATTACTGGTAACATGTCCTGTGGTCTAATGAGACCAAGAGAAACGTATTGGGTTCAGATGGCGTAGCGGCATCCAGGTGAGGAGTACAAAGACAAGTGTGTCTTACATACAGTCAAGCATGGTGGTGGGAGGGTCATGGTCTGGGGCTGCATGAATGCTGCCGTCACTTGGGAGCTACAGTTCATTGAGGGAATCATGAATGCCAACATGTATTGTGACATACTGAAGCAGAGCATGATCCCCTCCCTTTAGAGACTGGGCCGCAGGGTAGTATTCCAACATGAAAACGACCCCAAACACCTCCAAGACGACCACTGCCTTGCTAAGGAAGCTGAGGGTAAAGGTGGAGCATGTCTCCAGACCCTATTGAGAATCTGTGGGGCATCTTCAAATGGAAGGTGGAGGAGCGCAAGGTCTCTAACATCCACCAGCTCCGTGATGTCGTCATGGAGGAGGGGAAGAGGACTCCAGTGCTAACCTGTGAAGCTCTGGTGAATTCCATGCCCAAGATGGTTAAAAGTTGTAAAGGAAAACATTTTTTTTTTTGCTGAAATGACTGTTTACAGGGTATAGAGACATAATAGTTAACCGATTTCTTTTTAAAATGATTAAAAATAGATAAAAATCAATCATATAATGTGCCTGCATTTTCAGTTTAGTTTTTCATCTAGTTTCATGCTTGTGCGAAGTACAGAGACACAGAGCCAATACAGGGCAGTGTTTGTTTTTAAAATGAAAGTGATTGGTTCTGAGGGGTTTTAGACACACAGTAATCACACCTTCTTGATTAGAGACCACAGAGAGAAGCTCCCAGTACTTTTTTCATTAGGAAACAGACAACCAGGAAGTGTGCAGAACAGAGAAGGATAACAGCAAAAACGAACAATGAGGACATGAAATAGGACAGCATTAGGGTAAAGGAAGCTATTTAGCTAAAAAATTTGCTAAAAAGTAAAAAATTACTTAAGTGACCCTTTAAGGCAGTGCTAGAAAATAATGGTGGACACACAAAATATTGACACTTTGGGCCCAATTTGGACATTTTCACTTAGGGGTGTACTCACTTTTGTTGCCAGAGGTTTAGACATGAATGGTTGTGTGTTGAGTTATTTTGAGAGGACAGCAAATTTACACTGTTATACAAGCTGTACACTCACTACTTTACATTGTAGCAAAGTGTCATTTCTTCAGTGTTGTCACATAAAAAAGATATAATAAAATATTTACAAAAATGTGAGGGGTGTACTCACTTTTGTGAGATACTGTATATACTGTATATATATATATATATATATATATATATATATATATATATATATACTGTGTATATATATATATATATATATATATATATATACAGGGCTTTTTTTCTGGGGGAACTTGGTGGAACTCAGTTCCACCACCTTTGGCTCAGACCCTTTGGTGCCCGCTCACCACAATCACTTGTGAACACAGAAGTCTGGTTTCTGTGTTTACAAGTGACTGCTTTGTAACCCCCTGAACTCTGCACACTGTATGTAATGCAATTCTGGTATTTAATGCCCCTTTAAGACCCTTCTACTGTTTGTGAAATCTGAACGGGTCGTGGTTGAGTTCCTGCACCTATTTTCTGAGAAAAAAAGCTCTGTATATATATATATATACCTAAACACTGTCATTGTATATGTTAATAACACAGTGTATACTGTATATATTTGGGGAATTAGATGATAATATAGTTACAGTTTAACTTGCATTTGTGGTACTAAACTTTGTTTTTGGAAAAGGCTAATTAATTATGGTATTGACTTGGGTAAATTAGTGTGGATTGGACTGCCTAAAGAATCGTCTTTATGTCAATGAAAGAACAATGGTGTGCCTTAATTTGTGAGCTGCCTTGTTGTCTTTTGCAATGCAAGCTGTCTGTGACTTTCTTTTATAACATGCGAGCAGTCTCATTTCGCATAAAATGCAACAAACCTCTGACAGTCTATGTCATGACAGTCTTTTTTAACATGTCAGCAGTCTCTGATGTTCTGCTTGACACCCAAACAATCTCTAATTCCACTTACACACCAGCGGAATTTCCGACAACAAATGTTCAATGTGAGCTTGTTGTCGAAAAATCCAACCGTGTGTATGCTCCATCGGACATTTGCTGTCGAAATTTCCAACAACAAATGTTTGAGAGCTGGTTCTAAATTTTTCCGAAATTTCCTATCGGAAATTCCAATCATCTGTAGCCAAATTCCCGAAGCACAAAAATCCTACACGTGCTCGGAATCAATTCGACTCATGCTTGGAATAATTTAGCTTAATTTTTCTCGGCTCGTCATAGTACGTCACCGCGTTCTTGACGTTCGGAATTTCCCACAACAGTTGTGTGACCGTGTGTATGCAACACAACTTTGAGCCAACAATCCGTCGAAAACAAATCCACGGTTTTGTTGTCGGAATGTCCGAACGTGTGTACGCAGCATTACAGTTTCTTGTTACATGCAAGTGGTGTCTAACAACTTATTGTGAAATGCAACAAATTTCTCACATTTTTGTATTTCGTAACACATATGCGGACCGAAGATGGCGGCGGCATGGAGTGAGAGAGAGAGCTGCAGTGGTGCGTCCACAGTGGGCGCAAGAGCGCCATCCCCTCTCTCCTGCACCGTCACTCAACAGTACATAGATTCACAGTGGCGACAATTGATGTGCACAGTGGCTGCGTTTAATGGCACAGTGGCTGCGTTTGATGGCACAGTGGCGACAATTGATGGGCACAGTGGCTGTGTTTGATGACACAGTGGCTGCGTTTGATGGCACAGTTGTGACAATTGATGGGCACAGTGGCTGCGTTTAATGACACAGTGGCTGCGTTTGATGGCACAGCTGTGACAATTGATGGGCACAGTGGCTGTGTTTAATGACACAGTGGCTGCGTTTGATGGCACAGTGGCGACAATTGATGGGCACAGTGGCTGCGTTTGATGAAACAGTGGTGACAATTGATGAGCACAGTGGCGACAATTGTTGGGCACAGTGGCTGAGTTTGATGGCACAGTGGCGACAATTGATGAGCACAGTGGCAACAATTGATGAGCAAAGTGGCAACAATTGATGAGCACAGTGGTAACAATTGATGAGCACAGTGGCTGCGTTTGATGGCATAATGGCTGTGTTTTGTGGCACAATGGCTGCGTTTTGTGGCACAGTCGCTGCGTTTGATGGCACAGTAGTGACAATTGATGGCACACTAGTGACAATTGATGGCACAGTGTCTGCGTTTGATGGCACAGTGGCGACAATTGATGGCGCAGTGGCGACAATTGATGGGCACAGTGGCTACGTTTGATGGCACAGTGGCGACAATTAATGGCACAGTGGCGACAATTAACAGGCATAGTGGCTGCGTTTGATGGCACAGTGGCAACAATTGATGGGCACAGTGAGGCTGCAATTAATGTTTTTTTTTTTTTCATTTGTTTGGACAGTTAAAACAGAAAAAGCAGAAGATTTAATAGATGGAAAGATAAAAAAAATTACTAAAGTTCCGCTTTAAATAGTAATTTAACCTTCATGGGAGATAATTCTCTTTATTTCCTAAAACCGGTGACAAGTGGAGGACAATGTCCCCAATGAGGAGACCCACAAGAACTAATGTCTGACAGAGTTTCCAACCCTTCGTCAGTCTTTCTAAACCAAAAAAAAAAAAGAGTGAGCTTTAATTAGTCAGCTACATTTGTTTAACACAACTCATTAGAAATGAAAACCTTTGAGTGACTCGCCTGAAAGGTCTGTTGCCGTCAGTGGCCCTGAACAGCCAGTGAATTAGAACTAGCCAGTGATGGGACATTTTAAATAGCTCAAGAGATGGGTTTATCAGTAGCAAAATTAAAACTAAAGAAACTGATCTATGTGGATTGTAATTAATAGACTGTCCTTCAGATAGATCAATAATTCTGATTAGAGGTGTAATGGGAAAATCTATGGAAGGCTGTGATTAGTTTCTGGCAAAGGCTGGAATTTCTCTCTGTCACAAGTTTGTTGTTTGATTTATACCTTGAATGATGGCGGGGTGCGCAGCAGGCCTTAGCGCTGTATGTGATGGGTCAGCCGGGAGCTGTGTCAGCTAGCAGCGGGGTGCATGAAAGGTAGGCTTAGCACAGGAGAGGGAGCTGACTTAGGCCGCCAAAGGAAAAGACATATTAGCATACCTGGGGGAAAACATGCTGCCAGTGCTCTGTCTGGAATTTGTGCTACTCTCAGCCTTCCTGAAGAAGTGTGCTTTTACCATACATAACTCTGCCACCTTTCCAAACTTCCCTGGCCACAGCAGCTGGCAGTTCTATTCTATAAAGAAAAGGAAAACGGCGCAAAAGCATGATGAATATGACTGCTTCAGTCATTAGGGTTAATTCAGGGCCATTCAATAAAACACAAATCCAAAAAAAGAAACATGGAGGTACAAGATTAAGGCCCCTTTCACACTGGGCAGTGGAGGTGCGGTGGCGGTATAGCACCGCTAAAAATAGCAGCACTATACCATCGGAATTGCTGCGGGATTCAGCCGCTAGCGGACGAAAAAGGGTTAATACCGCCCGCAAAGTTCGGAATCATTGAACTTAATTTTTCTCGGCTCTTTTTGTAGTGTTGTACATCACCGCATTCTTGATGGTCGGAATTTCGTATAACCGTGTGTATGCAACACAAGTTTGAGACAAAATTTAGTCGGAAAAAAATCAACGGTTTTCTTGTCGGAATTTCCGATTGTGTGTACGCAGCATTATGGGGACAACCCAAAATTTGGGTAATTTCTTTAACTTTTACTTTCAGTGATAATGGTAAACAGGACCAATAGAGAGGGTGAATCTCTTTAATGAGGGCACAGACAGCAATAAAAACTGGCAGGTGTTCTAACCCCTCTCCCCTCTATCAAAAAAAAAAGAAGAGTTTTGCCTTTAATTATACTTTGAGTCAATGGCAGCCAAGTCTTTAAAATAATTGTTGGCCATTTTCAAAGCTAACAGGTAAGGGATTATCAAATAAAGGGCATGGGTAGCTGGGTAGAGCCCCGGGGGACATGTTCCAGTGCATTTTTTTGTAAAAAAACAATTGGAGGGTAGCAGCAATTTTAAGTCAGGTTCAACACTAAAAAGAAAAATGCTCAATACCTTTAATTAAAATGCCTGGAGGGTGCCATAATAATGCCTGTGAAGTGGCAGGTCTCTACATCTGTATTAGGGATGTCCCGCTACCGATACTAGTATCAGTATCGATACCGATACTGAGCATTTCCCGAGTACTTGTACTCGGGGGAAATGCTCCGATGCTTCACCCGCTACCTGGGCAGTCAGGTATTGGGTGGTGGGGGGGAGTTACAAGTCTTCTCCATGCAGTCTTCTCCCCCCGTGCTGTCTTCTCCACCATGCTGTCTTCTCCCCCTCCGTGCCACTTTCCCCCTGTGCTGTCTTCTCCCCCTCTGTGTCACTCTCCCCCCGTGGTGTCTTGTCCCCCTCCATGCCGCTCTCCCCCTGTGCTGTCTTATGCCCCTCCGTGCCGCTCTCCCCCGTGCTGTCTTGTGCCGCTCTCCCCCCGTGCCGCTCTCCCCTTTGCTGTCTTGTCCCCCTCCATGCCGCTCTCCCCCCGTGCTGTCTTGTCCCCCTTTGTGCTTCTCTCCATTCATTTTAGTTGACGCTGCAGAGAAAGGGACTGGGGAATCTGTGTCCTTAGTCCCTTTCTCTGTCTTAAGGGGGAGATGTCAGAGGTCTGTTAGGACCCCTGATATCTCACCAAAGCCCCCCCAACAGGGCTGATTAAAAAAAAGAAAAAAAATTATATAACCATAAGATACTGCTGCTGGCACAAAGACAGGATTCACACCTCACCTATACACTACAACATAAGAATAAAAACTGTGTCTGCGCAATAAACCATTTACTATAATCCTCAAGGTGTAAAATCAATAAAATGCAATTAGTGTACAATGCCCACAATTTTTAAATGCTCAATAAAGTGCTTTCTGTGCTATAAGTATGTGCATTTTATAATAAATGTGTATCAAGTCAAAATAAAATAATTACAATTATAAACAGTCCATTGGAAAAATGTATTATTCAGTCTCCTGTGTTTATTTTCTCTTTGCTATATTTTAGCAGAAAGAAAATTAAGAATAAAAAAATTGTGCATATATGTAATTTTCTTCACCAGTGGGTAATGTGGGCTTGCTTGTATTTGTAGTGCACTTATCCCTCCACCAGTATAATATCACTCTCACTTCACAAGAGGGACCTAATGTACACTGCTTAAAAAAAATGAAGGAAAGACTGAAAACATATCAGATCTCAATTGGGGAAAATCTCATGCTGGATATCTATACTGATATGGACTGAGACGTGTTAGGAGCGAAAGGATGCCACAACGTTTGATGGAAATGAAAATTATCAACCTATAGAGGACTGAATTCAAAGACATCCTGAAAATCAAAGTGGAAAAATTATGTAGAAGGCTAGTCCATTTTGCTGAAACTTCGCTGCAGCAACTCAGAATGGTCCTCAGTAGTTCAATGGCCACCATCTGCTTGTATGCATGCCTGACAACATCAGGGCATGCTCCTAATGAGACGACGGATGGTGTCCTGGGGTATTTACTCCCAGATCTGGACCAGAGCATTACTGAGCTGAACAGACTGAGGTGCAACCTGGGAGATGAACCGAAACAAAATGTCCCAGAGGTGTTCTTTTGGATTTAGGTCAGGTGAGCGTGGGGGCCATTCAATGGTATACATTTCTTCATCCTCCAGGAACTGGCTGCATGCTCTCACCTTATGAGGCCGGGCATTGTCGTGCACCAGGAGGAACCCAGGATCCACTGCACCAGCATAGGGTCTGATAATGGTCCAAGGATTTCATCCTGATACCTAATGGTAGTTGGGGTGTCATTGTGTAGCCTGTAGAGGTCTGTGCGTCCCTCCATGGATATGCCTCCCCAGACCATCACTGACCCACCACCAAACCAGCTATGGTGAACAATGTTACAGGTGTAAAGATCTTTTACGTCTTTCACATGTGCTCGGGGTGAAAAGCACAGGGCACCAGTGGTGGACCTGTCAATTCTGGTGTTTAATGGCAAATACCAATCGAGCTCTATGGTGACAAGCAGTGAACACAGGGCCCACTAGGGGACATCAGGCCCTTATGCCACCCCCATGAAGTCTGTTTCTGATTGTTTGGTCAGAGACATTCACACCAGTGGCCTGCTGGAGGACATTTTGTAGGGCTCTGGCAGTGCTCATCCTGTTTCTCTTTTCACAAAGGAGGAGATACCGGTCCTGCTGATGGGTTAAGGACCTTCTGCAGCCCTGTTCAGCTCTCCTAGAGTGACTGTCTGTCTCCTGAAATCTCCTCCATGCTCTTACTGGGAGACACAGCATACCTTTTGGCAATGGCATGTATTGATGTGCCATCCTGGAGGAGTTGGACTGTCTGTGCAACATCTATAGGGTCCAGGTATCGCCTCGTGATACCAGTAGTGACACTGATCCTAGCCAAATGCAAAACTAGTGAAAAACAGTCAGAATAGATGATTAGAGAAATAAATGTCAGTAGACTTCACTTGTAAAACCATTCATGTTTTGAAGGTCATCTTATTGTTGCCCATCCAGTGCACCTGTTGTTAATTTCATTACCACCAAAGCAGCTGAAACTGATTAACAACCCCTCTGCTACTTAACTGACCAGATCAATATCCCAGGAGTTTAAATGACTCGATGCTTTACCCTGATTAAAAAATGTTCCTTTATTTTTTTGAGCGGTGTATATCAGGTTAAACATGCTTTTACCCTTTTTATAGGGTTATTATGCTCTTTTGTATGTATCCTTCCAGGTTACTATGGAGCTCTCATTATTGGTGCATAAGATTCTTCAATGTTAATCCATTGCCATCCTGGTTCTTCTTAGTTTTTTCTCCCGTATAGGACCCAAAAGAGAACAATTCTCATAGTGCTTACTGTTATTTAAGCTTTATTTATTTTTTGAAATATAAGAATTTACTCACAATGTATGAAAAATGAATTTGCCTGTATACATTCCAATGGATGCAGCCTCTGTGTACCTATGTACCTCCAACAAAATGGCGCTCTGCTTAATTCCAGTTGCGTTGTGACGTCACCAGCTTCTCCTGTCTACGCGTTACATCATGTACCATGTGACTTTGTCAGGGGATCCCCTGAGAACACAATCTGACCATCTCAAGGTCTAGTTGGCTCACCACTCAGATAGACAGGGAAGGCTGTAGTTCATCAATAATTAAATGTGAAAGAAAGATTGTGCTCCACAGGAGACTTTTTTTTGCTCACAGATTATTCATTGTCTGGCATTTGCTTGTAAGTCTATCAGTTACTCTAAAATATTCAGAGGCATAATAAAGGAAATTGCAACTTGTAGTAGAAGAGTATGCAGCTTGTTACAGAGATTCGGATAGATTTGTATTTATTTATTTATTTATAAAAATGCTTTTTGGGAGCGCAGTCATTACCCTAAGGCCTCGATGCGCTCATAGAACCACAGAACATATACAGACACATCTCACATAACAATAATAACAATATAAAACCACATAATAACATTAAAAACTAAAACTACAATATCTAAAACTGCTAGTATCTAACCCTAATTAGGGCCATACACCTGGGAAAATAAAAAAGTTTTTAAAAACTTCCTAAAATTTAACAAATCCTTCTCCCGCCTTAAGTATAGAGGTAATTAACCTGATCAGCAGATCTTAACGATCTGCTGGGGACGTAACAGGTAAATTTTTTTTGCAAATACCCTGGGCCTATCTTATGGATAGCTTTGTGGACGATGCATCCCACTTAGAAAGGTTCTCTAACACCAAATGCAAATGAATAAGTGGAATACTTAGGATAGGTGCACCTTTAAAAAAAACTTGATCTGGCTTCTACCTCCAAAAAGAAAAATGCAAGTATTTGTTTTGATATTAAAACTGTTTGGTATCAGCTCAACGTTTATCATTTTATAGATGCTTATACAGAACTGCTCATCCTGACAGTTGAGAATGCCATCTGGCCGTAGAGAACATTGACAGTTTGATGGGGGCATTCTAAGGATTAAAGGATAATTAAACCCAAGAACAAAAATTGCATATACTGCAGCTTATCAATTCATAGAGGTGGAGACTGAATTTATTTTCTTCTTCTCTTTTTTTTTTAGAGCATTTTTAGCAAGTTACATAGTTACATAGTTAGTCAGGTTGAAAAAAGACACAAGTCCATCCAGTTCAACCATAAAAAAGTGCAAGTGCAGAAAAAAAACTTATAAACTTGCCAGTATTTCAATATTTTTTTTATATTTAGGTGCAAAAGATATTGGCTTTATGTACATAACCTTATTAATGTGTTAATTTTTTTAAAATTCATATTTTGGTAAATGATTTGTAAATATAAATGAGGATATCCATACTTGTCAATTCCTGTGAGCGGAACTGAAAAAAAAAACAATGTTATCTTCCTTATGTAACCCACTAATCTCCCCACCCTTCATGTAATGGAGATGAACAAATGCAGACCTGTTTGTAGTCCAGCCTGGGTGACAACTATGGCTTCCTTCATAGATATAGTGGAAGGGTGAGCTAGCTGTACAGGGACAAGAAATGTGTTACTGGCAGGATCACCGGGTGAAAATACAGGAAAGAAAACTACTGCATCCACCTAATCTAATGCCTCGTACACACGATCGGAATTTCCAAAGGAAAAAGTCAGACGGAATTTTTTCATCGGATATTCCGACCGTGTGTATGCCCCATCTGACTTTTTCCGTCGGAAATTCCGACGAAGTTGGAAAGAGAACATGTTTTTTTTTTTTTCTGCCGGAAAAAAATTCTATTGGAAATGACATTCGTCTGTATGGAACTCTGACAGAGAAAAAACCCAGCCTGCTGAGAAAAAAATTGACGCATGCTGGGAAGCATTTTTCTAGGCTCATCGTAGTGTTGTACGTCACCGTGTTTTTGACGGTCGGAATTTGGTGTGTCCGTGTGTATGCAAGACAGCTTGAACGGAATTCCGTCTGAGTTTATTCCAACGGAAACTCATATCGGCCGGGATTCAGAAAGCATTTACGTCGGCGTATCTCCAGATACGCCGCCGTAATTTCAAATGTGCGCCGTCGACAAAGCGATTCACAAAGCGAGATACGTCCAAAAACATGGCTTCAGCCATCCGACGTAACTTGCCTACGCCGGGATATCGTGGGTGCATAGTTACGATGGACGTATTCGGCGTTCCAATTATAAATATGCAAATGAGTAAGATACGCCGATTCACAAACGTAGATGCGCCCGGCCGCTTCATATACGTGATTTGCGTAAGGCTTACGTCCGGCGTAAAGTTACCCCTGCTATAGCAGGCGCAGCTAATGCAAAGGTATGGGTCAGGGAACGACTACGTGAATAGGGCTGTGCGTAAGTGACGTTCACGTCATAGGCATTGCGCCGGAGTATATGCAACGTGATTCTGAGCATGCGCGCGCATGCCCAATTCGACCGGCCGTTCATTAGCATGGGGTCACGCTTAATTTAAATAGATGACGCCCACCTCCTTCCTACTTTGAATTAGGCGGGCTTACGCCGGCCAATTTATGCTACGCCGCCGCAACTTACGGAGCAAGTGCTTTGTGAATACTGTACTTGCCTCTCTAAGTTGCGGCGGCGTATCGTAAAGAAGAAACGTTACGCCCGCACAAAGATACGCCTCTCTACGTGAATCCGGGCCATCGTGTGTAAGAATGAGTAAGCTTAAAGTTGCAAAAAAAAATGTTTTTCAGAATTAGATATACTTTAATGGTGGGGAGATCATATTTTATTCTTTGAAATTGCATGAATGTGTTAAATGGGATGTAGAGTATTTCAATGTTTTTTTAGATCACATGTAAGGCCGCGTACACACGATCGAACATGTCCGCTGAAACTGGTCCGCAGACCAGTTTCAGCGGACATGTTCAATCGTGTGTACGGCCTAGCGGACAGTTTTCCAGCGGACAAAAGTTTCTAAACATGCTTAGAAACTTGTCCGTTGGAAACCTGTCCGTCGGACAGGTTCGATGGTCAGTACGCCCAACCATCGGGCCAAAATCCCCCGCATGCTTCGAATTGATTCGACGCATGCGTGGAAGCATTGAAATTCCTTTTTTCAGCATGTCAGTGTGTTCTAGGTCACTCCGTTCTGGTCCGAGGGGATTGTGGTCCGATGGTGTGTACACACATCAGACCAAGAGATCCCTTCAGACATGTCCGATGAAAACGGTCCGTCGGACCTGTTTCATCGGACATGTCTGCTCGTGTGTACACGGCCTAAAAGATATTAGCTTGATGTATATAATCCTATCTCTTGAGTCTTCTTTCTTTTGGACTGCAAAGTGGGTGGGGCTTTCTGTTGACATAGACACCTTCCATTAGGTCCATTATCTGAGTCCTCACAAGTTCCTAAAGACTTAAGTGGAGGTATAATGACATCACAGAGTGGTGGTGGATCACCCTTCTTCACTCCAGGAGGGATCGGCTGAATTTAGATCCATGTAAGACTTGTGACTGGGAAAAAACCTTGGGAATCAATCTCACCTTCACTGAGAACCCTTCACTGGTCAGTAAAAGACAGAATCACTTTTAAAGCACTTTGTCTAACGCATGGGTCTTCAAACTACGGCCCTCCAGATGTTCAGGAACTACAAATTCCACCATGCCTAGTCATGTCTGTGAATGTCAGTGTGTTACAATGCCTCATGGGATGTGTAGTTCTACAACAGCTGGAGGGCCATAGTTTGAGGATCCCTGGTCGAACGCATAGATGTATCCATGGGAATGCTCTCCATTATCTATGCGAAAAAATAAAAGCTCATAATCCCAATCGCGTACTGCGATCCACCAATCAAAACCTACTCCAGATACCGAGAGCCAACTACAAGTCCAAAGGAGAAAGGAGATTCGCGGTCCAAGGTCCCAGACTATGGAACACTTTACCAACCAGCATTCGGTTGGAGGAGAACCACCTAGCATTCAGGAGAAAGATCAAGACTCATCTCTTTTGATACCAAAGGAGACAGGAACAACAAGCGCCCAGAGGCGATTAAGTTTGCATGTGCCGCGCTATATAAGTTTTCATTCATTCATTCATTCATGTTTGTACAGGCTGGTTGTACAGAAGTTGATCTATTGGTTGACTTCTGTACAAGGAGTCTGTTTGGTTTTTGCTAAACGACCAGTTCCCCTGGCTGTAGTTCGCAACGCGGGGGAAGTGTCCCCGCTGTCAGCATACAATAACTCAGCAGAAAGGATTTCCCCATTTACAAAAAAATGTTAATTTAGCTTGCTGGTTGAAGAAAAAAATTATGAATCATATATGGCCAGCTATAAAGTCTCTTGAGTCATAAAAATTCTAAATGTCAGCATTAAAAAATAAAACACTTCAGTTCCATTTTCAGCTCTTGGAATAATAGATAAGCATTGTAAACACCCCAGGCAATGGCCCAACTCCTGACACACTCACTTTTGCTGGACCGATCGGTCTACATATTTATAGGGGAAAAAAACGTAATTTAAAGTGGGGAAAATAAAAAATATACCACGCTGAATATTTTAATCATATGATTTTCCCAATGCAGTAATAAAATACATTTTTGTGATAAGGGCCATTTAATAAAACATACAAGAAAAGCTATCCCAAAGCACATTTATGAGGTTTCAAAGGGATCTAAATATAATATTTATTCCTGCAGTGAGAGAGTTAATGGTAATAATTGAACCTGAAAGTCCATCTTTGGTTTGTGAGATGGTACCAGGACATCACTATAATCCTCATGTTGTCCAATTTACAGTGACAATATAGTGTGTTCTATTTCTAGGTTTGCTGTTCCATTTTACCTATTCCCCTAAGCATGCACAGTACTGTACCACGCTTGTCTTCATTTTAAGGACAGTAGAAGTAGTTTCATGTTTCATGGCACCTTATTAAATACATATTAAACATATAGGGCCAGATTCTCGCAGATCTGCCCTTTTTTAGCGTATCCCCTTTACGCTACGCCTCCACACTATTTACAGGCAAGTGCTGTATTCTCAAAGCACCTGCTCCGTAATTTGCGGCGCCGTTGCGTAAATGCGACGGCGTAAGGCCGCGTAATTCTAATAGGGAAGGAGGGGGGCGTGCTGAATTTAAATTAAGCGTGCCCCCGCGCCAAACGAACTGCGCATGTGCCGGCCGTAAACGTAGCCTACTGCGCATGCTCCATAGTACGCCACAAATACATTGATTTATACGCAACGTAATTAACGTACAGCCCTATTCGCGACGAGTTACGCTAATGACGTAAACGATGGAAAAACACGACGCTGTCCCGACGTCCATACCTAACATATAGCAGGGGTAACCTTACGCTTACGCAAACTACGTAAACTACGACGACAGCGCGCAAATACGTTCGGGAATCGGCGTATCACGCCACCTAGCGGCCAGCGTAACATTACAACTTAGATCCGACGGTGTAAGTGACTTACGCAAGTCGAATCTAAGCAAAATCTATGCGTAACTGATTCTAAGAATCAGTCGCATAGATACCCAGGGCCAGAAACAGAGATACGACGGTGTATCTGTATCAGCTGAGAATCTGGCCCAATAACATTTAATATTGTTCAAATGTATCAAAAGTTAAAAACCCGCGCCAGGTCTTTATAGCAGTCCCTGTTTTGGATAGGGATATGAATCCTCTGTATTTGTCCTATGATCAAATTTGTGAAGGAAAATCAAACATTTTTAATTAATCACTAGAGCACAAATAGAGGGGAAATCTTTCAAGTGACAACACTCTCAGGGTGGATTTCTTTCATTAGAGAGATTTCCACTTACTCCCTGTGATATCTCCCGAATAAGAAGTGAAGGTAAATCTCTACAATGGGACAGCAAAAGATAAAAAAGTAATCCATAGGGGTTTTACCATTCCATATGCTATCCAAAATGGAAAAGAAAGCTTTTTTTACATATACAGTGGAACCTCGGATTACGAGCATAATCTGTTCCAGGAGAATGCTCGTAATTCAAAGTACTCCCATATCAAAGCGGTTTTCCCATAATTAATTCTGCATTGACTTCAATGGCATGCAATACCGCATGCAGCCAGAGGCCGGCGAGCCTCGGAAATGGCCGGAAAGGCAGAGGACTCTTCGGCTGACCTCGGCAAACCTCGGAAAAAAACAGTTTCATGAGCCTTTCCGAGGTTTGCCGAGGTCAGCCAAGCTGTCCTCGCGTCTTTTCGTGCATTTCCAAATGGCACCGTTTAGCTCTGGCGCCCCCCCCCCCCCCCACCACCACCACAGGCCAAATGCGATACTGCAGGCCACATTAGCTTGAATTCTTGCAAACTGAGTCAGAATTTCTTTAAAAAAGTTGCTCGTCTTTCAAAACGCTTGTTAACCGCGTTACTCATAAACCAAGGTTCCACCGTAATATAATAAAATCTGTATTAGCTAGAACATTTATTAAAAGCAGGGGTCTCCAAACCTTTCAGTAATAGGGCCACATCATATATTGTACAAATATTCGCAGGCCCAAAAAAATAATCGGTTTTATAAATTAATGAATACAATGTAAATGGATGAATAGGTTTTAATGAACTTTTTGGTAATGATATGATTTAGAACTACATAGAATAATTTTTTTTAGTAAAACAAAACAAAGAAATTCCCTAAAAAAGTTGAGTTCATAATAGTCCCCAACTTACACCAGGGTCCCCATGAGGACCCCCCCCCTTACCTCAGAGTCCCCATTAAGTCTGCCCTTACAGCAGAGTCCCCTCTTTCATCAGTGTCGTCTTCAGTGTACCCCGAGGTAAGTGGTTGTGGATGTTGAGGAGAAACGGAGACCATAGGCCGATCTGAAGATCTGTGTGAAACCTGTGAAAGATGCCACTGCCCCTATCAGATTTTGCCTATGGGTCATAGTTTGGAGACTCAATCTAGATCTAAATGTAATAAATCATAATTATTTCCAGTCGCCCCCCGCAGGCCATTTCAACTGAGTTGCCAGACTTGGCTCCAGGGCAATCTTCTGATAACTTCTTCAGAATTGATTGATAGGCACGTGGAACTGCACTTGTCCAAATAATGTACAGTTATTTTTACGGCTTATCGAAGCCATGTATCATTGTCATCTAATGACTCTTATTTCTTACTGGGTACTTTGGAGGACCGTGGTCCACCTGAATGGTCATTGTGCCAATTCGGTTGGACTTTATTTATTTATGCTGTGTATTTCCTCAATAAGACCCCTTTCACACTGAAGCGTTTTTACAGCATTTTAGCGTTAAAAATAGCGCTATTAAAACGCTCATAAAATGCTCTCCATGCATCTCAATGGACCCTTTCACACCGAGTTCTGCAAGCAGCATCTTTGGAGCAGCGAAGTTGATTGGGACTATTGCGGTACTTGTATACAGATAAACAATAAAGGAAAAGAAATTAAAAGTGTTCAAAATTTTATTACAAAATACAAACAAGACAAATTAACATATTAAAATTATGGCAATCATCCAGTAACATCACGACAAGGTCCCCAAAGGGGGAAACAGGCACGATGGATTTGAAGACTGTCACAAGATCTCTACTGGTTTCGCGGTTGGGACCGCTTCATCAGGAGAAGATCTGGATATTCCCGCAACATGGTGGCAGCGGGCGCAGCCAGACAAAGTCCCAGGGGGGTGGCCAGATTGGACGCACACATAAAGGGACCTACTTGTCTTGGTGACAAGGGGGTTAAAATGAGGTAAGGGGATCCCAAGATCAGGAGCACAAACAGTGTCAACAGATTGGGGTGCATGTGTGCATATAGTGGTACTTATATTCCTGTGTTTGGGGACTTGTCAAGGTCCCGGGAAAGCATCAGGGTAATGGTGCTGACCAATGGTGCTTGGCTAGGTAGAGCCACAGCAATCCTGGGATCCCTGGGTATTGAATACCCAGGGATCCCAGGATTGCTGTGGCTCTACCTAGCCAAGCACCATTGGTCAGCACCATTACCCTGATGCTTTCCCGGGACCTTGACAAGTCCCCAAACACAGGAATATAAGTACCACTATATGCACACATGCACCCCAATCTGTTGACACTGTTTGGGCTCCTGATCTTGGGATCCCCTTACCTCATTTTAACCCCCTTGTCACCAAGACAAGTAGGTCCCTTTATGTGTGCGTCCAATCTGGCCACCCCCCTGGGACTTTGTCTGGCTGCGCCCGCTGCCACCATGTTGCGGGAATATCCAGATCTTCTCCTGATGAAGCGGTCCCAACCGCGAAACCAGTAGAGAACTTGTGACAGTCTTCAAACCCATCGTGCCTGTTTCCCCCTTTGGGGACCTTGTCGTGATGTTACTGGATGATTGCCATAATTTTAATATGTTAATTTGTCTTGTTTGTATTTTGTAATAACATTTTGAACACTTTTAATTTCTTTTCCTTTATTGTTTATCTGTATACAAGTACCGCAATAGTCCCAATTGGCCCCAAAAAACCCCCCTCTTTCTTGGCTCTTTGGTCCGGGGACCTTAGACCCAAGTACCCTATATCTCTAGTGCAAGGATGATGGTACATTTTATCTTAATTTCAATATACTTTACCCCAGAGGCTCTCATTTACACATCTTTGGAGCAGCTTTTGGGTGCTGAAAAAAAACGCTCCAAAAACACCCCTCTCCATTAAAATGAATTGAAAGCGCTGTGAAAACGCCTTGCCCTTTCACACTGAGGCGTTGCACTGGCGGGGCGTTGAGAAAAGTCCTGCAAGCAGCATCTTTGGAGCAGCTTTTGGGTGCTAAAAAAAAAAAACGCTCCAAAAACACCCCTCTCCATTGAAATTAATTGAAAGCGCTGTAAACACGCCTTACCCTTTCACACTGAGGCACTGCAAAAACGCCCTAAAACGTTAGGGTCTTAGCGGTGCGTTACCAGCATTTTTCGAGTGCTGGCTGTGTGAAAGGGCTTTGAAAGCACTTGGGCTTTCACATTGGGATTGCAGATGAGGCTTCGCTCGATTAACGCTCGAAAAACGCCCCAGTGTGAAAGGAGCCTAAAGCCTTATTTTTTGTTTAATTATACCGTTGACCCACCCCTAATTTGCTTTCAGGTGACATCTCTTTGTCTCATCCATCCTGGTTTATATAGTCAATTTTTTCTATTGGGGAGGTATCCCTTCTGCAGAACGAATCGGTCATTATTACATTTTTTGCTATTGTGTTGGGTGGATTCGAGGATTTTTTAATCTTAAGTGTTTTCTTATGTCCCCTACAAAAATAAAATAATTAGAAAAAATACCAATTGTAGCTTTTGTTGTGCATTATCCGAGTTCGTTATAAACAGAGATGAGTTAAATCAAAATCACAAAATGGACTCAAAAAACTTCAGTCCTTCCTGGCAATTGTATAGTTAGTTACCAAACATAATTATACACATTTTATTTATTGTAAAATTTTAGATTACCGTATATATACTCGCATAAGCCGAGTTTTTCAGCACATTTTATGGTGCTTAAAATGCCCCCTCGGCTTATATTTGAGTCACCTTTTTGTGCCTGATCTCCTGGACTTCGGGGACTCGGTACTGGCCGGCCGTAGTGTGCAAAGTTTGTTGTGTTGGAGACCTATGGCCGGGGATCACTGATTTTTCAAAACCGGGCACACCTTCCATAGACTCCCATGTTAAACGGTAATTTCTCCCGTGACTTTGGGGACCTGGTACTGGCTGGTCGTAGGTTCCCTGAACCCGGAGCTTGGCACACATGTAGCCCCATTTCTCCTCTACAAGTATGCAAAGTTTTTTTGTCTGGGAGACCTACAGCTAGGGAGCACTGATTTTTTTTTTAAAGCTGGGCACCCTTTCCATAGACTTCCATGTTAAACGTCAGTATAGTCATGGACACAGTGAGGCATGGGCACAGTGAGGCATGGGCACAGTGAGGCCTGGACACAGTGAGGCAAAATGAGGCACAGTGAGGCATGCAGATGGACACCCTAGGCTTATACTCAAGTCAATGCATTCTGACCTGGAGACACAACAGGATATGATATAATCTCTCAAACGTGAATTGATTTCTTGTCACTTGGTCAGATATCCCCATTGGAGATTTTTTCCTGATCTCCTGCTCTGCTGACTAACTAATTTTTTGCATTTCCCTTCACTTTCTGTGAAAATAGTTACCAGGCCTAGAGATGAGCAAATCGGTCTGGGTTCAATTTAACAAGAGTTTGGCAAATCCTGTTTGAAATTCAAAAAGGTGAAGTTTAGTGATTTATTTATTTTTAAATCAGAACCAGGGACGAGGAAAATTTCAACGAACCAAGTAGTTACCAGCACATGAAACACCCAACATTCATGTGCAGTACGTAATGTCCCCGATGCCGATAAAAATCATTACATTTCAACTTTACCGAATAACCCTATTAAAGTCCATGGGGAGCTAATCCCGTTTGTAGATTCTGGCCATTTTTCGGACTGATATAAAAACCACTGTAAATCATGGAAAGATTGTCATAGGGGACATGTACAATGCAAAACACTTTTTTTTAACACACACCATACAACTAGGAGTGTTTTTTTTATGCAGCTTTGAGGGCAACATTGAAAAACACAAATTCTTAAAATAACGTGCTTCAGAGTTGTGGATGCTGTTTGTTATGGAAAAGTACAATTATGCTGGCAGTGCATGTTTGCCTGTGGAATTGATTTTTTTACTTTTACAGTTAGCTTGGCTTACATACAGCAGCAGCATTCTAATTAATTTCAGTTTAAAAAAATAAATTTTCATGTAGTTTAAGTAGTGGCCCATTTTTTTTCATCAAACATTAATTGGTACATTTTGACCAGCAGATAAAAACTGGCCCCTGTTCTCACTGATACAAAATTTCGATTACAATTTCGATAGGACCAGGGGCGGACTGACCATTGGGGCACTCAGGCACTGCCCGAGGGCCCCAGCCACTAGGGGGCCCCATCAGGGTTGCTAGCCTCAGTAAAACCAGGGGCAGTATGTAAAAATGTGTTTTTTTTTACATCTGTCCCTAAAATGTCCCTTACCGACTTCCTTTTGGTCTAAAAATCCCAAGAATATAGCTGCCCCGTCTCTCCAGTACCTTTTCAGTGTGTGCATGTATAATGTGTGTGTATACTGTGTATGCATACTGTATGCGTGTGTGTGTATACTGTGTGGCCCCATAATCTATTGCCTTGGGGCCCCATAATCTCCTATTGCCTGGGGGCCCCACAATCTTCTATTGCCGGGGGCCCCATAATCTCCTATTGCCTGGGGCCCCATGAGTTGTCAGTCCACCGCTGGATAGGACTGCAGATATTATAGTTGTGTAAAATTGGCCAACAGAAGGACAGATTTATTCAGGGATAATAGGCCTAACTGGTGTATGTTTAACTTTAATTTTTACTATGGAATATGGGGATTGTGGTGAATGTAACTCATATACGTGGTTTAGATGCACACTGTTCTTGTAGTTTTTTTTTTTTTTTTTTTTTTTACTTTTCAAACTTTCCAAACGAACTAAAGGCAGTCCAAAAATATCACCCCTAAAACAAAATCCCATTTTTTTTTTTTAAAGTAAAGCCTTGCAGCAAAAAAAAAAAAAAAAAATCAAGTTTGCAATAGGATAGCACCTTAGTGACTGTTGACTTAAAAAAAAACACAAAATAAAATTAAAGACAAAAAATCTGCTAATAATGAACACAAAAAAAAGAGAGAAAACAGGGGGTTGATTGCCTAAAGAACTAGCAATTAGGATTAAAGTGCCATCACCTATCTCCTAACTGACCCTAATCTCTCTATGCAGTTTGTCAACTTCTCCTATTCATTCTACAATTCCTATGTGTATTAAAGACAATGTACACCCAATTGTCCTAAATGGACTAAAGCATGGGTCTTCAAACTATGGCCCTCCAGTTGTTCAGGAACTACAATTCCCATCATGCCTAGTCATGTCTGTCAATGTCAGTGTGTTACAATGCCTCATGGGATGTGTAGTTCTACAACAGCTGGAGGGCCGTAGTTTGAGGATCCCTGGACTAAAGAATAACATTGACTTAGTGTCACCAATGCCATAAATTATGGGCCCAACAGAAAAGTTGGGGATGCTTAGAACACACCTTTTTACCATTTCCACTGATAGGGTTCCACCATCCGGATCATCATCTGGTCCACTGAGGCCTTCTCTACTACACAGTGAATGAGATGCACCTTCAGAAATATAGCTTGTTTTATGCAAATTCCTGCTTTCAAAACTTGTATCCTTGAATGAAGAATGGAGATATACACAGAGGACTCATAGGAAAATGCTGCGTACACAATCGGAAATTCTGACAAGAAAAGTCTAATGTGAGCTTTTGGTCGGAAATTCCAACCGTGTGTAGGCTCCAATGGAATTTTTCTGTCGGAATTTCCGTCAAGAAAAATTTGAGACCTGGTTCTCAAATTTTCAGACGGGAAAAGTTCTGTATGCAATTCCGATGGAGAAAAATCCTACGCATGCTCGGAATCAAGTCGACGCATGCTCGAAAGCATTGAACTTGATTTTTCTCAGCTCATCGTAGTGTTGTACATCACCGCGTACTTGACGGTTGGCATTTGGTGTGACCGTGTGTATGAGCCAAAATTCAAGCACCAGAAAGAGCTATGGCCATTCAAAAGGAACTTTTAGCACAATATTGATAATAGTGCGATTTTTAAGTATCATGCTATGCCTGGTTTATACATTTGATTTATCAATGCAATTGAAGGAGTATTAGGGCCATAGGCATGCGCACAGGGTGTGCCTGGGCCTAATAGATTAATAGGTAATAGATTAATTAATTGATTGATTTCCTAACAATCTCAGGGCTAACCCATTTCTGCCGGATGACCCAAATTAATGAACGCATGCAAACTAGACAGAGATTTCACATCCTAACCTTTGAGCTTACGACCAGCAAGAGGGGGCTATAGCCCACACGGCTTCTTTTTATTAACAATACAACATCACAAAATGCATTCTCATTGGTCAACCCATATAATTCACCTCCCATTTTACATGCCCCCTTGTGACGTATGAATTTGGCATGAAGCCCACATCATCCTTGTAAGTCCACATGTCATATAAGCATAAAAAGTCCATTGTCAGCTCTGCAAGAGTTTTCTTCCAAAGTCTCCGAGTGAGGAGGAGGAGGACAGGGTAACAGCTGTCCTTGTAAGTCCATATCTGCAAACAGTTCTCTTGGTCACGAGACACAAATTCCTTCAGTGAAATGGAGACAGGAAAAGGGGGAAGGGTTGAACACATTTGAAACATGAGGGAAAAAATGGCATCTACTCCCATCTTCAGTCTTTTGTCCTTTATTTCAAACAGATTTGTAGTTGTAACTTTAGAACAATATCTGACAAATATTTTCAAGGAAAATATACACTTCATTTCAGTGGTTCTAATCATAACACAAAAATATTACTTTTAGCACATCTATCACACACCCTAATCATAAGTGGGCACACCCTGCTGATGCTCGCTGCACCCCAGCTTCTCTGCTTCTCTACTCGTAGGACCCCCCCCTTCTGAACTTGCGGGAGAACGCCCCCCCCCATGTTCTCAACTTGTGGGATACCGACAACCCCCCACCCCGGTTCTCAACCACGTGGGGGACCCCCCCTCGCTTCTCAACTGGCGGGCGCCCCCTAATGTTATGGGCTGCACACACCAGTGATTAGGGCTTGTGATGATGGCCTTTCTTTCTACGAGAGAGCAGATGGCGCATGCATTGGTAGGGAAGACTAGTGCTTGTTCATGAGTTTCCCAGGCTGTGCATCCAATCTTTGGTACATGCTGACATCTGCAGGGTGGAGAGGGAAGGGCAATGAAATAAGTATCTAAAAAATTAAGTTTTCTATTACAAAACAGAGAACTGCCTCTTAAAATATAGAGTGAATTAACCATTTAATTGTTGCATCAACCCAGTCACCCCCCCCCCCCCCACAGTTAGAACACAATGCAGGGTACACATTTAACCCCTTCCTCACCCCCTAGTGTTAACCCCTTCAATGCCAGTCACATTATAGAGAGAACCAGTTCACTGCCAATATTTCTACAGTACATTATGACCTTTTGTAACATAGTCAGACTTAAGTTGAATTTTTTTTTCATTGTTTTAAAAAATTCCATCATTCAGTACAATCAGGGAAATCCAATACGTATTGTTGAGATGTGTCTTATGGGATGCCTGAAGTAGACATGAGAATGTGTCATACATTTCTTGTCTAATACTTGCATTTATTAAAAGCAGCAAAGTATTTTAGGACAGGTACGCTTTAAAAAATGTAGTGATCTCACTTTTGGAAACCACACAGTGTAACATGCCAAACAGACTTACAAGTACAGTAATCAGGCTACAAAAATACCATCATTTCTGTTATAAAGTATGCTGTAGTTAGCGTAAGAGATGGCAATTAGAGGGTAAAATATATACTATATATAATGTTTTATTTCTTTTTAGGGATGACCAACTTTGAAGCATCCCTACAAACTGCAGGTTGGCAGAGAGGCGAACTTAAAAAAAAATCTGAAAAAAAATAAGCGTTATCTAATGTAGACATAGCATTATATATGTTTTCATGTTAATTGCATGCATGTTAAGTAATGTGTAAGGCCGCGTACACACGAGGGGATATGTCCGCTGAAAACGGTCCGATGGACCGTTTCAGCAGACATCTCCGCTCGTGTGTATGGGCTAGCGGACAGATTTCTCCACCCGACAGATTTCAAAGCATGCTTTGAAATCTATCCGGTGGGAATCTGTCCGCCCGACATGTCTGCTGGTTAGTACACTTACCAGCAGACATGTCGGCCCCCACCGCCTTCGCGCCGCTGCCGAATGGATTCGGCGCATGCGCGGAAGTGTTTTACTTCCTGGTGCGGTGACGTGGCGGTGACGCGGCGGCGTCAACGTCACCGCCGCGTCACCACTACGTCACCGCGCCATCTGGCGGCGGGGAATTTGATCCGATGGTGTGTACACGCCATCGGATCAAACTCCCGATCGGACATATCCGATGGAAATGGTCCGCGGACCGTTTTCATCGGATATATCCGATCGTCTGTACGCCGCCTAACATATTTACTACTTATCAGAGATCATAGTACTTCATTCCATCTTCTGCCTTTCCCTCTAGAAGAATGGTGTCACCTTTTCTCTGGTTTCCAAGGCAAGCATCCATTCTCTGCATTGAGATGCAGGCTTAGAGATTATACAGTCATGTAAATCCTTGTGCCTGTGCAGTTTTTGGCTGTGTTCACAAATATCTGACCCAGATAAGCATTTGCTGCAACCTTTCACTTTGTGATTTTCTACAAAGTTACTATATTGCAGTCTGATCACTGGAGGAGAGTAGGTGATTTCTTCTGCCTGTAGCAGACTAATGACATCATCTTAACAAAGATAAAGTTAATGGAATGGGCTGCAGAAACCACTCTCAACCAGGGTTCCCCTAGAGCAGCCCTCAAATTTTCTACTCGCCTGCTCGCCATTAGGAGAGTGGAAATAAGCCAAGGGCAAGTGTGGAGCTGCATTGGAGGGTGAGGGGGGACTGGTGCCTCTAGCAGGTAGGGGTTGACTACTAGTCAATCCTTCTCCCAGCCTCCGCCTCGTGCCAGCCTCTTAGCAGGGTCTAGCATGCAGCGGGAGTCGGCAAAGAACTAGATGTGGGGGGGGGGGGGGGATTGGGTGGGAGCTGCCAAAGTTTACTTTGCCTATTAACAAGCTGGTGATTGGTTGCTTTGACTGCCTAGCAAACAATCACCAGCTTTTTAATAGGAAAAGTTAACTTTGGCAGCTTTAACTCCCCTGTCCAGTGCTCTGCGCTGCTGCAAGTCTCTCTGCATTCTAAATCAGTGAAAGTGTCATTCATTGGTTTGGTATTATAGCATTAAAATAGTTACTTAACAAGGCAGTAATAATGTGATAAAATCATATTTTGTCCTTATTTTGTTTATCACAATCAGATCAATGAATGTTAATATTGTTGTGTAACTTGTCGTGTAACTTAATTCTGCATGAAACATTTAACAGTGTCTTTTCATTAGATAATTTATGAGGGTGCGTTTTGGGGGGGGGAATTAAGGGCGGGCAGGGTAGGCATTGGGTGGGGCAACTGTTAGGGGTTCCTTGAACTTGGCTGAAGTGGTCAATCAATAAATAAAATTCATCGCTGCTAATTAGAAAAAAAATGTGCCTTTAAAGGCATGAATTATATTTATTGATTAAGTAATTATGTATTTGCACATAGCAATGCTTGAATTTTGTTTAGGATGCAGTGCAACAATAAAAGGTATCAATTGACTATATATAGCCATGACCATATGTGGTCAATGACTTTGCCCCAAATGCCAGCTGGCTTGTCTCCAATTTAAACAACCCTGTATGTGGCGGGTAGCTGTCATCTTTTAGTAGCAGTACTGATAGTGCCACTAAATGAATGGCTTCCGGTTGCAGCAGACAGGGTTTAGGGTGGACAGACGGACTGGCCAAATCTGGCCCTTTAGTTTGAATGTTGAAAAAGGAAAAATTACCCCTAGGGGCTTTGAGTTGTAGCAATGGATGAAGAAAATTATAAGAATAAGGTTTGTAAAAAAGTATACATTTTATTGATCTCAACAATCATTTGTAGTAGAAAAAAACATCTGATGGGAATCAGAACATGAGCTCGAAAAACCTCAATGCAGGCTAAAACATGTGTATAAAAACAGCCAATGAACACTTAAACAATATTGTAGATAATTACAAATGATGCAAAACTCCAACGCGTTTCGACCTTTGTAGTAATGGCGGTCTTCTTCAGGGGGAGAAAAGATTTGCGAACATAGGTTCTATAATGAGATATATATATATATATATATATATATATATATATATATATATATATTAGCTCAAGACGAGCAGGGGGAGGGGGGGGGTTAAAGGCAGAGTAAAGGGCACGCCACCCGATGAACAACAAATAACCATGTAAAAAATATATCAATAGTGAAAAATTGTAATAGAGAAACAAAGAAGAGTAATCTAGAGAAAAGTTGCCTGAATCCCAAGAAGAAGTGAACAAGTGAAACGTGTAGGAAAATGCAACAGTTAAAGAGGGTATATTTGGGAGGAAGAACTAACCAAGATGGGGGAGGCCTATAGTGAAAAGATTGTGATGCAGCCAAAAACAGTGAGACTGCAGAAAACCCCAAAGAGAAATGGGCATAAGTCAGTGTTGCCAACCTACCAGATTGAAATTTACTGGCACGACACCCAAAATTTACTGGCGCAGCCATGTTTTTACTGGCATTTCACAAAAGTTACTAAATTAATTTTTTAAGTGCAAATTTTAGTATTTAGGCTACAAACAAGTACGCTAGGCAAATAGCAATGTGATTTAAGGTAGAAAAACATATTTTTGTTATTTTCGATATATTAAGGGCAAATTATTTAGTCACATCACCCCCTGCCTCCATCCCCCCTGCCTTCACCCCCCTCTGTGGTGCCACAATCTCCCCCTGCCTCCAATCTCCCCCTGCCTCCAATCTCCCCCAGGCCCCCTGCCTCCAATCACCCATACCTCCATTGTCCCCTGCCTCCATCCCCCTCTGCGGTGCCACCATCCCCCTTTGCGGTGCCACTAACACCCCCTGCCACTAACACTCCCTGCCTCCAATCTCCCCCTGCCTCCAATCTCCCCTTGCCCCCATTGCCCCCTGCCTCCTTCCCGCTCTGCGGTGCCACCGCAGTCACCATCACCCCCTGCGTCCAAACTCCAAGCGCAGTTCCAAGCCGAACCGATCTCGGCTATTTTTACTGGCACATTCCCGCAACCACGGACATTTACAGACAGGGGGAAAAAGTGCCCGTTTTTACGAACTGTCTACAAAATACGGACGTTGGCAAAACTGGCATGAGTTTAGTTTGAACGTTTGATACACTGTGAAAAGCTTGGCATTGGGTCGCTAGATACAAAGAGTTAATGAGAATTTTCAATTCAGTTTTGCAATCTAGACTAAGTTTTCTTGAATTAAAGTGATGTGCAAAAAAAAAAAAAATGTAAAAGGTGAAAGTTTCTGCAGTCAACAGGGAAAAACTAGAGGGAATGGCTCCATCTATTCCACACTTCAGTGCAGTAGGAGGATCATCACAGTCCTTGTTTTTTTATAACAGCATTCAAGCAGAGAGAGCGAAAATCAGTCTAGCTAATCTCTTCACATGAACGGCTGCTGTAATTTCCAGGCCGTTTCTGCCGCGCTTTCTGGATACGCAGTACATGGATAAATCTACATCCCGACAAGCTTTTGATTAGGAAATAATTGCAGCAGCTGTAGCTTATTATGAGCTTTTTTAATGAATGTAGCTTGCTTTATCTGGGCTGGAATTTCACCTCAGATTAATTACTTCGAGACAAATTAACTGCACTTAACCGTCTGCCTAAATAAAACGGAGACTTGAGGCTTCAGCAGTGGGGGGTGCACACATGTATGACGGGGATGATGCCAGTTTGGAATAATTTCAGGCTCCACAAAGTGTGTGAAAAGGGCATTATTATTTACTGATCTGTTTCAATTAAATCTCTCCTGGGAGGACAGGGCAGAACTTCCATTCTTATTACAGTTCCTTTAAAAAAAATAAAAAAAAGAGGCAATTAAGACTTGCAGGTCTTTGTTGTTTCAAGTCCCTGTGCAGGGGTGACAAGAGATAGAGAATGCCTATTTATACACTCACCAGCCATTTTATTAGGTACACCTTGCTAGTACCGGGTTGGACCCCCTTTCTGCCCCAGAGCTGCCTTAAGGCCCCTTTCACATTGGGGCGGAGCCGCGCTGGCGGTATAGCGCCGCTAAAAATAGCGACGATATACCGCCGGACTTGACTAGTTGCGGCCGCTAGCGGTGCGGTATTAACCCCCGCTAGCAGCCGTGAACAGGTTAATACCGCCCGCAATGCGCCTCTATAGAGGCGCATTGCGGGAGGTATTGTCGCAGTCTCCCATTGTCGCTCCTCTCATGCCATTGTCGCTCCTCTCATGCCGCTCCTCTCACCGCTCCAAAGATGCTGCTGACAGGAGATTTTTTTCTCTCCCGCCAGCGCATCGCCTCAGTGTGAAAGCCCTCGGGCTTTCACATTGAGGTTGCTGGGGCAGGAGTTTTTCAGGCGGTATAGCAGTGCTATTTTTAGCGATGGTACCGCCTGAAAAACTCCTCGAAGTGAAAGGGGCCTAACTCTTCGTGGCATGGATTCAGCAAGATGTTGGAAACATTCCTCAGAGATTTTGGTTCATATTGACATGATAGCATCACACAGTGGCTGCAGATTTGTTGGCTGCACATCCAGTAGAGGCTGGTGCTTTCTTTTTTGGGGGGGTTGCAAACAACCACCCCCCCCACGGTGGCACCTCAACCCCACTCCCCCACCGCTCACTGTCTGCGGGTTGGTCCAGCACTTACCCCATCTAGGCAGCGGGCATCAGGCAGCTGGGCAGCAGACATCAGGCACCTGGCAGCAGGCATCTTGCAACGGCTCCTGTGTCCTTTCCTCAATTGGCCCTCCCCTCGCTGCCCAATAGGATCAATTTGTCAGCCAATAGGGTGACGGGTCTCAGACCCGCTTCCTGATTGGCTGGGAGGAGGATCAGAGTTACAATAGTGAATATTCATTCGCTATTGTAACATACCTGGGTGGGTTCTGAGCACATTCTCTGCGCACCAAGCCCACCCTATTTTAAAGCTTATTAAAGACTCTGGCTCTAATCGAAGCTTAAAAAAAACACCTTCGTATTGGAAATTGGATATAGGGGGCTGCAGCATGGATGGGGGGCCGCGCCCTGTGTGCTCTAATGGGTGGAAAAAAACAACAAAAACATTGGTGCTAGAGATGGTAGTATAAATAAGAATAATCAGGGCTTTTTTTTCAGGGTGAACTTGGGGGAACTCAGTTCCACCACCTCTGGCTCAGACCCTTTGGTGCCCACTCACCACAATCACTTGTAAACACAGAAGTCTGGTTTCTGTGTGGGGTGATATGTATTGATTCTTTGTATTGTGATATGTATTGATTCTTTCTTAAAAATGGGGGGGAGGCACAGTTTGCCATCTTCGCCCTGGGCACCAAATGGCCTTGTCCCAGCACTGTGCATAGGTAGTTGATATAAAGCACATAGGATAAAATAACACAGTAGAAGAGAAGCATATGATTATAGGTTATCAAGCATAATTTTTACATAATATGAAAAGAGGGACTAATAGCATTCTTTGCAGCTCTCAATTGTCTTTCAATATTTTTGCTGACTTTGAATTTCATGTTTTAATATATAATGCATCATATTTAATGTCACGGATATTTCCTGTTTCCAAATACAGAAATTTGATGCCTCGATCCCTGGACAGACAGATCACCGTAGAGAAGACCCCCAGCTATTTTGTGACAAGGGAGGCTCCCCGGAGAATCTCACATATGTCCCCTCGGGTCAAACTGATAGTGGTGGTCCGTAACCCCGTGACCCGTGCAATCTCAGACTATACACAGACTCTATCGAAGAAACCAGACATCCCTAGCTTCAGTGAGCTGGCTTTCCAGAACAGGACAACCTGGGAGGTGGACACTTCATGGAATGCCATTCGGATTGGACTGTATGCTCTGCATCTGCAGCCCTGGCTTAACCATTTCCCAATTTCCCAAATGCACTTTGTAAGTGGAGAGCGATTGATCACAGATCCAGCAGGAGAAATGGCTAGAGTACAAGACTTCCTTGGTCTGAAACGTCTGGTCACAGACAAGCACTTTTATTTCAACAAGACCAAGGGCTTCCCCTGCCTCAAGAAACCCGGGGGTGGCGGAGCACCTCGCTGTTTAGGCAAATCTAAGGGTCGGACTCATGTACAGATCAACACTGAGGATATAGAACAGTTAAGAGAGTTCTACAGACCTCATAACATTAAGTTCTATGAGACGGTGGGCCAGGACTTCCACTGGGAGTAGTCTCAAGACAGAACTAGATAAGCTGCTAGAAAGAGGGAGATGTTTGTGTGGGTTAAAAACTAAGGACACAAATAGGAAACCAGACTGTGAAGCCCATTATCGGAATATAAAATAAAAAAGACAGAAAATGGTGGGATGAAGGGATGACTATGGCGATAACCTAAATAGATGAAGGGATGGCCATGATGGTACTTTTAAGAGAAGCTTGTTGAGGATAAAACTCAAGGTGGTAGTACAGAAGTCTTTACTCTTACAAACCACTATACAAAGGGTCTGTTCTAAACACTAAGTGGACAAGAAGAAAGCACGTTGCACTTTGCTTTTCCATTACAGGTACCAGAGAAGATATTAAAGATCTGTAGATGGAGACCAAAGCATAACATACAACTACAAGCTGGTCTTATGTAAAAGGCACAGCAACCAGCACACATCGGCAACCAGCAGTAACAGAACGTGGAAAAAGAGGAAGATTTAAAGGACACAAACATCTGGAGATCATAGAGTATTTCTCCCTCGATGTTCATAATGATTGGAACTATACACCAAAATTTACTTTTATATAAAAAATATATATACTTGTAAGATGCGTAATTCATAGCAGGTTTATTTCACCAAATGGCTACCCTGCATATAACAGAAGCACCCTTTTAAAATAAAAATTATGAGATAATGAGGGGTTCTAAACCACATGTGTTTTGGAAGGAGGAGGAAATATACAAATATTTAAGTCATATGTATGCTTGAGATATATAGAAACTAAGTTGGGGACTTTGTATGAAGCATACGACCAGGGAGAAAACACAGCACAATGATATCTGGTAGGTAAACCATAGAAATAAACACCATATACCGTATATACTCGAGTAAAAGCTGACCTGAAAATAAGCCGAGGCACCTAATTTTACCACAAAGAAATGGGAAAACTTATTGACTCGGGTATAAGCCTAGGGTGTCCATCTGCATGATTCACTGTTCCTCACTTTGCCTCACTGTGTCCATGTGCATGCCTCACAGTGTCCATGCCTCATTGTGCCCATTCCTCACTGTGCCCATGCCTCACAGTGTCCATGTCACACTTTGCCCATGCCTCACTATGCCCATGACTAGACTGACGTTTAACATGGGAGTCTATGGAAGGGGTGCCCTGGTTTGAAAAATCGGTGCTCCCCAGCCTTAAGCCCCCCAGACAATAAACTTTGCACATTTGTAGAGGAGAAATGGGGCTACATGTGTGCCAGGTTCCGGGTCCAGGGGACCTACGACCGGCCGCTACTGGGTCCCCAAAGTCACAGCAGAAATTACCGTTTAACATGGGAGTCTATGGAAGGGGTGCCAGGCTTTGAAAAATTGGTGCTCCCTGGCCGTAGGTCTCCTTGAAAACAAACGTTTTGATCCAGGGGACCTATGGCTGGCCGGTAACTGGTCCCCAAAGTCTGGAAGATCAGGCACAAAAAGGTGACTTGAGTATAAGCTGAGGGGGGAATTTTCAGCACAAACAAATGTGCTGAAAAACTCAGCTTATACTCAAGTATATACGGTATATATTGCATATTAGAAAACCATCCAATGTAGTAAAACACAGAAACATTTTATCCTATATTATAGTAACACAATAATATAGTAACATATAGGCATAGCAACATATAGGTATAACGATGGTAACATCATAAAACCACCAGATTAAATTTTGCTTGTCTCCACAATGTCGAACGTAATTAAAATGGGTAGAGTCCACTATATAATATTCTATCTAATAACTACCTTTAATACCCCTATAGACATCTACACAGCATCTGCTCCTGATGAGTGGCACCCTAGCCACGGAACATGTCAAGCTACTGAATGCCGCCCTTACTACTCTCATTATACGATCAACATTATATTATAGTGGACTCTACCAATTTTAATTATGTTCTTCATTGTGGAGACAAGCAAAATGAATCTGGTGGTTTTATGATGTTACTATTGTTATGCCTATATGTTACTATATTTTGGTGTTACTATGATATAGAATACAATTTCTATTTCTATGGTTTACCTACCAGATATCATTGTGCTGTGTTTTCTCCCTGGTCACATGCTTCATACAAAGTCCCAAACTTAGTTTCTATATATCTCAATTATCGGGGATGAAGGTACATTTTCTTCATATGTATGCTTGGTTTGCTTTAAAGAAAAGCTGGGCCAAACATACCTATACACTGATCCCACTTTTCTTACCGTTAATTTTTACCCACTGCACACTACAACCACAATGGGGCTAAAAACAGATGTCAAACTAGAATGCCTATAGTAAAAAAAATGCCAAAAATTCACAAGTACTCTCCCTGCTGAGCTAGTTGAACATTTCTGTCCAGTCAAAAAAAATAAAACTTTTTTTGCTGTTTTGGATACAGTGGGAATAGTCCCACAGTGGGAAGATTCCCCAATTTTTACTGTTATCATATAATTTTTATAGAAATGTATCCTCAATTATTATAATGCTAACAATGGTTTAAAATAGATGTAAACCCTCCATACACCCAGTGAAGTGAACAGCCTCAAATGATATACAGAGATGAACCAAATCTCCCTACATAAATGTTACATCCATATCTGCTGTCTTCACATTTATATACTGTTTAGAAAGTTCACATCCTGTTAGAAGATTTTCCCTTCCTGTTTTACACAGAGTGTGATGTCTGGGCATACAGCCAAGATAGCTAACATTGCTGATTGGAGGAAAGGCACACACCCCCTCTCTTCATAGGCAGAGACTATCAGAGTGTTTTGTAATGGGGCCAGCTCCCTGCTAATTTATAGCAACCTCCCCAGACAGAAAAGTCAGACTGCTTTTATATGATGTGTCTGAGAATTTGTTAGGAGTTCTCAGGCTGATAACAGAGGAATGGCTCAGGAGAAAGCTACGGGACTTGGTTTATTGAAGAGAGATAACAAAACACTGCAGATATATGTGCCCAGTTTAAATTTCAT
This sequence comes from Rana kukunoris, assembly GCA_029574335.1. Taxonomy (NCBI): domain Eukaryota; kingdom Metazoa; phylum Chordata; class Amphibia; order Anura; family Ranidae; genus Rana; species Rana kukunoris. The sequence goes on from CM056054.1 coordinate 37,819,513, forward strand.
GAATTGGGTTTACATCCACTTTAACTAGACAGGAAGTGAGAAACACCCCCTCCCCCTTGCAAAAAGATAGCCCCAGATATACACTTGATTGGGATTTTAACTCTTTATTCAAAACTAAAAAAAGTTTTGACTGGGCAACCGCTGTACAGGGACTGCTGTTCTCACACAAAGCACATCAGCATTTGGCTCTAGAACAGCATTGAGTTGGGAAATTTGAAAAGAAAAATGTTGTTTCATGTAACCCAAATGTACTGGTCACATTTTCTTTTTAATTACAGTTTGGCTTTAAAATATCTCAGTTACATCATTCAGCATGCTAAGCAACATGTATTCTGTTACTTTCTGCAATAAACATGAGATTTAGTGATGTATGAGTAGTGATGCAGCTCCATATCTATCTATCTATCTATCTATCTATCTATCTATCTATCTATCTATCTATCTATCTATCTATCTATCTGTCCATCTATCTATCAATCCATCTATCTATGACTTTTTTCTCAGCCAATAGGTGCAGGAACCCCCCTTTAAGCCACCCCTTGTCTCCGCCCCCTACCCACCAAGTATCGTCCCTTGGTTCCATCCACTACCCACCTCCCAGTACCACCTCCTTTTGGAGAATACAGAACCAAGTATTATTTTGTGGTGTTAAGTAATTTGTATGTAATTTGTTAATAATAACAAAAAAAAAGCAGCAAAATAGATCCCCTGCAGCCAGCAACAATAGATCCCCCAGCAACAATACACCCTCATCCCAGGCACACTAGATCGCCCCAGCAATAACAGATCCACCCAGCAACAACAGACCCCACTCCAGCAACAATAGACCCCCAACAACAATAGACCCCCATCCCAGGCACACTAGATCCCCCAGCATTAACAGTTCCACTCAGCAACAATAGATCTCCATCCCAGGCACAATAGATCCCCAGCAATAACTCTCCCCCAGCATCAATAGATTCCACCCAGCAACAATAAATTCCCCTGACACCATAAGACCCCATCCCAGAAACAATAAATTTCCCCCAGCAACAATAGACCCCACCCCAGCAACAACAGATTTAACTCTAGCAACAACAGGCACCCATCCCAGACACACTAGATCCCCCAAAAAATAAAGAAAAATCTTGGACAGCCACACTCCGAAAAAACTCTATGTTGCCTTTTATTGGTAAAACAGAATAATAACACTACAAGCCACAGCAAAATAGGACAAACAGCTGACGCGTTTCGCACTAATATTTAGCGCTTAGTCATGACTAAGCGCTAAATATTAGTGCGAAATGCAACATCTGTGTGTCCTATTTTGCTGTGGCTTGTACTGTTTTTATCCTGTTTTACCAATAAAAGGCAACATAGAGTTTTTTCGGAGTGCGGCTGTCCAAGATTTTTCTTTATTTTTTGCTACACACATTGCCAGCACCAGTGGTTTCTAAGCAGACTCACTTAGAGCGATAACTTCCCTTCCTTATCTGTTTTTAAACTAGATCCCCCAGCAATAACAGATCCACCAGCAAAAATAATTCTCCCCCAGCAACAATAGACCTCACCCCAGCAACAATAGATCCCCCAGGAACAATAGACCCCCATTGCAGGCACACTAGATGCCCTCAGAAATATCAGATCCATACAGTAACAATAGTTCTCCTCCCAGCAACAATATACCCCCTGGCAAAAGCAGATACCCTCAGCAAAAATAGATACCCAATACAACATTATACCCCCCCCCCCCCAAGAAGCAACTGTCCCCTGTTACAAAGTACCACCTTAGCAACAATAGATTCCTCCCAGCAATAATTGACCCATTAGCAAAATAAAACGCCACCTAGCCACAATTAAACATGTGCAGACTGGAATATTTTGTTTTGTTTTTTCGTTTTCGTTTGGAAAATAAATGTATTTAGTTACTCCCGAAAATCGTTTTGATTTATTTTGTTTTTCGTTGGGGAATAGCTTTCGTCCGAAAATCCAATAATACTTGGTTTTTGTCGAATGGTCAAAAGAATATTCGACGGAACGTCGAATCATTACGTCGAATCGTACATTTCTGTTCGAATATTCCGCCTACAAGAATTCTAATGTTGTATGACTAGTATTAATGTCGAATCTATTCTCTATAATGTCGAATCTATTTTCTCATAAATCGAAATCTATTCTCTGTAATGTCAAATCTATTATTTCTATAGTGTCGAATCTTTTCCCTATAATGTCGAATCTTTTCCCTATAATGTCGAATCTTTTCCCTATAATGTCGAATCTCTCTATATCGAATTTTTACTGCAACGAAAACGAAAATAAAGCATTTTTTATGTCGGATCTTTCAGTTTTCGTTTCTTGCGCTTTCGTTATCGTTTGTTAAAACGATAACGAAAAAAACTGATTTTCGGACGAAAATGCATTCTAACGAAAACGAATGCACATGTCTAGCCACAATAGCCCTCCAATGCAAAAATAGACCCCCACTAGTTGCTATAGATTCCCCAGCAGCCAGCATCATAGACCATCTATCTATCTATCTATCTATCTATCTATCTATCTATCTATCTATCTATCTATCTATCTATCTATCTATCTATCTATCTAAAATTATACATGTTGGGCTGGATACACCTTTAGGTCTGTCTATAGGTGGCAGAGGGAAGTAGAAAAACTTTCCCAGTATAGTTTCAGTGTTTTTCCATCATCAGAAAAGATATGTTAATCTAATGATGTTTTCTTTTTAATGTTTTTTTCCCCAAGTAAATTTGTATTGTTACACATTGCCACAGTACTCCAAGTCAGGCTGGAACCAATAAAATAAGAACATATTCTGAGTAAAAGAGATCTTCCTAATTGCTCAATGCACCATTGATGGAAATCCTGCCCTTGTGATAGATAGATAGATAGATAGATAGATAGATAGATAGATAGATAGATAGATAGATAGATAGATAGATAGATAGATAGATAGCGGTAGATAGATAGATAGATAGATAGATAGATAGATAGATAGATAGCGGTAGATAGATAGATAGATAGATAGATAGATAGATAGATAGATAGATAGATAGATAGATAGATAGATAGATAGATAGAAATAATATAAAATCGCGCTCAAAAGCAAAAATCTGAAATATATTGAATAATAAGCTTTTAATGTTATGACACACTATAAAATAAAGGAAAATCATAAAGGGGTTTAAAACAGCAAAGGTGAAAAATAGTACATGATCAATTTAAATATATATATATAAAAAAAAAGGTGACTTAGTCTTTTGGATATAGTAAAGTCCAAAAATAGTAGATATAATTTCTCTACCACCAAGTGGTAAAGTAGAGAGAAGGTGGAGGAGGCAAGGCAGCACAACCTCTTCTGTGATACACCACACACAGTAGTCTTGGACTCTTACCGACTCATTGGGATCACCTATCTCTAGAATGGTCAAACCAGGCAGGCAGAATACCTCTGCGGTTTATAATGATGACAACCAAGTCTCCAGGATATTGAAATCCGCTCTCTGCACTCTGCTGATGTAACCAATGTCAGTCCAGGCACTGCATCATCCTGACCACGGAGTCAAGATCCACCAGGTGTCTGGGCTGACACCCGGCTCTGCCTCTCAGCAAGCCGCTGAGGGCCTGAGACAGTAGCTCCCATCCCTTCACAGCTAAGCTCTCCAGTGAGGATGGAGAAGAGCAGAGGGCTGTGACTGACAGTCTACATCTCTCAGCTCATGGAGCTGTGAAAACCGAGTGATCGGCGGTGTTCAATCATTCAGTTCTCAGTGTAGAGGGGTCGGGGGACAGATGCAGCATCCATCTAGGTAAGTATGAATGTGCAAAAAAAAATCCTTTACTTCTCTTTTAACCCTTCCACAATGAGTATAACAAGCTATACTGCATACAGTATAAAGACTGATTTTGCTAGTGTAGGTTTAGTAACACTTTATAGACATTTGCAATTCGTTTAGTTCCGAATTTGTTTATGACAAATTAGTTAATTCCGAATTTCCCGAATTTTTGAATTTCCGAATTTTCGAAAAAAAAGAAAAAAAAAGAAAACTAAATGATTATTTTTTTTCGGCAGTGCACATGTCTAATACTTTAAAGGGGAGTTCCAACCACAATTTCACTTTTTAAATATAAATACCCCTGTAATACACAAGCTTAATGTATTCTAGTACAGTTAGTCTGTAAACTAAGGCCTGTTTTGTTAGGTTGTTACAGCATTTAGATTTATAATCTAGAAATAGACCGTGGCCATCTTAAGTGTGGGCATCATGAAGCCAGACTGTATGACTTCCTGGATTTCAGCTTTGCATATCTCGCACATGCTCAGTGCTGCACAAGCAATGTAATAGGTTTCAGTCAGGTTTGCAAGGACTACTGGGAAACATGATGCCTATCCCAGAAACCCTTGCAAATAGCCTTGTAACTTAATAGCCTAGGCTAATAAGGAGGAGGAAGTAATGAAGGACTACAAAATAAAGGTATTTACAAGCAACAAAATAAATACAAATTGTCCATTCTGAACACTATGAGATTAGGGCATGCAGCACAGACAAACATAAAAAAATGGGTGGAACTCCACTTTAAGCATTTTTTAGGATGCCTTAAGTGCAGTTTTAGGCTTCATAAATCAGGGTCATTATATGATAGTGGAGTGGAGCGCCCCTTAAAGTGTCTGTAGCCATCTATATAATGGCAGTGAAACATAGAGGTTGATTTACTAAAGGCAAAAAAAACTGTGCACTTTGCAACGTGCAGTTGGGCTCTGCGAATGCAATTGCTCCAGGGCTTAGTAAATGAGGTAAAGCTTCACTTTGCAAAAAATATCCAATCATTTGCAAGAAAATTATTTTTAAAAACAGCATTTTTTGCTTGCACATGATTGGATGATGGAAGTCTTCTGCTCATTTACTAAGCTCTGAAGCAACTACACTTTGCAAAGTGCACAGTCTATTTGCCTTTAGTAAATCAAAATCATAATCTTTACTTTCCATCTGTGGCTTCTCGAAAACTCACTATTGCCTGACACTACAATGTTTTTTTTTTTTACTGTTTAAAATATCTGATCACTGCTATAGCCCTATAACCCCATTTCATGATTTATTAACCACTTCAGCCCCAGACCTATTTGCTGGTCAATGTCCGGGCCACTTTTTGTGATTCGGCACTGCGTCGATTTAACTGACAATTGCGCAGTCGTGCGACATGGCTCAAAAAACAAAATTGGCGTCCTTTTTCCCCACAAATCAAGCTTTTTTTTGGTGGTATTTGATCACCTCTGCGGTTTTTATTGTTTGCGCTATAAACAAAAATAGAGCGACAATTTTGAAAAAAAAAATATTTTTTACTTTTTGCTATAATAAATATCCACCAAAAATATATAAAAAATGTTTTTTTTTCCCTCAGTTTCGGCCGATATGTATTCCTCTACCTATTTTTCATTAAAAAAAAAATCGCAATAAGCATTTATTGATTGGTTTGCGCAAAAGTTATAGCGTCTACAAAATAGGGGGTAGTTTTATGGCATTTTTATTATTATTTTTTACTAGTAATGGCGGCGATCAGCGATTTTTATCGGTACTGCGACCTTATGGCGGACACTTCGGACACTTTTGACACATTTTTGGGACCATTGGCATTTTTATAGCGATCAGTGCTATAAAAATGCATACTGTCAGTGAGTAAAGCAGTGATGTGGTGGCCTTTTTTGGGGGCATCAGATTGGCCGGGGGGGTAGCTGTGTCAGTTTCATTCCCGGGACACTGTATTGTCCTGGAATGAAGGTGCCCGGGACAGACCTGCAAAATGCGGGACTGTCCCAGGCAATCCGGGACACAAGGTCACCCTAATGATCATGTGACTTTCCTCTTACCTTCATACGATATAGCAGTTGGTACCTGAGCAGTCAATAATCACACATGAGATGGAGGGACATCTGGAACAGAGCAGAAGACAGGCAATTAACCACTTAAGACCCGGATCTTTAGGCAGCTAAAGGACCTGGCCAGTTTTTGCAATTTGGCACTGCATCGATTTAACTGACAATTGCACATTGTCGTGCGACGTGGCTCCCAAACAAAATTGGCGTCCTTTTTCTTCCACAGGGCTTACTTTTGGTAGTATTTGATCACCTCTGCTTTTTTTTTTTGAGCTATAAACAAAAATAGAGCGACAATTTTTTAAAAAAAAGCATTTTTTTTACTTTTTGCTATAATAAATATCCCCCAAAAAACTAGTAAACTCGTCAGTTTAGGCCGATACGTATTCTTCTACCGATTGTTGGTAAAAAAAATCGTAATAAGCGTTTATCGATTGGTTTGCGCAAAATGTATAGCGTTTACAAAATAGAGGATAGTTTTATTGCATTTTCAGTAATTTTTTTTTTACTACTAATGGTGGCGATCAGCGTTTTTTTTTTTTGTGACTGCCACATTATGGCGGACACATAGGACAATTTTGACACATTTTTGGGACCACTGTCATTTTCACAGCAAAAAATGCATTAAAAATGCTTTGCTTACTGTGAAAATGACAACTGCAGTTTGGGAGTTAACCACAAGGGGGCGCTGAAGGGGTTAAGTGTGACCTCATCTCTGTTTCTGACTGTAGGGGGGTGTGGTTGTAGGTGTGACGTCATTGATTGTGATTCCCTATATAAGGGAACACACGATCAATGACGGCGCCACAGTGAAGAACGGGGAAGGTGTGTTTACACACGGCTCTCCCCATTCTTCAGCTCCGAGGACCGATCGTGGGACTCCAGCCGCGATCGGGTCCCGCGGTCATGGCTGGGCACTTAAAGAGGACGTACCTGTACATGCTTGTGCCCAGCAATGCCATATTGCCGATGTTTATGTGCAGGAGGTGGTCCTTAAGTGGTTAAAAAGAAAGTCAAGGCACCAAAGAGGGACAGCACTACACTGAGGTTCATCTTTTTTAACACAAGTTTACTTTGACTAGGTTCACACTGTTGCGAATTTTAAATCGTGGTAAAATTACTGCGATTTCGCGGCTGCGTCCTTGACGCGAATTTGCCGCGATTCGCGGCCACGATTTCAGGGAATGCTATAGAGCTGAATTTGCATAGCACACGGATCAAACTCGCACAGGACCCTTTTTTCCCGCAGCTTATATTCGCAACGCATTGATGTGAATGGCACTAATGTTAACCTATGTAATTTAAATGACTTGCGAATTTGAGAAATCGCGACGGCTCAAATTCGCAATAGAATTCGCAGCAGTGCGAACCTAGCCTAAGGTAATTTTATGACCGAATGATAGAACTTGGTGGCTTATATTTCCTCTCTGGTAACATCCATTAAACGTTACATTCTCCGTCTAGTTTCCTTTTTTTTTTTCATTTTAGCAGTTGTTATACGATTGAGCAGTTATTCAAAGAATCGTACTGGTGTTTGATTTACGGGTAGACGATAAATGGTTGACTCAGTTCCTGGGTTATTATGTCTCTCTGAGACTTTATAGGACCTCAGATTTTCCCAGTTCCAGCCTCAAATCCAACACACTTGCTCATTAGTCCTTTTGCAATGTGTCCCATTGAAGAGTAATATGAAATCTAATAGACATCTGATGTGAGCCCTGTGCCCGGCTACTTGGTGTAGATAAAGCTGGGAACAAAGAATTGAGCACTATATTCTCAAATAGATATAAGAAGATATAACAAGCCATAACTTTTTTTTTCAATTAGCGTAAAAACTGGGTAGTTTTTTTTTCTTCTTTTATTCCAATGGGGAGATTTTCTATCACTTCCTATCTGCGAAACCAACCAGGAAGTGAGAAGATAGACCTCCAAAGAAGCTACTTTCCTGGTGCCTCCATGGCAGTATAGGCATGGTTGGGTGCTTCACCTCCATGCCTTAGATGCCATGGACAGGCAACAGGAAAAAAAAATTACAACAGTATTCAATTTTCTATTATAGATTCTATGAATGAAAAATGATCTATGAATGGAGGAGGCAGACCTTTCATTCATCCACCCATCTTCCTATTATAGATCATATTTCATTCATAGATGGTATAATACGGCTTCTATGATTGGAGGAGGTGGGTGGAAAATACAGGCAGAGTTGGCACTCTTATTGAGTGCATAGGACAGGTCAGTTGGCTCTATTAACCGCTGTTGTACCAGTAGTGGTGGCTGGTGCTCACAATTTTTGGGGGGGCAAACAGACTGAAAATAAAAAATTGCTGCCACTGTGCCCATTAAACGCAACCACTGTGCCCATCAAACCCCGCCAGTTTGCCCACTCAAATGCCACCAGTTTGTCCCCAAATGCAGCCAGTTGGTCCCCAAATGCCCAAATACAGCCAGTTTCCCCCCCAAATGCAGCCAGTTTGTCCCTAAATACAGCCAGTTTGTCCCCAAATGCAGCCAGTTTCTCCCCAAATACAGCCAGTTTGTCCCCAAATGCAGCCAGTCTGTAACCAAATACAACCAGTTTGTCCCCAAATACAGCCAGTTTGTACCCAAATACAGCCAGTTTGTCCCCAAATACAGCCAGTCTGTCCCCAAATACAGCCAGTTTCCCCCCAAATACAGCCAGTCTGTCCCCAAATACAGCCAGTTTCCCCCCAAATACAGCCAGTTTCTCCCCAAATACAGCCAGTCTGTACCCAAATACAGCCAGTTTCTCCCAAATACAGCCAGTTTCCCCCCAAATACAGCCAGTTTCTCCCTAAATACAGCCAGTTTGTCCCCAAATACAGCCAGTTTGTCCCCAAATGCAGCCAGTCTGTCCCCAAATACAGCCAGTTTGTCCCCAAATACAGCCAGTCTGTCCCCAAATACAACCAGTTTGTCCCCAAATACAGCCAGTTTGTCCCCAAATACAGCCAGTTTGTCCCCAAATGCAGCCAGTTCCCCCCAAATACAGCCAGTTTGTCCCCAAATACAGCCAGTTTGTCCTCAAATGCAGCCAGTCTGTCCTCAAATACAGCCAGTTTGTCCCCAAATACAGCCAGTCTGTCCCCAAATACAACCAGTTTGTCCCCAAATACAGCCAGTGTGTCCCCAAATACAGCCAGTTTGTCCCAAATACAGCCAGTCTGTCCCCAAATACAGCCAGTTTGTCCCCAAATGCAGCCAGTTTGTCCCCAAATGCAGCCAGCTTGTCCCCAAATGCAGCCAGTTTGTCCCCAAATGTCGCCAGTTTGTCCCCAAATACAGCCTGATTTGTCCCCAAATGCTGCTAGTTTGTATCCAGCCTGGCACTTACCTTCCTCGGGTCAGCGCTGTCCTCCTCCATGCTCCCTCCACTCCCTTGATGTCTTCTCCCATCCTCGATTTCGCTTCAGCCAATCAGGTAACCGGTAACCAGACGCGGTTCATCCGATTGGCTGAGGGGCGGGTCAGTGTTAGGGAAGCAATTTTCTAACACAGCATGGATTAAACAGGGAACGTATAGCCATGTGCCCTCTGTTTAACCTTTTGGAAGCCCACAGACTCTAATCGGGGAAGCCTATTAGAGCCTCTGGCACTTCCAAAACACACCCACTGTTGTTATTCAGATGGCCGGCGCTCAACAGGGGGCCGGACACCTGAATAGTAGGCGGCAGTGGCGACAGTAGATATAATTATGTAATGCATGAATATATCTATTGTTGAGTGACGGGTGCAGGAGAGAAGGGGCGGTGCTCCTGCGCCCACTATGGACGCACCGCCACTGCGTACCAGAAGATTATGGTGGTGATCGATGGAGGAAGATTTCAACCAAAGCAGGAAAAAGCAGCACAGGGGACACATCATATTGATAGTAAGTAATGTCCCTTGTGTTGATTTTTACCTTTAGGCTAGGTTCACACTGCTGCGAATTCAAAATCGTGCAATTTTACTGCAATTTGCGGCCGTGATTTCAGGGAAAGCCAGTCTATAGAGCTGAATTTGCATCGCACACGGATCAAAATTTGCACAGGACCCTTTTTAACGCAGCTTAGATTCGCACCACACTGATGTGAACGGCACTAATGGAAAACAATGTTATTTTAATGACTTGCGAATTTGAGAAATCGCAAAAGAATTTGAAGCAGTGTGAACCGGGCATTAAAGTCTCCCTTTACTATCACAGCACTCCCTTACCATCAGTGCAGCCTATTAGTGCAGACTCATCAGTGCAACCTAATAGTGCAGTCTCATTAGTGCAATCTCAGAGCATTTTCATCAGAACAGTCTCATCAATACAATCTCATCAGTGCAGCCTATCAATGAAGTCTCATCAGTGCCCATCAGTGATGCCTATCAGTGCTGTCTCAACAGTGCAATGTCATCAGAGCAGTCATGTCAGTGCAGCCTCATCAGAGCAGTCTTTCCAGTACAGTCTGATCAGTGCGATCTCATCAAAGCAATCTCGTCAGTGAAATCCCATCAGAGCAGTCTCATCAGTGCAGCCTCATCTGAGTAGTTTCATCATTGCAATCTCATCAGAGCAGTCTTGTCAGTGCAATCTCATTTTCAGTGTTGTTCATCTTCCTTTAAAAAAGTAACTAGTTACAATTACAAGTTACTTGCCCGAAAAAGTAATTGAGTTAGTGACTCAGTTACTTTATTAGCAAAGTAACTAGTTACTCGGAAAAGTAACTGAGATTTTTTATATTCTACAATGCAATTACCTTCTATAACATCGTTAATATCAAAGATGTTTATATTAACTGATTGATTGTACAATTATTAATATCATTATCACACTCCACCTGCCCAGACAGCAATACTGTACAATATAGATTCAGTGTGCAGTGTGAGTGACACTGCTGCAGTGCACACTGAATCTATATTGTACAGTATTGATGCCTGGGCAAGTGGAGTGTGATGAAGATAATATTAATAATTGTACACAGTATTGCATTTGCTGGGCCTGCCTGGGCATGTCTGTGGAGCGGTCTGGTGGAGTGACACTGACACTCCACCGGACCGCTCCACATGCCCAGGCAGGCCCAGCAAATGCAATACTGTGTATAATTAATTATCAACTCCACCTGCCCACAGTGCCCAACTGCCCACTGCCCAGGCATGTCATCCTAAATTGTGGGGAGAGCCTGGATAAGCCCGCTAAGCTGCCTGATATGATCTGGCTCTGACTCCCCACCTCCTGGGTCTGTGTGTCCCGTGTACTGTGCGGGCGTACCTGTGCCTCTCCTTCGCCGACTGTCCCATGATGATCTCCTCGGCGGGCTCCAACGCCGCTGTTCCGCCGGTTCCATCCGTTTTAGGCATAGGTCCCATTCCCTTCTCACCGACGGACCAGTTCAGCAGACAAATCCGATATGGGCTAGCGGACATGTCCGTCGGATATGTCTGCTGGTTAGTACACTAACAAGCGGACATATCTGCCTGCACAAGTGTCGTATGGATGCAACGCATGCGTGGAAGTTTTTTACTTCCTGGTGCGGTGACGTGGCGGCGTCAACGTCAACGTCACCGCCACGTCAACGCGCTGTCTGCCGGCGGGGATTTTGATCCGATGGTGTGTACACACCGCCGGACGAAAATCCAGAGGAGACATGTCCGATGAAAACGGTCCGCGGACCGTTTCCATCGGACATGTCCCTCCGTGTGTACGCGGCCTAAGAGGTAGGATATTGTTTTGACAGGCAGTTTCAGTTCCAATGACTACAATACATACTTTGCTGGTAAGCAATTTGTTCTATTTCTGAGAAGAAAGTCAATCAGCCATACCATAAAGAGTAAAAGATTTTCTAGCTGTTATCATGATTGCACCTTGACATGCCTAGCAGTGCATTACTGTACACAGATCTAACATAAAATCCTGTTCTAGAAGACTGGGACTTTTGTACAAGGCTGGGATTTCCTCATCAAAACAAATCCACCCTGACTGTCTCTCCGCCCACAGCTGAGAACTGCTGCAAAACCGTGCAACCAGATCCTGTATGTCCCCGACAACTTGTACCGCTGCCAGGCCGAACTTGTCGAGACGAGACAAGTCGAGACGTCACTCCGTACAAAGGTTGTGACTCACCGTCCGACCACCTGACAAGCTGACGCGGCCGCGTCGAGACGTCACTCCGTGCACTCCCAATCACCCGATCGACACAACCGCGTCAGCTGGTCGGACGGTGAGTCACTCACAAGCAGCGTCACGGGAGGAGGCAGAGTCTGCCCGGACTGTCCCCCCGCGCGCACGCTCTAAGTAATTTCGGTAACGCCGCCCAGTAATGGGAACGGCGTTGCCGAGAGGGCAAAAGTAATTTGATAGATTACTCGTTACCCTCAGGAGGCCCATTGTTACCTAACAGCGTTTATTTAAACGCCGTTAGTTACAACACTGCTCATCATTGCAATGTCATCAGAGCAGTCTTGTCAGTGCAGTCTCATCAGTGCAATCTCATCAGAGCAGTCTCGTCAGTTCAGTCTTATCATTTCAATCTCTTCAGAGCAGTCTCATCAGTACAAATTCATCAGAACAGTCTCATCAGTGCAGTCTTAACAGTGCAATCTCATCAGAGCAGTCTCATCATAGCAGTTTTGTCAGTGCAGCCTCATCAGAGCAGTCTCATCAGTGCAATCTCATCAGAACAGTTTAATCAGTGCAGTTTCATCAGTGCAATCTCATCAGAGAAGCCACTGACCTATTAGTAAGAAGGACCTACCTGGTCCTAGTGGTCCTAGCCACGACAGCCGAGCTCCGCTCACCATCTACAGGCTAAGCAAGCAGTGCTGCCAGCTCCCACTCTATCGGCCGGGTTGTCTCTCCACGTGCTCCTGCATCTGCCATGCCCCCGCAATTCCAGGATTTCCAGAGGTTCGAAACAGAGGTGGATTTTCAGGATTTTGCCCGGGACATGCTCAGACAGGGACTTTGGTCTGATTTCTGGGAATGTTCCTGGCAAATCTGGACTGTTGGCAACTATGAACGTGCTGAAAATGCAGAGAGATTACTAATTACACAGAGCGAGCAAGGATCCTTCCCTGAAGCTTTCTGGTGGAGGGCAGATGTTTCTACTAAGGCTCCATTCAGATCTAGGCGTACGCTGTAGCGGCGTATTGCGGCGACAAATCAATAGGCGTTTTGTCCCTCGCGATTTGCGGCGACAAAACGCCTATTGATTTTTTGCAGAAGAGGTGAATTAACATTGCCGGCTATGCCCGTACGCCCGATACTCCTGAAAAAAGGGTCTGGGACTTGTTTGAGCTTCAGGCGTACGGGCGTTTGGGCGTTCGGCGTGGAGATGTGAACCATCTCCATAGCCGACAATGTTAATTCGCCCCTCCAGCGTATCTAAGGCTGCTTCAGCGTAAGGCGAAAAAAACGCCTAGGTGTGAATGGAGCCTAAGGATGTGGCTTCATTTTAAAGAAAACAAATGGTAAGACTTTGAAAACACTGTGTTTTGATACACTTGGAATGATATAAACCAAAAGTTTCAATTGGGCAATCAAAAGTCAATCAAGAAGGAGTGGCATTCATACAAGCAAGTAATTGTATAGATCAGGGGTCTCCAAACTGTTTAAACAAAGGGCCAGTTTATTGTGCTTTAGAATTCAGGAGGGCCGGATTGTGGCCGGTGGGTGCAGAAAATGTCCCGGGCCCGGCATCAGTGAGAATAAATATGGCCTCTACCCACTTCCTACCCACTTCCTACCCACTTCCTACCCACTTCCTACTCACTTCCTACTCACTTCCTACCCACTTCCTACCCACTTCCTACTCACTTCCTACCCACTTCCTACCCACTTCCTACCCACTTCCTATCCACTTTCGGTCCAAAAATGAGTAGTGCCGTAATAGATCCATTTACATGTATTCTATCAACCAGCCAACTGCCGTTTACACTGGAGATACGAGTGACAACCCGCGGTCAATTTAAAGGTCTGTCACAGCTGGGCTGGATACTTCACTCTGTTATAAAGAGATTAGTCCTGATTGATCCAGATTATTTACAACAGTCTTTGGAGTTATTTTGTAACACATCTGGATACTAAAGCTCTAAACCCAGATGAAATTACATTTTGTAGAGCCTCTTGTCTGTGAAGAGTTTTGGGGACTCGTGTGCAGCAAATAATATCTGGTTTTGCCGTTTTAAACCTGTACAGAGAAATAAATAGCTCAATTACAGAATGCATACATGCTAAATTGTATCTAAACCCAAAAACAAAATTGTAATATATTTCAGCTCATCAGCCATCAGATGTGGTGGCTGCATTTGTTTTCTTTTTTCAGTCTCTCTTTCTTTATTTTCACCTGGTGATCCTGCCAGCAACACACTTCCTGTCTTAGTCCCCTTTCACACTTATACGACTTGTCCCACGATTTTGGACTGCAAAATCGTATGGCAAGTCATTCTCCATTATTTTCAATGAACACCATTCATACTGGCACAAATTTAAGTAGTGCCGACTTCAAAGTAGTCCTTGCACTACTTTGGTCCAATTTTGATGCCACTTACACAGGCATTCATTGAAATTGCGATAAAATCGCGGGCGCGAAATCGCGGCAAAATCGCACTATTTTGAAGTCGTACAAGTGTGAAAGGTGTCTTAGGGTGACAACACTTAGAACCGGTTCACACAGGGGCGACTTAAGATCCAACTTGAAGTCGCCCCAAGTCGCGCAACATGTCAAATTACATTGAAGTGAATGAGAGCCGTCTTAATGTACACTACTGAAGTCGCTCCGACTTCAGAAAAGGTTCCTGTACTACTTCAATCCGACTTCTAGGCGACTTGTACCCATTGATTTCAATGGAAGTCGCCTCCAAATTGGATCCCCTGTCTTAACTGAAGCAACTTTCCAGGAAGTAAAAATAGTTTTCTCGGCAAACCCCACCCTACCACAGAGCTGATTACTCTTTGATTAGCCACTGGCAAAGACCCCTGTCCTGGATGTGACTTCAAGTCGCGCTGTGGTTCGCGCTTAAGTCGCGCTGAGGTCGCCTCACAAACTCGCGCACAAAGTCACGTTGCCCCTGTGTGAACCGGCTCTTACTCATCATATTGTATCAATGAAGGAACAGTGTTGTAAACTTAGGCCGCTCTCTCCTAATTCACACTACAGAGCTCCCAAATGTCCCTGAATTCAAGGGACTGTCCCTGATTTGGAGCAATGTCCCTCTGTCCCCCATTCCTCCTCATTTGTCCCTTATTTTGGTCTGATCTATATAGTTTTATATAAAATGCACTATTTATCTGCTTTCCAGTGCCAATTTCTAAATTACTGCATCTGTAAATTTCAAAAGCCAATATAAAGGAATAGTAGTGGTAAAAAATGCACTTGTGGGTTCATCATTTTTTAAATCATTTTACCTAAACCACTTCCAGCCCGGCCTACAGCAGAATGACGGCCGGGCAGTGGTTCAGTTATCTTGACTGGGCGTCATATGACGTCCAGCAGAATAACAACCGCCGTGTGCGCATCGGTGGTGTGGTGTGTTAGTCTGACACACCGTTACACCGATCTTGGTAAAGAGGCTCTTTACCACATTATCAGCCGTGTCCAATCGCGGCTGATCTCGATGTATACAGGAAGAGCCGTTAATTGGCTTTTCCTCACTCGCATCTGACAGGGGGGTCTGTGCCGATTGTTTATAAGCACAGCTCCCCTTGGATGCCGCTAAGACCACCAGGGATGGCCACCCACACTGGACTACCAAGTATGTCACCCTAGACCACTATGGATATGCCAATCAGTTCCCAGGCAGCTGCCAATCAATGCCCAGGCTGCTTCCAGTCAGTGCCTATCCACAATGCCTGCCAGTGCCACCAGGGATGCCCATCAGTGCCATCTATCAGTGCCGCATATTAGTGCCCATCAATGCCGTGTATCAGTGCCTATCAGTGCCGCCTATCAGTGCTTATCAGTGCCGCCTATAAGTGCCACCCATAAGTACCCATCAGTGCAGCCTTTCAGTGCCCAGTGTCTTCTATCAGTGCCATCCATGAGTGCCCATCAGTGCCGCCTATCGACGCCCATCAGTGCTGCATATCAGTGCCACCCATCAGTACCGCCTACCAGTGCCCATCAGTACCGCCTATCAGTGCCCATCGTTAGTGTCGGTCAGTGCCACCTTATTGGTGACACCTCATCAGTGACACCTTATCAATGCCACCAAAAGAAAGCTCTATTTGTGGCAACAAAATGATAACAATTCTGTTTGGATCAGTGTAACATGACCGCGCAATTGTCATTTAAAGTGCGACAGCGCTGAAAATTGGCTTGGCAGGAAGGGGGTGTAAGTGCCTGGTATTGAAGTGGTTAAGGGGGTGTAGTGGGGGGGGGGGTTGTTCAATGCCTACATACTTTTGCTAAAAGGTGTCCCTTGTTCCCATCTCAAAAAGGACCTGGATTGGACTTCTGTGTGTGCCAATCTTGCCCAAGTCCCACCCCGCTTATTCTCTGGATGGGTTAGTCGCCATCTTGTGTCACTTACTCCCCTGGCATGAGGCCCACCTCCACACATAACTCCGGCCTGAAGCCTGGTACACAGAAGAATGTCCAGTTCAAAATAATTTTGAATGCTTCAGTGCTTCAACACAGGCACATTCAAAGATAAACTATATTACCAAAAGTTATCCTCTATGAAGTTGCGCTAATCATGATATACTCCATGTGTGAAAAAGAAAACTATATAAAATGAAAAAGGAAAAGTCCATAGAGTGACAATGTCCATCCAAAAATGTACACTCCATCCGTCACCAAAACGTGTGTAGTCTAAAGTGTAAGCCTCAACCTTATAGAATGCTCGCTTAACAAAACTTGTTGACCTCATATTACGAAAGGTCAATCTCGCCTGCGCCACATAACCCAGCAAGGGCCATCCAGGAAATGATTGGCTGTAGTATCAAAATCCTCTGCTCTACAGGTATTCGATCCTATAGGTTCTCCAAGAAAACATAAAACTTGCCATGCAATAAAATCCTTTAAAAGTTCATTGTTTAAAAACATAACTGCACTTATATCAAGAACTATTAAATCACGCATTTGATAAAAAGCCGTCTGGCTCCAAACTGCAGCCCATTCTTCCGGGTATAGTGTATGTGGTGACGTCAGCACGTGCGCAATTCCTGGGTAGAGTGACTTGCTGACGTCACCACGTACGCAATTCCCGGAAGCATGGGCTGCAGTTTGGAGCCGGCCGGCTTTTCATCACATTTGTGATTTTATAGTACTTGATGTAAGTGCAGTTGTTTTGTAAGCAATAAACTTTTAAAGGATTTTATGACAAGTTTTATGCTTTCTTGAAGAACCTATACGAATGAATACCTGTAGAGCGGAGGATTTTGATATTACGGCCATTAATTTCTAGGACGGATAAAAAGACCCTGTTATAGCTGCAAATAGTAGGCCAACCAGTGGCGGCTGGTGCTCAAAATTTTTGGGGGGGGGGCGCAAACAAACTAAAAAAAAAAAAAATACAATTGCAGCCTCACTGTGCCCATCAAAGGCAGCCACTGTGCCCATCAAATGCAGCCACTGTGCCCATCAATTGCCGCCACTGTGCCCATCAATTGCCGCCACTGTGCCATCAATTGTCGCCACTGTGCCATCAATTGTCGCCACTGAGCCATCAATTGTCGCCACTGAGCCATCAATTGTCGCCACTGTGCCATCAATTGTCGCCACTGTGCCATCAATTGTCGCCACTGTGCCATCAATTGTCGCCACTGAGCCATCAATAGTCGCCACTGAGCCATCAATTGTCGCCACTGAGCCATCAATTGTCGCCACTGAGCCATCAATTGTCGCCACTGAGCCATCAATTGTCGCCACTGTGCCATCAATTGTCGCCACTGTGCCATCAATTGTCGCCACTGAGCCATCAATTGTCGCCACTGAGCCATCAATTGTCGCCACTGAGCCATCAATTGTCGCCACTGTGCCATCAATTGTCGCCACTGAGCCATCAATTGTCGCCACTGAGCCATCAATTGTCGCCACTGAGCCATCAATTGTCGCCACTGAGCCATCAATTGTCGCCACTGTGCCGACGGGTTTTTCCTGGCGAGGTTTTAGTATCACATTAGATGTCATAGTGGCACAATAATGCTGGGATGAAGAGGCTGAAAGAGACAGTTTTTCCACTCGGTGTCAGTACCCATAGAACCAACGTCTGTCTCTTGATCTAGAAGAGAAGGGCAAACTGTCACCATATTGTGTTAGTTTGGGTGCACTGTAAGTACATTATTCAACTGCCCTAATTTTTGCAGTTGCAGTAACAATAGGGATCCAAATGACTTGTACTAGTGAGTATCTAGGCAGTCCGAAACCTTTTATTATAGAGTAAGGCCACTTACAGACGAGGAGACATGTCCGCTCAAACATGTCCGACGGACCGTTTCCAGCGGACATGTCTCCTCGGATTTTGGTCCGATGGCGTGTACACACCATCGGACGAAAATCCCCTCGGGCTGAGGACGCGGTGACGTGGCGGTGACATTAACGCCGCCACGTCACCACTCCAGGAAGTAAAATACTTCCACGCATGCGTCGAATCCATTTGACGCATGCGGGAGATTTATGTCCGCTGGTTAGGCATACGAACCAGCGGACATGTCCGACGGACAGGTTTCCAGTGGACAAATTTTAAAGCATGCTTTGAAATTTGTCTGGTGGAAAAACCTGTCTGGTAGCCCCTACACATGATCGGATATGTCCGCTGAAACTGGTCTGTGAGCATAATTCGTCCAGAAACATGCTTGTAATCCAAAGCACTTGTATATTAAAGCATTTTTTACAGGTTAAAAAAGAGAAAAGAGGCGCCTCTAAGTGTAGCAATAAGTTGCTAAATGTTGTTCATTATATGTAACCATATCGCTACACTTAGAGGCTCCTCTCTTCTGTTTTATACTCCGTTGTGACATGATGCTACTCTTATATCAAGACATCGCTTGTATATCAAGGCAACATGTATTAAAAGATTTTGCTCATCTTGCAAAACGCTCTCAAACCAAGTTACTCTCAAACCAAGGTTTTACTGTAAACAGTTTTTTACCAATCCAACATTGCTTATCTGTCTTTCAACATTAGCTTGTTGTAGAAGGTGGGTGAGCATGGGCCATCTATCAACATTCTGAGTAACACCAGAGCTTATATAAAGTGTAAAGTAAATCAATGCCACTTTGGATTTTAGCACTTAAGATGACATTAAATGATAGCCTTATTCTCCATAAATAATCCATAAATACCGCTTAATGGCCCTGTAATCTATTTCTCATGAATAATGAGAAATCTACGTTGGTTGTGGTCAAATACAGCGCTCTATGCACATTACAAACCCCATAGTCTATAGTCCATCTCATAAGTGAGCAAGAGAGGGTGGCTACGTTCCAACATACAGTGAGATATTGAACCGTAGCCACCTTCTAACAGAATTTGAGTATTTGCAGGAGGCTGAGAACAATGGAAGGGAGTATTTTTCAGTTAAAATATTTTCCCTGAATACAGTGGTGGCTGGTGCTCAAAATTGTTAGAGGGGGGCGCAAACAAACTGAAAAAAAAAACATCAATTGCAGCCACTGTGACCATCAAACGCAGCTACTGTGCCCATCAATTGCCGCCACTGTGCCTATCAAGCGCAGCCACTGTGCCCATCAAATGCAGCCACTGTACCCATCAAATGCAGCCACTGTGCCATCATACGCAGCCACTGTGCCCATCCAACGCAGCCACTGTGCCCATCAAACGCAGCTACTGTGCCATCAAACGCAACCACTGTACCCATAAATTGCCGCCACTGTGCCATCAAATGCAGCTAATAGTACCGATCAATTACTGCCAGTGTGCCCATCAATTGCTGCCAGTGTGCCCATCAATTGCCGCTACTGTGCCCATCAATTGCTGCCAGTGTGCCCATCAATTGCTCACACTGTGCCCATCAATTGCCGCTACTGTGCCCCATCAAATGCTGCCAGTGTGCCCATCAATTGCTGCCACTGTGCCCCATCAAATGCTGCCAGTGTGCCCATAAATTGCCGCTACTGTGCCCCATCAAATGCTGCCAGTTTCACATATTGGCAGTAATTGCTTACAATATACTGATGTGCAAATGAATATATATATATATATATATATATATATATACACACATACAGATGTGCTCAAAAGTTTGTATACCCTGGCAGAAATTGTGAAATTTTTGGCATTTATATTTGTAGCGCCTGCTATTTAAATTTAGAGGGAGATCAGAGTGTACTTAAACTCTGATCCAAATTGTTAAGTGCAAAACAGGGTCTCTGTCTCGGCTTGGCTGTGCTGTGGGCTTATTTTGTTGTGCTGGGGTGTTCTTCCCACCCCTGTGCAGTAGGTGGCAGCAGTGGAGTCAAGGTTTGGGTGCTCTTCCCCAGCAGGGTATTTATGGGGCAGACGCCATTGGTTCTGGGTTCTCCTTCGTCCAGTGTGGCACCCACCTTTAGGGTGGCCACATCACAGCGCCTCAGTGTTATGGCCTACCTGGCCCGGGTGTGCGTGCCACGCGGTGTTTCTGGTTCCGGGGCCACGTTGGCCTGGAAAATTTGAGCAGCGACGGGGACCCAGTGAGTGACTGGGTTCCCACCTTTGAGGATCCCAAGCGGTAGTGCTGTTCGGTGGGGAGTCAGTCTGAGAAGCGCCATTGAGAGGCTGGCGGTCCAAAAGGGCCTGAACAAACCACCGGGGATCAAGGTAGCCGCACACTGAAGGATTGATCACCTGTCAGTCGGTACCTGGGCGACAATTTGCAGGAGACCCAGGCGTAATTCGCCTAAGGAGGATCTCCTCCGTAACTACAATCAGAGAGGGCCTGTGGCAGAGGTGTCTCCCTGACGTTTACCAAGGAGGGTCTGTGGCAGAGACTTTTCCTCAAGTTCAAGTTCACTAAGGAGGGTCTATGGCAGGGAATTTATCCTACAAATGTTCGAGTGGTACTCCGGCTGCCGGGTCAGTGAGAGAGGCCTGTCCAGGTATGCTACTCCCACTCTGGCAGGACTGGCGCAGAGAAGTGTTACGCTTGGGAGCAGGACTGTTTGCCTATTATTATGCCTGAATTTGCTATTCTCCTTTATTCCTTCAACTTTACTTTCCTCACCACAAGTTTTATTGTTTTTACCCGGCTGGGTAATAAAGAGCACAGCAAAGAGCACCTGTTGCGGACATTCTTTTACTTCTACTAAATGCATCATGCACCCCTAGGAATTCGGAAGAGCCACGAGGTAAATGTGCCACCCAAAACAACCAGCAGCTCCTCCGGGGGAAGTGCTACATATTGAAAATAACGAGAGAAAAAAATGTCACCAAAAAAGCCCAATGAGGTATGTCGAGGTGTTGTTGGGCATATTGTAACCAGGCTTTTTTGTGGAACTTGTGCTTCTTTTTAGCAACTTGACCATGCAGCTCTTTTTTGGTCAAGTATCAAGCACAATACGTGCTCCCTAAAAACAACCACGCCATCTTTTTCCAGAGCAGCCTGTATTTTTCTTGAGGTTACCTGTGGGTTTTTCTTTGTATCCCAAACAATTCCTGTGGCAGTTGAGGCAGAAATCTTTCTTGATCTACCCGACCTTGGCTTGGTATCAATAGGTCCCCAAATGTTTCACTTCTTATTACATGATTGAACGGTACTGACTTGCATATTGAAGGTTTTGGATATCTTTTTGTATCCTTTTCCATCTTTGCAAAGTTTCATTACCTTGTTATGCAGGTCTTTTGACTGTTCTTTTCTACCTTCTAATGGCTCAGTGTCTAGCCTGCTTAGTGCATCCATGTGAGAGCTAACAAACTCATTGACTATTTATACACAGACAGTAATTAAAAAATCCACAAATGTGGGAAATTTACTTTTATTAGCCATTTTATCCTGTGTGTGCCCCCTAATGTGTCTGTAACAAGGCCAAACATCCCATGGAATGTAAACTTTTGATCAGGGCCATTTGGGTAATTCCTGTTATCATTATGAATTTAACCGGTTCCCAACCATGTCACACAGATATACTGCGGCACAATGGCTCTCCTGGGTGAAATCCCATACAGGTATGTCCTACCCGTTTTCGTACACTAGAGGGCACACCGGCCACACGCGATTGCATGCACGAGCGCCAGGATGGGGATTTGTGTGTGTAAACACACAAATCCCTGTGCTATCAGGGAAAAGGAGCCATATCGTTTGTTCCTACTAGGAAAAACAATATGGGCCAGATTCAGTTAGCTTAGCGTATGTTTAGGCGGGCGTAGCGTATCGAATATACGCTACGCCGCCGCAACTTAGAGAGGCAAGTGCTGTATTCTCAAAGCACTTGCTCCGTAAATTGCGGCGGCGTAGTGTAAATTGGCGTAAGCCCGCCTAATTCAAAGTAGGAAGGAGGTGGGCATCATCTATTTAAATTTAGCGTGACCCCATGTAAATGAATGGCCAGTCGAACTGGGCATGCGCTCGCATGCTCAGAATCACGTTGCATAAAGTCCCTAAGATACGTCGGCATAAATGCCTATGACGTGAACGTAACTTACGCACAGCCCTATTTACGTAGTACTACGTAAACGGCGTACGTGACGTAAAATTTGACGGCGTCGTTCCCTGGCCCATACCTTTGCATTACCTGCGCCTGCTATATGAGGGGTAACTTTACGCCGGACAAAATCCTTACGCAAGTCGCGTATATGAAGCGGCCGGGCGCATCTACATTCGTGAATCGGCGTATCTTACTCATTTGCATATTTCTAATCGGAACGCTGAATGCGTCCAGCATAACTATGCGCCCATGATACGCCTGTGTAGGCAAGTTACGTTGGACGGCTGAAGCCATGTTTTTCGGCGTATCTCGCTTTGTGAATCAGCGCAAAGATGCGACAGCGCACATTTGAAATTACGGCGGCGTATCTGGAGATACGCCGGCGTACATCTTTGCTGAATCTGGCCCTAAGGCCTCGTACACACGAGGCAATCTATCTGTTCAAATCGGTCGGACCGACCGATTTGAACAGATCTGTCTGCTGGCATTTTGGTTTGCTCGCGTGTACACACGAGCAAACCAAAATCCCCGCCAGCGGACAGCGTGCTGACGTGTCGGTGACGTGGCGGTGACGTTGACGCCGCCACATCACCGCACCAGGAAGTAAAACACTTCCGCGCATGCGTCAAAATCATTTGGCGCGTGTGCGAGAAGACATGTCTGCTGGTTAGCATACTAACCAGCAGACATGTCGGGCGGACGGGTTCCCAGCCGACAGATTTCAAACCATGCTTTGAAATCTGTCGGGTGGCCAAATCCGTCGGCTTGCCCGTACACACGGTCGAATCTGTTTGCTGGGACGGTCAGGCCGACCGTTTCCAGCAGACAGATTTGATTGTGTGTACGAGGCCTATGTCTCCTCTCCTCGTCACTCCCATTCCCACACAGTTAGAACACACTAAGGGAACACACAATTAACCCCTTGATCGTCCCCTAGTGTTTACCCCTTCTCTGCCAGTGACATTTACACAGTAATCAGTGCATTTTATAGCACTGATCGCTGTATAAATGTCAATGGTCCCAAAAAAGTGTCAGCAGTCTCCAATCTATCCATCGCAATATTGCAGTACTGCTAAAAATCGCAGATTACTAGTAAAAACAATAATAATAAAAATGCCATAAAAATGCCATAAATCTTTCCCATAGTTTGTAGACACTATGGGCCAGATTCAGATACAATTACATTGGCGCAGAGTATCAGAGATACACTACGCCGCCGTATTTTACCTGGCTCTACGACAAATTCATGTAGATTTTGGCCCATAAGGTACGGCGGCGTAGTGTATTTCTCATGGCAGAATCGAAATACGCGATTAGGGGGTGTGAAGCATTTAAATTAGGCGCGTCCCTGCGGCGATCGAACTGCGCATGCTCCGTTCAGAAATTTCCCGATGTGCATTGCGCGAAATAATGTCGTTACGTAATTTTTTGTTTGAGTAGCGTCATTTACGTACATTCCTATTCCCGGACGACTTACGTAAAAAATAAAAACAAACGTTGAAATTCGACGCGAGAACGACGGCCATACTTAACATGGGCTGTCTAATACTAGACCAGATAAAAGCTGGAATAACTTTACGCAGCAAAAAGATGACTACAGATGCCGTAAGAGATTGCGAATGACGCTCGTAACTTCGTGGATCGTCGGAAAAAGCTCATTTGCATACCCCGACGCGGAAAACGACGGGAACTCCACCCAGCGACCGCCAAATTTATTGCAGCGTAGATCCGAAGGCGTACGAACACGTAAGCCAGTCGGATTGAAGCCCGCAGCCGTGGTTTCATGGTTTGAGGATTCAGACTAATGAAACGACGCGCGTAATTTGAAAGTACTCCGGTCTAACGCGAGATAGACCGCAATAGGGCTCTGTGAATCTGGCCCAATAACTTTTGTGCAAACGAATCAATATACGCTTATTGCATTTTTTTTTACCAAAAATACAATATGTAGAAGAATATATATTGGCCTAAACTGATGAAGAAATTTTTTATTTTTTTTTAATTTGGGGGATATTTATTATAGTAAAATTGTCGCTGATCATACCACCAAACATACCACCAAAAGAGGGGGAAAAAAGGATGCAAATTTCGTTTGGGTACAGCGTTGAATGACCGCGCAATTGTCAGTTAAAGCGACGCAGGGCCAATTTGTTAAAAGTTCTGTGGTTAGGAAGGGGGTAAAGTCTTCCGGGGCTGAAGCGGTTAAAAGGAGACAACAAACTATGTGATAATAAATGGCTTCATGTGATCACTCTCCTTGGAAAAAAAAGGCGATTAGTCATATTTTCTATATAAATGCCAAGATTTCACAATTTCTGCCAGGGTATGCAAACTTTTAAGCACGACTGTGTGTGTATATATTTATTTATTTATTTATTTATCTTGTGCATAATGGATATATCAGCATAAATTGTGTTACCTGAACATCTGATCAATTTCGTTTAATACTATCTATCCAACGGGAGAATTAACCTAGGTAGTAGGAAGTATAAAGCCTTGTACACACAATCGGATTTTCTGCGGACAAAGCGTAGGACATTTGTCTGAATTGCGTTGGCTGTGAACTTGTATTGCATACAAACGGTAAAATTGTCCAACAAACACAAAACTACATGATTTTTTCAGCTCTTTAGCGCCACCCTTTGGGCAACTTCTTCTAATGTTGACAATTCCCATCTGAAAATCCGATCGTGTGTAAAGGAGTTGTAAAGGAAATTTATTTTTGCCTAAAATTAATGTCTGCAAGGTAGACAGACAGAATTGTGTAATGATTCTGTTAACAAACGAGTAAATACCTATTAAATTCCTTCATCTATATCACCTCCGGTGTTCTAGTTTCTGTTCTCTCATTCACTTCCTGGTTTGCATCACTTGTTCATGTAAGAACTACATTTCCCAGTATGAATTGCGGCACGCCCAGTAATTCACACCTCCTTGAAGTCTCTAACACGTAGAGAGCATCCTGCCACACAGATGTAGTTCCCATTAAAATCTCCCTTCACGGTGGTGAGTAACAATCCGACAAGCAGAAAGTGAACAGAACAGAGAAGAAATAGAGCAACTTCTGAGCAAAAACGAACAATGAGGAAGTGAAAAGTGGAATGTCTGCAGGTAAAGGATGCTTATGAAAAATGTTTTTTTTCCTTTACAACCCCTTTAAATCTGGCCCTGATGACAGCAGGCTGCACTCCCCACACCCAAGAAGCATGGCATATCTGTTACACAGAGGCATATCTAGTGAAAATAGCACCTATGGCAAGCACCAAAACTGTGCCCCTGTCGAACAATTGAAACCCATCTTTCAGATAAACAAAAAAAAAAAAAACAGCTAACAAAACTAGTGATATTTATCATCCCTTGTGATACCTTGGGTAGTGACATATCCGCTTTATGGAGAAATCTGGGGTTTATTAGACCCCTAATCCCTCTTCTGCCCTCCAAGGCCAGGTAAATGCAGAACAAATACTGGAAGTGATGATATCTTCATCAGTTTTCACAGAGGAGAGGGAGAAACTGATGTTCCTCCTTCTTCTTTGTGTGCTGCCAATCCGACCAGATGGAATTGGGGAGCCTGGGAGAACAGGGGAGGGCTGTGGCTGAACGCAGCAGGGATAGCGCTGCCATTGTCCATTAGCAAAGGTGCTGCAAAAGAGATCCTGCCTATGCTCGGGAGGAGGGAAGAAGAGACCCTCAGACCCTGGTAAGTGCCTTGCTGTCCAGCCACTCAACAGCGCCCCCTTCTTATGGCGCCCATGGCACCTGCCATGGCTGCCATACCCAAGATACTGATGTTACATCCTTCAATATGTCATGTAAAACTCAGATTAATTATACAGACTTTCTGACAAAAGCAGTTCACCAATTCATGTTAACAGTCTAGTGGCATTGCTTTTTAAGTTTATTTTTTGCCTATTTTTTCTTAAAATAAATGCACAACATACAGTCAGCGAAGAGGATGGCATATCAATTTCTAGTGAAGAGGCAAAATAGATGGATTTAATATTGTACGTGACAAATGAACCCGCTCAGCGACCTCGAATACAACTATCAAGTCAATGTTCTGTCAGGTACTCGCTTCCAGATTAAAATGTGATTGTGATGTATCTATTTTTTTGCCAGATAAACTCTTATTACTCTGAGCTTCTTCTCGCTGATCTTCAAACGCTGCTCAGGAAAAAAGTGAATCTCTATCACCCATTACCACTTATCAGCTATGGGGCTGCTTAATAATGGGCTTCCTGGATAATGAGTTTTCCCCGCTGTGACTGTCACATAAAATTCGGTTATTAGAGATGAGAGACCAGGATTGGGTAACCTTGTTTCCCTAAAAATGACTCCAGCTTGGCGGGCATGAAAGGCATGAAAATAGACCGTCCACAACCAATTTCTAATTATTTATTATAATTATTTAACCACTTGCTTACTGGGCACATATACCCCCTTCCTGCCCAGGCGAAATTTCACGGTTACACTTTGAATAACAATTGCGCGGCCATGTGACATTGCTCCCAAACAAAATTGATGTCCTTTTTTTCCCACAATTAGAGATTTCTTTTGGTGGTATTTGATGACCTCTGCGGTTTTAATTTTTTGCGCTATAAACAAAAATAGAGGGACAATTTTGAAAAAAAAAAAAAAAAGGGCCAGATTCAGGTAGCTTTACGCCGGCGTATCTCCAGATACGACGTCGTAAGTACAAATGTGCGCCGTCGTACTTTTACGCCGATTCGTTAAGCTAGATACGCCGTAAAACAAGGCTTCAGCCGCCCAACGTAACTTGCCTACTCCGGCGTATCTTGGGCGCATAGTTACTCTGGACACATTATGTTAAATATGCAAATGAGTAAGATACGCCGATTCATGAACGTAGATGCGCCAGGCGGAAAAGGGACATGCCATCGGTCTCCTGGCTCCTATCAGGACGTGAATCTGTGTGTTTACACACACAGATCCCTGTCCCTGGCTATGTGACTGCTGATCGACGACCGCGGGTACCCGGCGGAAATTGCGGCCGCCAGGCACGCGCATAGGTACCTAAATGAAGCGACAGGCTCGTCTGCGTGCACCTCCCAGTGGCCAGAGGCCAGAGGACGTCATGTGTAGAGCCACCTTGTGGCCATCATTCTACAATGGCCCGGGTCTGAAGTGGTTAGGGCACTTATATAGCGCCATCAATTTACGCAGCGCTTTACATATACATGGTACATTCACATCGGTCCCTACACTCAGGGAGCTTACACTCTAAGGTCCCTAACTCACATTCATATACTGGGGCCAATTTTAGACAGAAGGCAATTAACCACTTGCCGACTGTCTAACGTACATATACGTCGGCAGAATAGCACGGCAGGCAAAGCAGTGTACAGGTACGTTACTTTGAATCTGCCGCCTAGCGGGTGTGCGTGTGCCCGCCGCAAGCTCCTTGACCGTGCCTGCGTGATCCGCGGACTTGGTGTCCTGCGATCGTGTCAAGGCATTTCCCTATTCTGTCTAGTGACAGGAAAGTGTCATTGGAAGCAGTGATCAGTGTGGTGTCACTGGTAGCCCATCCCCCCGCAGTTAGAATCACCCCCTAGGACACACTTAACCCCTTCCCTGCCAGTGTCATTTACACATTAACAGTGCATTTTTATAGCACTGATCGCTGTATAAATGACAATTATATTCAGGTTTTTTTTCTATACTATTCTGTTATTTTCTATTCTATTCGAATATATTATTTTCTATTGTATTCAAATTCGAATTGATTCTATTTGAATTTTGGGACATGGTTATATTCTTTTTATTCTATTCTATTCTATTGTTTTTTTAATTCGATTCTTCTCTATTATATTATAGTCTATTTTATTATAATTTTTTCTATTCTATTCTTTTCTTATTGTATTCAAATGTATTCTATTTTAAATCTGAATTTTAGAAGATGGTTATATTCTTTCTATGTTATTCTATTCTATTTGGGGCAGATTCACATAGAAATGGATTATCGTAGCGTATCAGAAATACACTACGCCGCCGTTTTTTACCTGGCTCTACGTGGAATTCAGGTAGATTTTGTCCAGTAAACGACGGCGGCGTAGTGTATTTCTCCCGTCGCAATCCATATAGACGAGTAGGGGGCGTGAATCATTTAAATTAGGCGCGTTCCCGCGGCGATCGATCTGCGCATGCTCCGTTCGCAAATTTCCCGCCGTGCATTGCGCAAAATCACGTCGTGACGTCATTCGTTGTTTAGGTAGCGTCGTTTACGGGCGATCCTAGTCCCGAACGAGTTACGTAAACAAAAAAAAAAATTAAATAAATTCGAAGCGGGAACGACGGCCATACTTAACATGGGCTACGTAACGTTAGAGCAGCAAAAAGCTGCTCTAACATTACGTACACAAAAATAGACGAAAGCGATTGCGAAGACCACTCGTATCTTCGTGCATCGCCGTAAAAAAACATTTGCATATCCCGACGCATCAAAACAACGCGAACTCCTCCCAGCGGCCGCAAATAGATGGCAGCGTAGATCCGAAGGCTTACGAAGACGTAAGCCTCTCGGATCGAAGGCCCGAAGCCGTCGTATCATGGTTTGAGGATTCAAACTAGTGATACGGCGCGCGAAATTTGAAATTACTCCTGTCTAACACCAGTTAGACAGGCGTAATCGCTCTGTGAATCTGGCCCTTTGTTTTTATTATAGTCTAGTCTATTCTATTCCTTTATTTCCTGATATATTCTTTTCTAGTAATTTTTTTTCTATTCTTTTCCATTATTTTCTATTTTATTGAAAAAAAAAATCCATTATTTCGGATTCCTTTAAATTCAGTACTATTGTAATTCTGAGGTTTGGATACATCCGAATTTCAGAAAAAAAAAAAATGTTATCCGAATTTTAATTTGGAACAAAACGACCCGCACATGTCTAGTAGACTATCCAGTGTTTTTGTTAGAATATCAGATGGGTAGTAATATGCCAGTTTTCCATAGTCCTGGGACTTGACACTGTTTATCATAAAAATTAACTCAACAGACAAAAATGGTTGGCTACATCTGTATTCCTAAGAAAACTAAAGAATTCATAACCAGCTATTCATATAAATGCCTTAACACATTTAGAAAACAATTTTTTTTTTTTACATCCAGTTTTTATCAAATTTTAAATTGTTAAAACAAATAAGAATAAGTTACAGAATAGTATATTTCTATCTTGCTCCCTAATAGGTGTGCACACTTTTAAATTATAACTTTACTTTCATAAACTTAGTCTTAAAATCTCTACCCCAAGGTCTTATACTCAAAAGGGGTCGGTTGGTGTCGGCATAATAAAAGTATACCTGTAATTTAAAGGGTAACTATGCTTTCATGTAAATAATCTTTAAATTACTTGCTTATCCCCTCCAAGGCACTTAGAACCTAGCAAGATTAATATAGTTTGGGCCCTGGGCAAACATTTTTTTTGGGCCCCCCTCCAGCCTATTTTGGGCCTGGCTGGGTCACATGTATGTGTTTTGGCGGCCCTCATTTGTGCAGGCACAGCAGCCCATTAATTTGAATTTGTTTCCTGCAGAAAAAAGGTGCATTCAGCATTTTAAAAATACATTTGCCTTGAAATCCATTCTGCTTTTGCACCATGCTACTTACCTGCAGTTCTTGCACCATGCTACTTACCTGCAGTTCTTGCACCATGCTACTTACCTGCAGTTCTTGCACCATGCTACTTACCTGCAGTTCATGCACACACAAACGCGCTGTGTTTTTAAAAGCGTGACCTAAACGTTTAAAAATGCAGCAAGTTTGACAGTCCAGGAACTGCAGATAAGTCACAGCAGACAGCAGAATGGACAGACAGTGATGTATTTCATTGCTTGATGGGCATAGGTGTGCCGTGTGCACAACCTATTACATGAGGCATGCGCTTTTCTTTGCAGGAAACAAAGGCATGGCGGCCCATTCAAATGAATGAGCTGCTGTGCCTGCACAAATGTGGGCCGCCAAAACACATACATGTGAACCAGCCAGGCCCAAAATAAGCTGGAGGGGGGCCCAAAATAAGCCCATCAAGCAGTTAAATACAGACAGTAATGCCATGTGCTCTGAGACCTAGCATGGACTGCAGGTCTGGTCTGTGATTTAAAGAGTTCCTGTATTTAACACATGGCATGGCACGGGGTCCCATGGTGCTAAAGCAGAATTGACAGATGGTGCCGTGACGCCATGCCATGCCATGTGTAAAATACAGGAACTTTTTAAAACAGGCCTGCAGTGAATCATCAAATATTATAAAGACTTTGGGCACACTCTACAGAAAACTTCTATTTACAATATAGATTAGCAAACAGTGACATACCTTGGAGTGCAGGACATGAAGAAGAAGTCAGCTTCAGGAAGAGCAAACTGGGGATGCTATAAAATAACATTCGAATTCACTTTTATATACAAGCAGCACCCAGTGGCAGGAAGGGAGAAGTGCGCGGCTAAAGGAAAGCCAGGGGTGCTGTACATTTAAAACACTGGGAAGGGAAGCAGTACCGCGTGACGTTGACGATTTTCAGCGCTGATTTGTGGGCAGCACAGGGGCTTAAGGGGCGGCTCTGCTTTGGGCCCCCCAACAGTGACAGGGCCCTGGGCAGCTTCCCCTGTTTGCCCTATGGTAAAGACGGCCCTGGTCATAATAGATGGTCTATTATTATAGGAAGAAATTATTTTTGTCTGCACATTCCCAGAAGACTTCAGGAGTCAGGACTGACTATGAGAGTTTCCAGCTGTAGCTTCACTGTTCTTGTGGTCACACAGTATAGATCTGCCAGGATCATGGACAAATATTTTGAGATCTGCAATTCTGGTGACTTCATGTGCAGATTTGCCTGGAAGATTTTTTTCTAACCATAATGTACTGCATGGCCAATAGGTGGGCATTTGGTTAGGCCAGCTCTCCTCACTGTAAGAATGACATTGAGTGTACATTGACCTAAAAGGGGGCCACATATGGAGAGTGGCGATCCTTGGAATATGGCTTTCCAGTAGCACAGGCCGCAACTCAGCCACAGAACAGTTTAGCACCGAGTCACTGCTTGCAGATCCAGACCGGCGTGGTTCCAAGAGGACTATTCCGTCCCCACCCAGGCTTTTTATTACCTCTCCCAGCATTCTGTTCGCTTCTCCAGCCAACTGATACTTGCAGTCCATAACAGTCTGACTTGAGTGCAAAACCTGGCTCTTTGGACTACATGTCCTAAGATACTTTGATTCACTCTTAGGTCTCAGTCACTCTGCCTTCAGGTTTTGATGACATAGAGTTCAGGCTGAGCACTAAGAGAGAACTGTCTCACTGTACAATCACTACAAAGTGTCTCCTGACTATGCAGGCTATATTAGCCAGCTTCTGGCTACACATACTAGGTCCAATTTAGACAGGAGCTAATTAACCACTTAAGGACCGCCGCACAAACATTTACATTGGGAGAATGGCATGGACAGGCAAATCGATGTATATATACATCCCTTCAAATTTGCCGCGAGCTCCGTGATCATGCCCGCGGGACCCGCAGACTAGATGTCCACCGGTGTCCCGTGATCGTGTGTTACGGAGCTGCAGAATGGGGGATGCCTGTGTAAACCAGCATCTCCCTGTTCTGCCTAGTGGCAGGACACTGATCGTCTGCTCCCTCTCATTGGGAGCAGTGATCAGTGTTGTGTCACAGTAAGCCACGCCCCCTAACAGTTTTCATTAAAGCGACGCAGTGCCGAATTGCAAAAAGTGCTCTGGTTTTTGGGCAGCCAAATGGTACGGGGCTGAAGTGGTTAAACTACCAGCCTGTCTTTGGCGTATGGAAGGAAAGCAGAGAACCTGGAGGAAACCCACACAGGTGCAGGGAGAACATGCAGGTAGTGTCACCTTTGGGATTCTAACTGAAGAACATGGAGCGCTTTCACTCTATATTGCTAGGTTGAAAATGTAAGGGGCATTGCTGTTTTCTTTGGTGTCCAATCAGAACACAGAGTCATGTACAGAATCCTGCCCTAATGCTTCCTCTCCCCTGGGCTGTGTCAGGGGTATTAAGGCAGGATTTCAGGAATAATTGCACTATTATCTTGGAACCAGTTGAGTTACATTTAAAAGGTTGTCCCTTGTGAATCCTAATTCTTAATACAGCAATCCTCTTCCTATGAGGACATATAGAAAATGCAGAGTCTTGGTGTATCACGTCTGACCCAGATTCTGCTGTCTGAAATACATCAGTATGATAATCACCTGCACATCCTACAAATCAACAAACCTTATGTGAACCCATGCTTTGCTTATGAAGTGCAAGTGACAGTTCCATCTAAAAGTCAGTACCGGCAGCATCTAACACCAAGTTCCTCCATAGTCAGATATAAAAGAGGAACAAAGTTGGCAGGCGCGTGATTGGTAAAGCATAATCACATTTATTTATAAAAGATATCCACACTTACATCTGAGAAGCGGGTGTGCAGCTTTGAACACAGAGGGAGATTTGATAAGGATACAATGTAAAACAACTGCTGGTAACCAGTGGCGGCTGGTGTTTTTTTTGGGGGTGAAACAAATACACCCCCCCCCCCACTGTTTGCCAGTCAGTCCGGCACTTACCCCATCGGTGGCAGGCAGCAGACAGTGTGGTGCAGTGGCTCCATGTCCTCTCCTCCATGGCGGCTTCCAGCTCCTCCCCTCCTCCTTCTACGTGTCCAATAGGATCGCTTGTCCCTTCAGCCAATCGGGTGACCAGTGTCAAAAACCGGTTTCCTAAATGGTGGAGGATAAGTGTTACAACATTCGCTGTTGTAACACACCTGGGTGGGATCGGAGCGCACTCTCGGCAACCCGAGCCCACCCTATATTGAAGCCTGTTAGAGCCTCTGACTCTAGGCGGTGCAAGTAGGTAAACGTCCATAAAACCTTATAGAAAGATTATTTTTGGAAAAAAATTGTCTGGCGACAGGTTCTCTTTAACTGGTTTCCGACAGATGCAGATTTACTGCGGCAGAATGGCTCTCCTGGGCGAAATCCCATACATATACGCCCAGAAGAGCCACTAGAGTGCGCACGAGCGCTGCCAGAGGTGCCGGCCGTGCGCAATCACGTGCACGAGCGACAGCACGGGGGTTTATGAGTGTAAACACAAATCCCCATGCCGTCAGAGGAGAGAAGACAGATCGTGTGTTTCTACAAAGTAGAACCCACGATCTGTCATCTCTCCTAGTTAGTCACATCCCCCTACAGTTAGAACACACAGTAGGGAACACAGTTAACCCCTTGATCGCCCCCTACTGTTAACCCCTTCCCTGTCAGTGACATTTACATAGTAATCCGTGCATGTTTATAGCAGTGATCACTCTTTAAATGTCAATGGTCCCAAAAATGTGTCAAAAGTCTCCGACCTGTCCGCTTCAGCGCGCAATACCGCAAAAAAACGCAGGTCACCGCCGTTACCAGTAAAAAAATAATTAAAAGCCATATAAATGCCATAAATCTTTCCCATAGTTTTGCACAAACCAATCAATATACACTTATTGCGATTTTTTTTACCAAAAATATATAGAAGAATACATATCGGCATAAACTGAGGAAATGATTAGTTTTAAAAATATTTTTTATATTTTTATATATATATATATATATATTTTGGGGATATTTATTATAGCAAAAAGGGGAAAAATATTTTTTTTTCAAAATTGTCGCTATTTTTTATAGTTTATAGTGCAAAAAATAAAAACTGCAGAGGTGATCAAATACCACCAAAAGAAATCTCTATTTTTGGGGAAAAAAGGATATCAATTTTGTTTGGGTACAACATTGCACAATGTCAGTTAAAGTGACGAAGTGCCATATCGCAAAAAATGGTCTGGTCATTGAGCAGCCAAATCTTTCAGGGCTCAAGTGGTTAACGGATTTGAAGAGTTGATGCAATATTCTTATAATATATTATTATTATACTGTATATACAGCATATTATACTGTATATTCTTTTGCAGTGCCAATCCTGTCCTCCCTGGGGCCCTAAGCAAAATGACATGTCACATTAAAATTGAGAAGCGGGAAAGGGGGTGTTCTGCTGTTGGAAATTACATCATCTTACATTAAACATTAAAGTGAGAAGCGGGGGGTGCTGAATTCTTACCTACTTATCTAAGGGCCGAAAATGACTTCTCACCAGGCGGGGCCTCTAGTAATTTGGGGGGGCCCTCCGCAGCTTTGCGGGGCTCTAAGCGGCTTGCATAGTGAGCCTATAGGGCGGATCGGCCCTGTTCTTTTGTGATCAAATTTATCCGAGTGAATGTCTATTTTGACCACGGCCACAGTACTCATTTGTGTGTTTGTAGTTTGGTTTCTGAGCACCAGAACCTTAAATTAGGCTCTGGTTGTTTTTTTATTTTTTACCATTCCTTACTATGTACCTCTCTTTGGGCCTCTGATTCAAATGTTTTTTTCACATCCTCTAAACGAGATTATTAAATGTGCTCCCCAGGTCTTCTACAAAATCAATTCTTATTGATCCACTTCCTGAGTTTCCAGATGCCTCTAAACAGCTGCTGAAAGAATCCTAACAAAGAGTCCACACAAACCAATAAAACTAGATCTGTTTATCAAGAGACGAGTCCATTACATGCATGATCCTCAGTCCGCAGATAGGTACTCCACACAGCAGCTGGAGTATATAGCCAATCAGAAGGGAAATAAGTTTAATTTGTAAGACGGACCTAAATTTCTCAGGAAAGTGAACGTTTCACAAATACAGGAATAGTGGAATGAATTTATGATACATTATCACGAGTATCATGGGTATATAGTGCAGGTGACATTTTCCCCATTGTTCAGGCTGTATGAGTATGAACTATCCAAAAAATGCATTACATATACATTTCCAGAGTTTAAAGTAATAGTAAACATTTTTTTTTTTAATTAACAAATATGTTATACTTACCTGCCATGCATAGTTTTTTTTGCCTAGAGCAGCCCAGATCCTCCTCTTCTCAAGTCCCCCACCAGGCTTACTGGGTCATAAGAATAGACCACTGAACAGAACTTGCCCAGTATGCAATTGAGCTGCTGGGCTGCCCTGCATCCAGCATGCCTTCCAAACGGGCATTCAGTGCTGTTGGAGGTTTTGTTACTGATAATAGAATGCGTCTGTCCACAGACTCTGTGGACCATCTGACATTTATCAAAATTCATCAGTCCTGAATTAACAGCAGATTTGAAGCTCCTGATGCTGATGCCACTCCTTACATGTTTTTGGGATATGGACTCTCTGCAGGACTTCTAGGCTGCCTAGCGTTGTGGGTGTTAATTTCATCTGGAAGATTTTTTTTTCATGTAGGGGCACATTTAAGACCCAAAGGGGCAATCAATGTACACAATAGCCATACACAGAACAATGAGGCCGTCTGGAGAGGGAGTTAGCCTTAAGACATGGCAAAGACCCCCCACTGTTTAACAGATTTTAAGTAGAAACACTTTAGCATTCCAAGGTCCATGACAGGGTTCTTGGATGGATGCAGTTTACATAGGGATGTAATCCATTTGCTTTTAGAGTACAGTCTGGAGCAACACTGTTTTGTATTTATGGTATTTAAAAAAT
This sequence comes from Rana kukunoris, assembly GCA_029574335.1. Lineage (NCBI taxonomy): Eukaryota > Metazoa > Chordata > Amphibia > Anura > Ranidae > Rana > Rana kukunoris. The sequence continues at coordinate 37,855,532 of CM056054.1, forward strand.
GGAATATGCTTTTAAGAAGCTATTGACATCTTCACTGATGGGATACAGTACCGTCAAAGTTCAATATGTTGTATAAACATTACAATATATTGCTCTTTAGGATATTTGAGGGATGATTGCCATTTCCTATTTAGGTGTATCTGCCATATAATAAGGGGCAAAGGAGTATTTTAGGAGTTCCTCTGGAATAAAAAGTTTGAGAAACACTGCTTTAAAGTATAGTTATCGTTAAAAGAGATCGTTATACCACAATACAGTTTACAGTGAAAACTGAAACAACTTGTTCTCTTCTTTAGGATCAACTCATCAAATTGAAAAGAAAATGACGTGTATATCGAACAAACCATGTTGTAATTAGAACACAAATCCACTTAACACTTACTATTTTTACTCTTCTGCTTGCTTAGGGGGAATTGAAAAAGACCGGGAGAGTAATGACTAGACTTGGAGGATTAGCACTCATAAATTCTGCATCTGTTAACATTTCATGGCTTGAAACATTAGCAGTAAATAAATTCATTACAACTCTCCAGGGTCCGATCGTCACACTTGTAATTCACGTTGTTCTTCTTCCCCCCCCCCCCCCCTTCACTAGAGCTGCAGCATACTAGAGAGTTAAATGATCAAAGAGAATTAAGGCTTTGTGTTGAATATGTGACTAAAACAGGTAATACTGGGCTTTAGTGCAGGCAAGTTGCAAATATATGTATATGTTGCAGGTGGCAACATCATATTGTGTTTACATGTCGCTAAAGCTACCTATATAGCTGGTGCAAACAATCAGTGTGTGTAACCTATGGGACTGCCTAATGACCAATTGGTTCCATCAAGGAAGTTAATGAGGGAGACAAATGTGGATGGCGAGTACTGTATTTATTGGCGTATAACACTCACTTTTTTACCCTGAAAATAGAGGGTAAACTGTACCTGCGTGTTATACGCAGGGGGCTATGGAAAGTTTTTTTCCTGAAACTTCCCTCTTAAAGTTAGGGTGCATGTTATACACCTGTGCGTGTTATACGCTGATAAATACGGTACTTTGTCCAATTTAAAACAGCCAAAATCAAGTGCGGAAATAAATCTTTACACAAACAAGATCTGCCACAGATCAGCAGCAAAGCAGGTCTACAACTCTGTGCAGCCTTTCAACATGTAATCTCTCTCACTTTGTGACTGCAGCCTGCTCCGATCCACAAGACTGGGAGGTATAGGCATAGCCCAATTCCTTCTGTTAATTAATATAGCAGTTACAGATAGACATGTGCATTCGTTTTCGTTAGAATGCATTTTCGGCCGAAAATCTTTTTTTTTAGCAAACGATAACGAAAGCGCAAGAAACGAAAACCGAAAAATCTGACATAAAAAATGCTTTATTTTCATTTTCGTTGCGGTAAAAATTTGATATAGAGAGATTCGACATTATAGGGAAAAGATTCGACATTATAGGGAAAAGATTCGACATTATAGAGAAAAGATTTGACACTATAGAAATATTAGATTCGACATTACAGAGATTAGATTTTGATTTATGAGAAAATAGATTCGACATTATTACTAGTCATACAACATTAGAATTCTTGTAATGGAATATATGAACGGAAATGTACGATTCGACGTAAAGATTCGACGTTGCGTCAAATATTCTTTTGACCATTCGACAGAAACCAAGTATTATTGGATTTTCGGACGAAAGCTATTCCCCAACGAAAAACAAAATAAATCAAAACGATTTTCGGAAGTAACTAAATAAATGTATTTTCCAAACGAAAACGAAAAAACGAAACAAAATATTCCAGTCTGCACATGTCTAGTTACAGAGCTAGTCACCACCCAGCTTGTCAATAAACCTCAATATTTATTAAATAATGTAGTATCCACTGGGTGACACCGTGGATACATCTGGTGTAAGATAGTGCCACGTCCCAAAAGTCAATACATTTGGGTTGATTTACTAAAGGCAAATCCACTTTGCACTACAAGTGCACTGTATGTGCACTTGGAAGTGCATTTGGAAGTGCAGTTTACTTTGCTTTAGATCTGAGGGAAAGATCTGAAATAGGGGGAAGCTCTGCGGACTTTATCATCCAATCATGTACAAGCAACAATTTTTTTTTTTTTTCCCTTGCATGCCCCCCTCGGATCTACAGCGACTGCACTTCCAAGTATACTTCCAAGTGCACTTGTAGTGCAAAGTGGATTTGCCTTTAGTAAATAAACCCCAATGTATGTTTGTAATCTAAAATATTGCCTTTTGGCACAGAAACTTTAACACAAGTGTGGTCAAGGTGATATCCCCGCTACTCTAATGCCGCGTACACACAATCGGAATTTCCGACAAGAAAAGTTTGATGTGAGCTTTTGCTCGAAAATTCCGACTGTATGTAGGCCCCATCTGACTTTTTCTGTCGGAATTTCCGACAGCAAAAATTTGAGAGCTGGGTCTCAAATTTTCGATCGGGAAAAGTTCTTGTCAGAAATTCCTATTGTCTGGATGCAATTCTGACGCCCAAAAAAACACGCATGCTTGGAATCATTGCACTTCATTTTTCTCTGCTCATCATAGTGTTGTACGTCACCGCATTCTTGACTGTCGGAATTTTGAGTGACCGTGTGTATGCAAGCCAAAATTCAGTCGGAAAAAAATCCACGGTTTTCTTGTTGGGATTTCCGATCGTGTGTATGCGGCATTAGAGTCTGGATACCTCTAATTGATGTGGCTGTCTAGCACACACAGAGCTTTTTAGTATATAATATTTTGGGGTTTACAACCACATTCCACACCTAATGTGCATAACAAAACCTTTTATTTATATGAATTTTGGTATTATAATATTTTTATGATATTGTTAATAAATAAAAAATACTATTTTATCTCACAAGTTGTGTTGAAGTTTCTGCGCCTCATGGCGCAGAACGCCATGCGTACACACGGTCGTTTTTTTGTGATGACATAAAACAACGTTTTAAAAAACGTAATTTAAAATGATTGTGTGTGGGCTTCACGTCGTTTTTTGTCTTCTGAAAAACGACCAAAAAAAAATTCAAACCTGCTTCAATTTTTTATGTCGTTTTTCAAAATGTCGTTTTTTGTGTCATAAAAAATGATCGTGTGTGGGCTAAAAGGACGGTTAAAACAATGTTTTTAAACCCGCGCATGCTCAGAAGCAAGTTATGACGCGAGCTTGAATGGAACAGAGTGCCGTTGTACGTGTTGTACGTAACCGCGCTTTGCAAGAGCATTTTCAGAAAACGACGGTGTGTAGGCAACGTCGTTTTTTAAAATGAAGTTTGAAAAACGTCTGTTTTTTTAATGAGAAAAAACAAAGTTTTTTTACAAGACAAAAAACGACCGTGTGTACGCGGCATCAGACGTCTATATGTAAGATTCAAAACATATAACCTCACTATTTATCAGGGGTGGACTGACAACTCATGTGGCAATATAAGATTACGGGGCCCCTGGGCTTACAGATGGCCACCACGCCAGTAGAGGCAGTGCAGAGGCGGGGCAGCTCAAATCTCTGGATTTTCACATCAAAAGCATGTCGGTTTCGGACATATCAGGGACAGATGTAAGAAAACATAGATTTTTACATACTGTCCCTGGTTTTACTGAGCCTGGCAACCCTGATGGAGCCCCCTAGTGGCATGGGGCCCTCGGGCAGTGCCCGAGTGACTCAATGGTCCGCCCCTGCTTTTTAGCTGTGCTCAGGTCAACACCTATTTCCTAAACTATAGGTTAATAGCCCAAGGTTCTTGCCACCTATGTTAGCTCCTGTTTTCCTACTTATTTGATGACCAACTTTGGCTTAATTTTGACCAGCTCTTCTATTCTAGCTTGTTTTTTTAGTTTTTTTTCACTATAGGCTCATTAGAGGCTGACAAAAGTTACCTATATTTCAAGGCTTCCCTCCATACATTTTGCACTTCTTCTACATTTTATTTGTGGCTCACAATGATATTCCCCCTGCCCCAGCTCAAATATCCACTGCCCACATGTACAGTACATGTACCCACTGTTGGCACCCATTTTCTTTCTCTCTAGTTAATTAAATGTATATTTCCTTACTTTTACCCAATGTACCTGACTTGTCATATAATGTGCATGCTCTGATTGCTTTCTGTTAAATGCACGCGTACAATGTCTTGAAAACCAATAAAATATATGTGAAAGGAGATCCAGTGGCATGGATTTTAAGGGCTCAAATCCTCTCCAATGTGCAGGTAATATTTGATGCACATGACAAGATCAGAATGGTAATTGTACTGATTTAAAACATAAACGACAAGACTAGGGTATATACTTGCCTGGCAGCCAACACAAGTTAAGGAATTGTTTTGTGGTCTCAGGGTGCAACTGGGCCTAGAAGAAAGTACTGCTGAAATATTGTCAATTTTCTTCCCAGACTAGGACAATGTGAAAAGATCTTGGTTATTAAAAATAATAGCCAAATACAATATATGTCTTAATTCAATGTGAAATACGCTGCAGATCAAACAGCAGGAAAAAGGTCCACTTTAGTTTTTATTTTGGCAATAGTTTCCAAGCTGTATAAAAGCTGAAGATATTATTAGTCAAATGGTCTTCTGCGAAATATATATAGTATATACTTCTGCTGACTCCCCACCATTCCTGCTCACATGTTCCAATGGATATTTCCAGTTTGGGGTTCTGCAATCTACATCCTGCAGCACTTATCTTCCTCCTGTCCATTTGCACCCTCGGTTTCACTTTCAGGGGTGCTTGATTTGGGGATGCTGCTCCTTTCATCTCCTATCATGTATGTGACACATTGGTGGTGAGTGGGAGAAGGGCTTCTTTACCTTGGTGGCCCGTGGGATTCAAAATATACCTCCTTATATTGGAAGACATTGGAAAGAATGGTCCCTTAAATTCGAGGTAAGAGGGCGAAGAAATGTCTTGTTTCATTTATGGTCAGTGGGGAAGGAAATGTCTTCTTACCTTGGTGGTCAGCGGGAGAAGAAATGTCCCCTTATTCAGGTGGTAAGTAATTAGAAAAAATACCTTATTTCATTGGTTACCTGTGAAGAAGAAATGCACCCTAATGCCGCGTACACACGAACGGAAATTCAGGTCACATGATTGAATGCAGGTCACATGATTGAATGAAAAGACAGGCGATCCTATTGGATGCCTAGAAGAAGGGAAGGAAACACGTGGTCGCTGTGATGGAGGAAATAACACATACTTTGAAGTTATAATACTGTACCCTTGAGACAAAACGCTCAAAAGTATAGAAAATACTTTGTATAAAAGAACAGGTAGTGCACAGGCTTTGGATTAGCTGGAAATACAGCAAAGCCACCAAAAGGCTTTTGTGTTTATGTGTAGAAAAAAGAAAGGCTGGTTATAATAGAAGGGAAAGAAAATTAACCGTTTCATTATCCAGCTATGCTTCCTTCCAGTGATTGGCCAAGTTTGAGCATCCTTCGTGAATTAGAGTTAAAACAGAAAGTTTAATCTTAAACAGTGTGGCACTTTTTAAACATATCGTTTATTTGTTCTATACAGTGCATCCAGAAAGTATTCACAGCCGCAGCACTTATTTTTTTCCACATTTTGTTATGTTACAGCCTTATTCCAAAATGGATTAAATTCATTATTTTCCTCAAAATTCTACAAACAATACCGCATAATGACAATGTCAAAGGAGTTTGTTTGAAATCTTTGCAACTTCATTAAAAAAATAAAAATAAAAACAATCACATGTACATAAGTACTTTGTTGAAGCATCTTTGGCACCAATTACAGCCTAAAGTATGATGCTACAAGCTTGGCACACCTATTTTTGGGCAGTTTCTCCCATTCTTCTTCGCAGGACCTCTCAAGCTTTATCAGTTTGAATGGGGAGCATCGGTGCACAGCCATTTTCAGCTCTCTTCAGAGAGGTTCGATTGGGTTCAAGTCTGGGCTCTGGCTGGGCCACTCAAGGAAATTCACAGAGTTGTTATCTTGGCTGTGTGCTTAGGGTCATTGTCATGTTGGAAGATGAATCTTTGCTTCGGTCGAGAGCTGGTTGTCAACAAGGATGTCTCTTTACATTGTTGCATTCAATTTTCTTGACTAGTCTCCCAGTTCCTACCACTGAAAAACATCCCCCAGCATGATGCTGCCACCACCATGTTTCACTGTAGGCATGGTATTGGTGATGAGCTGTACCTGGTTTCCTTCAGACATGACACTTGCCATTTAGGCAAAAGAGTTCAATTTTTGTTTCATCATACCAAAGAATTTTTTTTCTTATGGACTGAGAGTCCTTCAGGTGTCTTTTGGCAAACTCCAGGCGGGCTGTCATGTGCCTTTGCGCCAAACTAAGTGCAGTATAAAAGGGGCTTTTAATAAAATAGACAAGTACACAGCCAAATGGCTACTCACAATAGATATGAGGTTACAGGCATATCAGGTGGATGTGGTCCGTGGTCACTGGTGTCCGATATGTCCAGGTCCTGGGAGAGGTCTGCACAAGACAGGGGAGCTGTAGATGAAACAATATGGTGCAACAGACACCATAGGGGAGGACAGCAATCCGTGCAGAGAGCCGTACGGGGCGGCATGCGTCTCAGGGTGGACCGCAAGCAGAGATCGTCAAAGTGACGTGACGTGGCCTACGGGAACGGACACCAGTGACCACGGACCACATCCACCTGATATGCCTGTAACCTCAAATCTGTTGTGAGTAGCCATTTGGCTGTGTCTATTTTATTAAAAGCCCTTTTATACTGCACTTAGTTTGGCGCATCCTTGTTTTTTCTTTGTGTACTATTTCCAGAGCCTGCTTCTGCTTTTTGGGATTGCTGCCATTAAGAGCCTATGGACTATATTTATGGACTTTATTTATGAACTTATTTCTAGGATTAACACCACCCATTTATCAGTAATTTATTAGACTATCTCCCTATTAAGTTTATCCCTTTTTTTCATGGACCGCTGTTGTCTGTAGTCTGCCTTATCTTGCGCCATCTGACAATTTTTGTCATGTGCCTTTTACTGAGGAGTGGCTTCCGTTTACCAATCAGGCCTGTATTATAGATTGGCCAGAGATGGTTGTTCTTCTGAAAGGTTCTCCTCTCTTCACAGAGAAAAACTCGACCTCAGCCAGAGCAACCATCGGGTTCTTGGTCACCTGCCTGACTAAGTCCCTTCTCCCCTGATCGCTCAGTTTGGCCAGGCGGCCCGCTCTAGGAAGAGTCCTGGTGGTTCCAAACTTCTTCCATTTACCAGTGATGGAGGCCATTGTGCTCATTGGGACATTCAATACTGCAGAACTTTCTGTACTCTTCCCCAGATCTGTTTCTTGATACAGTCCTGTCTTGGATGACTACAGACAATTCCTTGGACTTTGTGGCTTGGTTTGTGCTCTGACATGCACTGTTAACTGTCCAATCAACTGAATTTACCACAGGTTGACTCCAATCAAGTTATAGAAACATCTCAAGGATGATCAGTGGAAACCGGAGGCACCTGAACTCAATTTTGAGTGTCATGGCAAAGGCTTATGTGCGTGTGTTTTTTTATTTTTAATAAATTTGCAAAGATTTTGAATTTCTTTTACGTTGTCATTATTGTCATTATTGTTTGTAGAATTTTGAGGAAAATAATGAATTTAATCCATTTTGGAATAAGGCTGTAACATAACAAAATGTGGAAAAAGTGCTGTGAATACTTTCTGGATGCACTGTATATTTTTATCTCAGTTTAGAGGTTTTCTGTGTTAAAGAAAACACCAGGTTCTGCTTTTGCAACGGTAAAGAATAAAAGTTTGCTTTTCGTCTGTGGCTTTGGACAAGAAACATAATTTCTTTCAGAGAGAAATAATATATTTTTGGCAAATCATTAAAGGTGTGAAAAGATGATTCAATACTCCAGCAGAACTTCACAAACATGGCTGACCTTTTCTATACCTTGGGTATTACATTACATCTGCAAGTTTCCATTACCCTTCTTGACTCTTCAAATCTAAACAGTCACAACCACATCCGTGGTAACTTTGTATTCCGATGTGATACTTTATATAATGTCAGATATGACAATTTGGGCTAATGTCATGGAATCTCCACCACTTAAAAGAAAATTAAAAGAACCATAGGGATTCGCTAAGGTGCAAGATGACTGCAGGGGTGAGATAAACTCAATAAGTGGCATGTACGTGTATACTATATGTGAAAGCTGCACTCGCCCTATAAAACGACACACTAAAAAAAAAAAAAAAACTATCAAATGTATATGACATGATGTAACCGATGCAATAATAAACACTCTATTGTAACCTATATAATTATTGCATATATGTATTCATTGTATTTGTATGTCCCTTTATTAACTAATATACCAGAGTATGCTAGGCCTAATGCTATAATGTTAGCTATGAAAACAGACTCATTTGCTTATAAACAAGTTACATTTATTTCCTTTAAACATAGGAACATCATATACTAACATCAGGTATCTATAAAGCCTATAACAATAATGTTAATAATGAAAGATACTTATCCCCTCCTCTAGGTAAGCCTTGCTGGCTGAGCTCCAGCTGGAAAAAGAGTAGGCCTCTGTGAGCCTCGTGGAGTTAGGCCCAAGCCATCAGGCTTTCATGAGGCCTTTAAGAGAGCCATGTGGCTTCAGCATAGGTCTTCAGCAAAAGAGAGAAAGAGCTTCCTCCAACAGCCCTTTTTACAAAACAGTCACCATTCAAACTCCCCCCCTTGCCAACCCATTTGCCTCTGGCCCAATCATTGTTCACATGGCAGTCTTTTTCAAGCTGGCGTGTCGGTCTTATTGTTCTTTACACACACATGAGCTAGGCCTCCCTAATATGCAGATTCTGCTTGGGGCCAAATTCCTCTGTACCTTTTTAAAACCATGGAATTGCAAGCATCAGCCTACAGGATTTTGGGGAATGGAAACAAGTAATATGTAGAACCTCCAGAAATATAATATTAGCTCATGTTGCCTTCCAACATCACATCATGAACAAACAATAATAAAAGTGCAGTCTGGGCAATCCAAAAAGTGCTGAAACTTCTTCTCAAATAACAGTGCATTAACATGTGTCCTCCAAAACAGATACCCATGTCCCCTTAGGACCAAACTCACCAATAGTAGTTGACCCTCTGTCAAAGATCGCTTGTGTCACAGATCCTCTGGACTATATGCGCTCCACTCCAGGAATCAATGTGCTCAAATATGTCTCATAAAAAGGAGAAAACCACAGAATAACTCCCGTAGCGTAAGACCGTTTATTAAAATTCTCAAAATGAAAATGTGCTCATAGTTCAACATTGCCATTCCAAAACTAATGGGAGCTGGCATGTGTTCCAGACAGCGGAAATGATGTGTCAAATGTTCCCATACCTGCGCGTTTCGTCATGTTCTCGAAGTCATTAGGAGGTTTGATTATTGGAGTGGAGCGCATATATAGTCCAATGGATCTGTGACACAAGCGATCTTTGACCTTACTTGGTGTACACCCAGGCGGTCAACTACTATTGGTGAGTTTGGTCCTAAGGGGACACGTGTGAAGACGCGGTTGGGTTCATTTTCAGCACTTTTTGGATTGCACAGACTGCACTTTTATATTGAACTGCACTTTATAGACACAGGCACTTTATTATTGTTTGTTCACGATATAATATACATGTAATGAATTTGTTTAAAAAAAAATAAGTAGTTTTATTCAGGGCAATTGCAGCTACACATATACAGACAAATACCATTGTGGAATCAGCACCAATAAAGCAGCAGCTGCCCTTAATTCACATTTTTATTCTATTTTTATGTTTACTTCAATTCTAAATTTTTTGCATGGCTAGTTTACTTTTTTATATCATATTAAGTGGCAGCTACTGCATTGTGGGATCAACAGGTTCTGCTTCCAGAAGAGGTGCAGTGAGAGGGGGGGCATATTAAAAAGCATTCAATACAGGGCATACAAGCCAGGAGCAAAAGCAGGGGTTGGAGGGAGGATGTATTTGACGCATTCAAAGGATTGAATAGCTGAAGTGGCCATGGAGCAGCAAAGCTTCAGTATTTAAACACACAGGTTGCCAAAAAGGTAAGTATATTGCCTTTTTTTTCAGACTGGGTATTGTGCATAAGTGACCATGACAGGGTCACTTTAAATTGGACCCAACACCCTAACTGGTAATTTTGCTTACTAAATCACTGTGTATGATAAACAATTGACTTTAAAAATAAAAAAATACTGTTTTCAACATTATTTTATCTCAGGAATGCTGATCTTTGCCTGACTCGTGCTCTGAAAGCACATTACTCGGAAACAAATTCCTATAATGACGCAGACTATGCCTGTGCAATGTGTGTTGGCATGGTCGATTTCAGTCCCCATCATGGGCACATGTGACAGGATGGCAGAAAAATTAAGAGACAGTTACACCCTTATAAATGGAAGTCCCTGAAGAAGGTTCTACATAGCAGATCACCAGGTAATATTTTGATGAAAAAAAATAATACTTTTGGAATTACACTAACATGTTAAATGCTTGAATGGGATTTTAGTGGTTGGGTTTAGGTGTACTTTGCTGTTCCTGGCATTTGCTTTGTTACACTACTTTGGAGTTTTGTCAATTCAATTTGGAGGTTCAAAACATCCACTGAATTTCTATGATGCCTTAATATTAGCTCAAGTTGGACACTATATAGCAACCAAGGGTGCATAGGCAAAATGTCCATCCTTCACCCTAAACAAAAACTGCTTTAACCCCCATGCCGACCGACGACCGCAGATATATGTTGGCAGAATGGCACGGGCAGGCAAAAGGACGTATATATATGTCCCCTTTACGAAGCGGCATTGTGGACGCGCACACCACCGCGAGCTTTGTGATTCTGACTGAGGGTCCCATGGACTCGATGTCCGCAGGCATACAGTTGATCATGTCACAGTGAGGAAGAAGGCGGAAATGCTTGTAAACAAGCATTTCCCCAGTCTTCCTAGTGACAGGACAGTGACCACAGCTTCCTGTAATCACTGTCGTGTCACACATAGTCCATGCACCCTACAGTTAAAACACATCCCTAGGAACACTTAACACCTTCAGCGCCACCTAGTGATTAACCCCTTTACTGTCAGTGGCATTTTCACAGTAATCAGTGCATTTTTATAGCACTAATCGCTGTAAAAATGACAATGGTCCCAAAAATGTGTCAAAAGTGTCCGATGTGTCTGCTTTAATGTCGCAGTCATGATAAAAATCGCTGATCACCGCCATTACTAGTAAAAAAAAAAAAAAATTATAAAAATGCCATAAAACTATCCCCTATTTTGTAAATGCTATAACTTTTTGCGCAAACCGATCAATAAACGCTTATTGCAATTTTTTTTTATAAAAAGATGTATAAGAATACAGATTGGCCTAAACTGAGGAAAAAAAATGTAATATATTTTTTGGGGATATTTATTGTAGCAAAAAGTAAAAAATATTGTTGTTTTTTTTCAAAATGGTCACTCTATATTTGTTTATAGTGCAAAGAAAAAAAAAAACTCAGAGGTGATCAAATACCACCAAAAGAAAGCTCTATTTGTGGGGAAAAAAAAAAGACGTCAATTTTGTTTGGGAGCCACGTCACACGACCGCGCAATTGTCAGTTAAAGCGAAGCAGTGCCGAATCGCAAAAAGTGGCCAGGTCTTTCACCAGCAAAATGGTCCGTGGCTTAATTGGTTAAATTACGTTTAAAAATATGCTTACCTGTTACCCAGTTTATGTTAGCATCATTATACTTATTTATTATTTATAAAGAGGTACACAAACCAAATTATCAAAGGTCTGCTATAGTTAGAAACTGCATACAAAACATATGGACAGATGTAATAGATGAGAAGTTGGGATAATAATCATTTGAAAGCACAAAGAACCAAATACATTTATTGTGCAGATTTACAGTATTTATCAATTTAAGAAAGTTCTTTGGTTTGCTACAATAATCTTATTTTACATGAAGATGCTTCCTGCCTGCTGCTGTCTCAATGTCTTCCTAGGTGGTCCCCAGGTATTCCCAGTCTAACCATTATATAAAGTATAATCACACCAGCTTGTTCAAGATATCCCCCAGTGTCTGCTCCCTGCAGAACGTTCCTGTAATAATTTCAACTGGAGACCCCCACTGGGAGCCCATCTAAAAAGGTTAGACCACCTTATTCAGTCTCTGTTATGTTGATGTTTTTCTTTTTTTTTTGTACAGCTTTAAATGCAATTTGTTGGATTGTGATTATTTACTACAGATTTGCTGTAGACAGCAACCAGCTGTTTGCCAGTAGTGTAGAACTAAATTTAATTCCTAAATGCTTGTGGTGCCCCAACACCTTCCAGCTGCCAAGGGTCAGAGCCCCAAGAGAGAGAGCTTGCAAATAGAAGCACAATTCATGAGGATGGCTGAACTCAAAAAGTGAAGCTTCGGTAGTTGCTTTAGAAACATCTAACAATGCTAAATATACCTATGCCCTTGAAAAATCTTCTTCCTAATAAAGGAATGCCCTTCCTGTGTCTTAACTATCATAACCGATCATCTATGGCAATATTTCTCAACTCCAGTCCTCAAGAACCCCCAACAGGTCATGTTTTCAGGCGTTCCATTATTTTGCACAGGGGATTGACCACAGTTGTTTCATCTGAGGGAAATCCTGAAAACATGACCTGTTGGGGGTACTTGAGGACTGGAGTTGAGAAACATTGATCTAAAGCCGCGTACACGCGATTGGTTCAAACCGATGAAAATGGAGTGAAGTTCGTTTTCATCGGTCCAAACCGATCGTGTGTGGGCCCCATCGGTCCGTTATCCTTTGGTCCAAAAACAGATGGCTTGCTTTGAAATTGAACCGATGGACGGCTAACCGATAGGTCTAAAACGAATGCGCAGAATCAAGTCGACGCATGCTTGGAAGCATTCAACTTTTTTTCATCACGTCGTTGTGTTTTACGTCACCGCATTCTTACACGATCGGTTCATGAACCGATGGTGTGTAGGCACATCAGTCCATCAGTCAGCTTCATCGGTGAACCGAATGAAAAAGGTCTGTCGGACCGTTTTCATCGGATGGACCGATCGTGTGTACAGGGCTTGAGAGAAATCCTGAAAACATGACCCGTTGAGGACTGGAGTTGAGAAACTTTGATCTAATGCCTTGTTTCCACTGCACGGAATGGTTTGGGTCAGTAAATTTGGAGCGGTTAGGATGGGACCAGTCTATTCTCGTGAGTGTTTCCACTGCAAATCGGACCGTCGGGGACCATTCAGGTTTTAGAAAAAATTCCTAGCGCGTCCACCAATCAGTGAGATGTATTTGTAGGTCCGCCCTAATGGAATCGTTCCACTTTCTCTGGACCCACATGAGAAGCAGGACCCTTGCTGGTGCGGTACGGTTCGCTTTTATGGCACGCTTTCATAATGGAAACACCCAAAATAGCGAACCATACCGAACCGATCCGCTCAGTGGAAACAAGGCATTAGGCACCAACTACTAGTCTCAAGAAATTTGGAGTAAGATTTAGTGATGTCACTGCTGTGCTGCTCACCTTTTTCCTTGTTGGAGAGGAAACAGGTACCTGAGGACCTGTGGTGTAAAGATCTGTCACAGTGCTACAGTGGATATAAAAAGTCTACACACCCCTGTTAAAATGCCAGGTTTCTGTGATGTAAAACATGAGACAAAGAGAAATCATTTCAGAACTTTGTCCATCTTTAATGTGACCTATAAACTGTACAACTCAGAACAAAACTGAAATCTTTTAGGTGGAGGGAAGTAAAAATAAAAAAAATATGGTTGCACGAGTGTGCACACCCTTAATACTAATACTATGTTGAAGCACCTTTTTATTTTATTACAGCAGTCTTTTTGGGTATGACTCTATCAGCATGGCACATCTTAACTTATTTGCCTACTCTTCTTTGCAAAACACTCCAAATATTTCAGATTGCAAGGGCATCTCCTGTGCACAGTCCTCTTCAGATCACCCCATAGATTCAATGGGATTCAGGTCTGGGCTTTTGTTGGGCCATTCCAAAACTTTAATCTTCTTCTGGTGAAGCCATTAATTTGTTGATTTGGAGGTATGCTTTGGATCGTTGTCTTGCTAAAAGATGAAGTTATTCTTCATGTAGGTTTTGTGCCAATATTGACTGGTATTTGGAACTGTTAATAATTCCTTCTACCTTGACTAAGGCCCCTGTTCCAGCTGAAGAATAACAGCCCCAAAGCATGATGCTGCCACCACCATGCTTCACGTTGGGTATGATGTTCTTTTGGTGATGTGCAGTGTTGTTTTTACGCCAAACATATCTTATGGAATTATGGCCAAAAAGTTCAACCTTGGTTTCATCAAACCAGAACACATTTTCCCACATGGTTTTGGGAGACTTCAGATGTGTTTTTGCAAATTTAGCGGGGTTGGATGTGTCATAGGCAATGTCTTGCCACTCTAACTAATAGCCAAGACAAATTAAGAATACAAGCAATTGTTGTCACATGTACAACACAGCCAGTACTTGCTAGATATTCTTGCAGCTCCTTTAATGTTCCTGTAGGCCTCTTGTCAGCCTCCCTGACCAGTTTTCTTCTAGTCTTTTTCATTCATTTTGGAGGGACGTCCAGTTCTTGGTAATGTCACTGTTGAGCCATGTTTTTTCCACCTAATAAAGACTGTCTTCACTGTGTTTCAATGTATATATCTAATGCCTTGAAAATTCTTTTGTACCCTTTCACCTGACTGATACCTATTAACAATGAGATCCCTCAGATGCTTTGGAAGCTCCCTGCGGACCATGGTTTTTGCTGTAGGATGTGACTAAGAAAATGTCAGGAAAGACCTACCAGAACAGCTGAACTTTATTTGTTAATCACAGGCACTTTAAATGATGTCAGATGTGAACTGTCTCCTATTTAACTTGAGTTTGAATGTGATTGCTTAATTTTGAAAACAGCTACATCCCCAGTTATAAGAGGGTGTGCGCAATTATGTAATCACCTTATTTTCGTTTTCCACCCAAACCAACCCTCCTATCTACAAGATTTCAGTTTTTCAGTTGGGTTGTAGAGTTTATGGGTCACATTAAAGGTAGAAAAAGTTCTGAAATTATTTACCTTTGTCTCATTTTTTACTTCACAGAAACCTGACATTTTAACTGGAGTGTGTAGACTTTTTATATCCACTGTAGATTCATTCTGTGGATTTGTGCTTTCGCCACCTCTCCTGCTGCTTCTTGTATATTTTTCTACTAGTCATTAGATTACCAGTCATCGGGGGAATCTACTCTGACATGAGGAAGCAAAGCCCTGTCTTTACCAAGATGGTCCTCTACACAGAAACACAGTGCAGATTAAGCCATGGTAAGTCAGTAATGGGGAGAAGGTCAGCCACCAGGAGACCACAGGCAATAATGGTGACTAGTCCTTTGCAAACTGCCTACCTTTCTGGGCACAGCATCCAAGGTTGGATTTTTGAAACAGTTGTATGATGGTTTCAGATCTCTTCTTCATAGTTGGGGTTTAATCTGTGTAAGAACTTCAGTTTCAGTAGCAGGGGGTTTCAGGTACCATCTCCCTTTTCTGTTCTCACTGTTGTGGGTGGAGATTTGTTTGCAGTTTTATATGGCTGGTCATTTCCTTTTTCCACTAGCAGTGGAAGATTGCAGGGTGGAGTTTTATGTGGTAGATAGGCAACAAAAAGGCAGAGAAACAAAATGTCAGGAAACACTGCCACTGATTGCAGCATGACGTACTGCTGTAAGGCAAGTGTACAGAGTGTATGGAAGGGCTACAATGCCACAGTAATTTTAATGAGCTTCCCCAAAAGTTGTCATTCATTAGGTAAAAATTGTTTTGTTTGTGGGGTCAACAGGTAATTGTTTTATCACAGTTGCGTGATAGTTTAAAGGAGTTGTAAAGGAAAACATTTTTTTGCCTAAAATTAATGTCTGCAAGGTAGACAGACAGAATAGTGTAATGATTCTGTTAACAAACGACTAAATACCTATTAAATTCCTTCATCTATATCACCTCCGGCGTTCTAGTTTCTGTTTTCTCATTCACTTCCTGGTTTACATCACTTGTTCATGTAAGAACTACATTTCCCAGTATGAATTGTGGCACGCCCAGTAATTCACACCTCCTTGAAGTCTCTAACACGTAGAGAGCTCCCTGCCGCACAGATGTAGTTCCCAGGAGGCGAGCACGTTACTGACCACTGCAGTAAAGTCTCCCTTCACGGTGGTGAGTAACAATCAGACAAGCAGGAAATGAACAGAACAGGGAAGAAATAGAGCAACTTCTGAGCAAAAACGAACAATGAGGATAGTGAAAAGAGGAATGTCTGCAGGTAAAGGATGCTTATTATGAAAAAAAAATCCTTTACAACCCCTTTAAGTTTTTGAGGTTGTGTTTGAGATGTGCAAAGAGAGATCACACAAACACTTGTAGGTATAACATTTAATTAAGTAATGACAGATAACAAATGTAATAATATTAGAAAATATAACAAGAATACCTAACTAAAGATGTCTTTTCAGCCACGGAGTCCAATCCACTTTCATGGCGTGGCACAGATGATCAAACCAGACGCATTCATAATGCAGCTCTGGAGACATGACTTTCCAAGTTTTTAGCTGTTATATACAGGGAGGCCATGTATGTAAGGAAATGGTCAACTCCCCTTTCAAGCAACCTTTAAAGGACTTGGTCAGTTTGTAATGTCATTCCTTTAGTATGAAAACAGCTAAGGTAACCAGGATATTGCAAGCAAACTTTAATATGGAAATAGGAAATTTCCCCATCAGTAATTTAATTATATTAATGGAAGAATTTTCAAAAACACATGGTAATGGTTTTACTGACAGCAGGCTTTGTTAACCACTTAAGGACCCCCGCACGCACATATACGGCCACAGAATGGCACGTACAGGCACAAGGGCGTAAATTTACGTCCCCGCCTAAGTGCGGTTCGGGGTCCCATCGGGACCCCTCCGCGGCGTGCGGGGTCCCCCCTGGCCCGAGCGATCCGGGATCAGCGGGCGGATGTCGGCGCTTACCCGCCCCCCCGCGATCGCTCCCAGCCAATGGGAGCGCGCTCCCATCCTGTCAGTTCCTCCTCCTGTGTTTACACAGGAAGGAGGAAATGATGTCACCTCTCATCGCAGCGCTGTTTCCCAGCGCTGCTGATGAGAGAAGACATGGGGGCTTTGCTATTTTCCAGGACAGCCATGCCACCCAGCACTGTTGTATACTTCCCTTGTGAATAGATAATGCCATTCTCGAGTGCTTGTTGGAAGCCTTAGCTGTGATAAGTAAAAGTAGAACTTACAAGTTCCCTTTA
Organism: Rana kukunoris; assembly: GCA_029574335.1. Taxonomy (NCBI): domain Eukaryota; kingdom Metazoa; phylum Chordata; class Amphibia; order Anura; family Ranidae; genus Rana; species Rana kukunoris. The sequence goes on from CM056054.1 coordinate 37,872,873, forward strand.
AGCCCAGGTTCACACTGGGCTGCGGGAGTGAAGCCGTGCACCTTCAGCTGAACTCGCACAATTTCACTCCCGCTGGCAGTCCCGATTTCAGCCGCGATTACAGAGACATCTGTGCAGGTTTCTGCACAGATGTCAATGTAAATTGTGGCCCGAAATCGTAAAAAGTAGTACAGAAACTACTTTTTGAAATCGGTGCAGCGCCGCAGATGTGGCGTGGCACCGATTAGGATGGTGCCATTGCCGACAAATGCCGCCGATTTGAGATGAGATCTGACATGTCAAATCGCATCTCAAATCGTACCAATGTGAACCAAGGCTTAAGCAACCAAATGTATGGAGCAGTACAGTGGTTTGCACTTCCGCCTGGCACTAGGGGTCATCAGTTCGAATCCCAACCACAGCACTACATGCATGAAGTTTACATGTTCTCCCTATGACTGCGTGGGTTTCCTCCAAAGACATGCTGGTAGGTTAACTGGCTCCTGTCTAAATTGGCTCTAGTATGTGTATGAATGTGAGTTAGGAAAATTAGATTGAAAGTTCCTTGAGAGCAGCGACTGAATGTACAAATTGTATGTAAAGCATTTTCCTGGATTTCACCTTTAAAGAATGTGGTAGAAAAACAAAGATTTAAACTCTAGCAAAGATCTCACCTTGGAGTGATACAAAAACTTGGCAACATGCCCACATACAGCAAAAATTACCATTTTGGGTGGATTTACTTTTTAAAACTCTGTGTAAACACCAATTTTGTTTTTAATTTTGGCTTTACTACCAGTTTTTCTTGGATTGCTCTGATCCTTCTACAGTTAAAAGTGTTGGACTAAGTGAGCTGTTTTTATCTGTGTGACCCATCCTTTCATAGTTCACCGGCTTCATTCAATTGACAGCACTTTACACCGCATCTATCTTTGCCTTTCAATTAACTAGGCACCTCGCCTTACCTTACACCTGTCCCTACCTAGCCATGGATTTGTTAACCGAGTATAAATTGGCAACAGCTTTCTATGTACACCGGAGACACAGACAAGAGAGGACAATCCATTACTTTCCCTTAAACAGTATTATAAACCAGAGAAGCTAGTCATAGGAGGTCCCTCTTCATTAGAGCTTCATTAAAGAGCATTTGCCACCTAAGAATTACTTCCGTCTGGGTTCGTTCTGGTATTCCCTTTCTCCAAAGCGCTTCCCACTTTGTCACGGGTAATTCAAGCTTGCAGTTGTTAATCAGATTGCAGTTCATGGGACAGTAATTCCTTCTCTTGGGAGATTATCCGTCTGATCGGCTGCAGCTTGCACAGGGAGGCTCAGTGCAGCTAAGAGATTTGTTGTTTTCTAATTTCCTTTAACGCGTTATGTTTACAGGGATAAGGATGCTCAAGACGACAGCACGCGCTGTGTACGTACACAGAGAAATCCGCTCTTTCCAGACTAAGTCCCAGAGGGCCGCAGTAACAAGCAGACAAGGCTCAGGGATGGGCATGCTTTCTCACTCCAGCTGTTGGTGAAATGGGACAGATCACTTCTGAAACTGTATAGCGCTGCTCATTAATTCTTTATGCTGAGAAGAGCAGAAGAGAAGTTTTTTTTTTTTTTTTTTCCTTCTGGCTCTGCTTACATGTAAGGCTGGAAAACAAAATGAAGGATTTTGAGGATAAATCCGTAGGGGGATTGATGACAGGTGGAAAGAGACAACTAAATTGTGCAACCAGAAATAATTTGGACAGTGCTAATTCAAAGAAGTCAATGCCTGAGACAAGTGAGCATTTGACCCTTCCATGCAAATACAGATAATTACAGTAGATCTAAACCCAAACAGTAAAGTCTAAAATATAAACTTTAAAATGTTATTGTAATTTCAAAAGTTGCTTGTTGTCATCACATCTAGGGATCTTGGCATACGGGTCCTTGTTCCAAGTATGTTATCCACTTGCTCTCCGGAAGATTTACCCCCTTCATGACCTGGCAATTTTTTGCTTTTTGGCACTGCGTTACTTTATCTGATAGTTGCACGGTCATGCAACGCTCTATACAAACTCAATTATATATCAGACCGGAGGCTTATATCTTATGCATTATCTTTCTTTAATAACGCCCACAGCAGAAATACAAACTACAAGTCCCAGCAGCCCTCTGGATAGGACTGCCAATCACGTGACAGGTCCGCAGATATATAAAGGGCTGTCTCTTTGAACTCCTCCTCTTTCTTTCTGCTCACAGCTAGAAATCAGATAAGTACCAATTATATACACATTTTCTTGTCTTAAATTCCTATTGTTTTTGGTGGTGCTGGGGTTTATAGTTTTGTTTTTCTCATCTTACTGTGGGGAATTCCCTCCCCCCCACCATGACACCCCCGCAGGCTCCTTCCTGCGGTTTTTCTCTTATTGTCATTTCTCTTATTGCTTTCAGTTAGCTAGTTTATTTATTTCATTGATCTATTTACAATATTGCGCCAGTACCCCCTCTCCCGGTCCAGGCGCGCTCTGGCCAGCCGTTCTTGCCTTTTACCTCACGCGTAGGACGGCGCCATTTTTCGTTGCTTGGCGCCATCCTACTCCCCTTCCCTTCGCCGTGCGTGTTCTCTCATCGCAGCGGCGCGCCTCTAGGGGCGTGACGATTCGCCCACCAATCGTGTGGAGGCCTGTAATCCCGCGAGACTACGGCCGCGGGCTCGGGATCTGATGTGTCGGCGAGCGGTGTGCTGAGCGGAGCCCTGTCCAGGTTTTTCCCGTTTTGTTGGGAGTTTGTTCCCTGTACTAGCTGCGGGCTGTCTGTTACTCCCTGACCTCCCCCCCCCCCCCACAACCGAATTGTGCTGTCTGAAAAATCTTTCTTGCCAGCTTATTAACCCCTTGCAGTGTAGCTGACTTTCAGGAAAACTGACAGTTTTCTCCTGCAACCAAATTGTGGGGCCATTATCATTAGATTATCATTTTAATACTTTTAGAATCATGGCGGATGACAGGAACTCCGGGTCACCTAACATCCCGGCTGGGGGTGAACCCCCCTAACACCCCCCCTCTTTCCTTACCGCTACCCAAATTCAGGAATTGATCAATCAGTCTGTGCAGATTGCAATGGCTTCAGCCCCCATAGCGCATGTATCTGCGTCTGTCATGCCTGCCCCACCAGACTGCGGTGAACCGCCCGTAAAGATGGGCAAATCGTCTCGCAAGCGCAAAAATGTCATCATACCACTCGACTCCCCGGCAGGGGAAGCAAATAATATGCCTCAGGCAGCACCCTCCCCGGTCTGCCGACCCACTACCTTCCCAGACTCCCACCGACCCCTGAGCCTCGGGGAGCAGCATTCGCAGGGGCAACGGTCCGTTAGACGGTCCAAACCGGATTCTTACGTGGATGCGTCAGACTCATCCGCGGAATCCGAGGCGCTAGACGCCTATGAGTCTGATGATGAAAGCGAGGAATACGAGGGTAGTGGGCATATGGCGCTCCCTGAGGACGCCACCCCTGTAACCCAGGGCGAAACAATACTAGATGCTTGCGGAGAGCCTTTCTTCGACCCAGAGGGGATATCTCACCCCCGTTCTGGAGATTGGGCACCTCTCCCAGAGGTCGCCCAATACATACAATACTGGGCTCGCAGGTCTGTGGACAGGGCCAATCGGAACAAATTAAGGGCAGAATGCCCTCGACCTTGTATTCCTAAAAAGGCAGTGGTTACCCCCGAAGTAGATCTGTTCTCCTCAGGTACCTCACCAAACATGGAAGTACTCGAAGAAAGGAATCGAAAGATCCTTTCGATCCATCCAGGATCGCGTTCACGACCTGTCTGGTCCGGTCACGAAAATACTGAATATTGCCGAACAGGCTTCATCTGCAGATAAACCCATTGACCTGGACCAGCTTAGAGGCTGGGCCCAGAGAACAGTATGCCTTCTAGGGAGTGCAAACACTATCTGTTCCACAGAGCGTCGCCGCTCCATTTTAATGAGGCTAGTTTCTCAACTATCTCACCTGGCGGAATCTGAACCCGGCCCTGCGGCCGAGGGGATGCTATTCGGCGATACCCTTATCAAGGACATCAATAAGATGGTTGGACTGTATACCAGCCTTGATAAAGCCCAATCGTCCCTAAAAAAGTCAGGGACTCCTAGAATTTTTCCCAAGGCCGGCAGAAACAGGGGCCGCTCTGCCGGCCGTTATTCCGCTAACAGGCAATACTACAGAGCTCCCGCTCAGTACAGCCAGGCTCCTCAGCCGTACCCGGTTCCGGTGGCACAGTCAGCACCCTTTTTTCCACCCCGCGGACGCCCCTGGAGGGGGTGTGGAGGGGGCGTGGAGGGAGAGGCTACCCCCGCTCCCGACCTAATACCGGTGAGTACAATACATCTGAATTTTTCTCACATTCTTATAGGGGGAAGGTTGAGACATTTTATCCACGCCTGGTCTGCGATTACGGCAGACCCCTGGATACTCAACACTGTGACGGGCTATCGGATAGAACTCTCCTCCCTTCCAAACATGGATATGGTTCCTCACCCTATCCGGTTCTCAAACCTGAACTATACACTCATAGACCAAGAGCTACAAGCCCTTCTGTCCAAACAAGCTGTGGTGGAGGTGGACCCTCTTTCCCCGGGGTTCCTCAGCAACCTCTTCCTAGTCCGAAAGAAGGACGGCGGCTATCGCCCAGTTATAAACCTAAGAACCCTCAATCAACATGTCGTTTACCGACATTTCAAAATGGAGGGGATCCATTGCCTTCGGGATCTCCTACGTCCCGGGGACTGGTTAGTAAAGGTAGACTTGAAGGACGCCTACCTTACGGTCCCTATTCACCCATCCTCCCAGCACTTCCTACGCTTCCTTTGGAGAGACAGGATATGACAATTTACTTGCCTCCCCTTTGGTCTCTCGTCCGCCCCATGGTGTTTCACCAAGTTATTGAAGCCAGTGGTAGCGGCACTACGGAGCAGAGGAGTACGGTTGATCATTTACCTGGACAACCTACTCATCATAGCTCAATCCAAGCACGAGGCCAACAAACATGCCTCCTGGACCGTAGACTTGCTCCAGGAACTGGGGTTTATCATAAACCACGAAAAGTCTATCCTGATTCCATCCCAGGAGATGGAATTTTTGGGATTCTTGGTGGACACCAAACACACTATCCTCCGTTTACCCAAAACCAAATTGGCTGCCATTCGCAAGGAGATTCGGACCGTGTTGCACAAACAACGAGTGTCCTTACGCGGTTTGGCACGTTTAGTGGGTCTTCTATCGGCCTCAATCCAAGCCATCTTTCCAGCACCTCTCCACTATCGAGCCCTTCAGAGACTCAAGGCTCTTCATCTATGCCAGGGACTTCGCTATACAGACGAAGTGCCGCTAGATGCGGAAGCAGTGGAGGAACTACGTTGGTGGTTACGTCATGCCGTCGAATGGAACGGCAAGACCATATTCAGTTCCAACCCGGATTATGTCATAGAATCAGATGCGAGCCGTCACGGCTGGGGTGCTCGGTGCGGACCCTCGTTCACAGGAGGAACCTGGTCCGCAGGGGAGTCTCTCCTCCACATCAACACCTTGGAACTCCTAGCGGCTTTCTTTGCCGTCAGGAGTCTTCTTCCGAACATGTCCAACTGCTGTGTGTTATTGCGCATGGACAATGTCACCGCAGTGCAATATGTCAACCGCTTGGGGGGCTCCAGATCCAGAGTCCTAGCGGATCTAGCAAGAGACTTTTGGCACTTCTGCCTGGAACGCAACATCGTTCCTTAGCAATACATCCCAGGCACCTCAAACCTGTAGCGGATTGGAATTCTCGCTACCTTACCGACTCCAGCGACTGGATCGATCGGTATTCCTCTCCCTGGCTCGCCTGTGGGGTCCTTTCTATTTGGACCTGTTCGCCTCCCGCCTCAATCATCAGCTCCCACACTTTTACAGCTGGAGGCCGGATCCGGAGGCCCTGGCGATAGACGCCCTTCGTCAGACCTGGCCTCAAGGGACGCATTAAACGCGTTCCCTCCCTTCTCAATGATCCTCAGGGTTCTCCTGCACATAGCGAACCTGGAGCCACGGTCGTGCTGATCACTCCGGGTGGCCGACACGTCGACACCACCGTGGTTTCCCCTCCTTTTGGGGATGACGGTAGACTTCCCCAGACTACTTCCTCACTTCCCTCATCTCCTATCCAACCCGAGCGGGGATCTCCATCCCCTGTTTGTGGATCACAACCTACATCTCCTCGCATGGTTGGTCTCGGGGTGCCGGACTCGCGGATAGCGATCTTTCACGAACAGCTAGAGACCTCCTCGCCCTGGCCTGGGCCCCCCACTAGATCGGCATACCGGTCAGCCTGGCAAATCTGGGTGCGTTGTGTGATCAACGACATATCAATCCTTTCAGGCACCTGTACCCATAATAGCCAATTACCTGGCGGAATCTTTGACTCCGGAAAATCCTATAGCTCCATCAACGTTTACCGCTCTGCGATTTCAGCTTACCACTCTCCAGTAGATTCGCTTCCCGTCGGTAAACACCCATTGGTGTGCCGCCTGTTACGGGGCGTAAAATTCACCCCCCCCCGCGTCCTAAGTATCAGAACACTGGGACGTAACTAAGGTATTAACCATGTTCTCGGAATGGCAGACAATGACGCTCTCCTGCTAAAGTTACTGTCTTTTAAACTCACGGTTCTCTATGCCTGATTTCCATCAAACGGTTTTCTGACGTCAGGGCCTTGGATATCTCCAGGCGTCAATTTTCGCCACAGGGGGTTAAGTTCTCTGTGGTCCGTAGGACAAAAACGGGAATCCAATCGGTTTTCTATTCGTTTTTCCCGCACGAACACCCTCGACTATGTGTGGTTCGCTGTCTACAGACGTATGAGTCTTCAAACAGCCTCTACTGCGGCTCATCGCAATCCTCCCAGCTCCTCATCTCCCACGTTCGCCCTCATCACCCAGTGTCTTCGGCTACGCTAGCCAGATGGGTGTGGAGATGCACCATGGACATGGCAGGGATTGACGTTCCCTGTTCGGTGCCCACTCCTCTAGGGGTGCAATGGCTACCAAGGTGGTCATCTCTGGAGGCTCGCTGTCGCGACCTACTGATGGAGGCAGACTGGTCCTTCCGAAACCACCTTCCGACAATTCTACTTTAGACCCGGAGGAACACATATCTATGTCAATTCCCTGTGATTTATGATGTGATAATCTTGTTGGTTATCTTTTAGTATTTATACATATGCTCATACATAGCTTTGAACTTGCATAAGATATGAGCCTCCTGTCTGATATATAATTCGAGATTTTCCTAGCTTGTGACGGAAAATATTGATTATATGAAGACAGAGAGCGATTAGATTCTCCACACCCACCCGACCCAACCCTGTCACGGTTGTTTTTTCTTTTGCTCCAGGTTATTAAGGAACGCATCTTGCAGGCCAGGGGCTGAAAAGTCTTCCGGAGTTGTTTTTCATTGTTATTCCCCGTTGGGATATCTATCTGTTCAGACCACTGGGTCCGGTTCATCGATGGTCGGAGGAATGGTTCGAGCTGAGTTCCAGTTTCTTTCCCGGGTTCAGACTGGTTCGCTCCAAGAAAGAGGAGGAGTTCAAAGAGACAGCCCTTTATATATCTGCGGACCTGTCACGTGATTGGCAGTCCTATCCAGAGGGCTGCTGGGACTTGTAGTTTGTTCAAAGATTTTTTTCTGGTTAAATTCACTAAGAGTTGTATTTCTGCTGTGGGCATTATTAAAGAAAGATAATGCATAAGATAATCGCCTCCTGTCTTCATATAATCAATATTTTCCGTCACAAGCTAGGAAAATCTCGAATTTTTCATCATGTTTTTCCTGAAAATATAACTTTTTTTTGGTGGTATTTGATCACCACTTGTTTTTTTTGCTAATAATAAAAAAAGATAGAAAAGTTTGAAATACTAGCTATTTTTTACTTTCTGCTACAAAACATATTCAATAAAAAAAATGAAAAAAAATCGAATTTCTTCTAAAATTTCTACAAATATGTACTTTGCTACATATTTTTGGTAAACAAAATCCCAATAAGCATATATTGAACTATGGTATATATACTGGAATTGTTATTTATTCTTTTTTTTTTCATACTAGTAATGGTGGCGATCAGTGACTTATTGCGAGACAGTAATATTGCAGTGAACAATCTGACACTTATGCCCTGTACACACGATCACTTTATGTGATGAAAAAAAACAAAGTTTTCTGTGAAGTAAAAAACGACGTTTTTGAAACTTCACTTTTCAAAGACGATGTTGCATACACACCATCGTTTTTTCACAAAAGCGAGGTTACGTTCACCACTCTTTTCCATTGAAGCTCTCTACATAACTAGCTTCTGGGCATGCGCGGGTTGAAAAACGTCGTTTTAAACAACGTTTTTTGCTACACACGGTGACTTTTTGTGAAACAAAAAACGACGTTTTGAAAAACGACACATAAAATTGAAGCATGCTTCAATTTTTTTTTGTCGTTTTTTACAAGACATAAAACGACGTTTTCCCCAACACACGGTCAATAAAATTGACGTTTTTAATCACATTTTTTTTTCATCACATAAAGTGATCTTGTGTACGCGGCATTACACTCTTGACACTGTGGGAACCAGGGACAATAATAACACTGGGTGGGAAGATGTTAACATCTAGGGTGATTAAAGAGTGAATAAAGGGTTAAATGTGTGCCTAACAGTTTTAAAGGGGCTGTAAAGGTTCGTTTTTTATTCTCAAAATAGGTTCCTTTAAGCTAGTGCATTGTTGGTTCACTTACCTTTTCCTTCGATGTCCCTTTTAAATGTTTTTTTTCTTAGTTTTCTTTGTCTGAATTTCTCACTTCTTGTTCCTCCTCAGTAAGTTGTTCTGGCTGACTAACCCCCAGCCAGAACGGCTCAGATGATGGGGGCAAGCTTACTGAGGAGAAGCAGGAAGTGAGAAATTAAGACAAAGAAAAAAAACATTTAGAAGGGAAATCGAAGGAAAAGGTAAGTGAACCAACAATACACTAGCTTAAAGGAATCTTAAAAAATTAACCTCTAGCTAGTGCCGGACACGTCCAACCCAGCAGCAGTTCGGGAGGCGGCAGTGATCCGTTCTGTGGAGGCCTTAACACATTTACCCCTTCGAGGTCCCAAAGCCCCATACGACTTGACCACCTCCATGCACACGAAGGCCTGGAGGGCAGGACTGGAACTTGAGAAGTTCCCACGGAATGCAGTCTCCCCAAACGCCCCCCTATGGAACAACCCTGGCTTACCCCACCTTTACTCACTACCAGACCCCAAAATATGGGCCAAATGTGGTATTAAACTGTTATCTGACCTCACCACTGACATGGCTATACACCCCTTTAATCATCTATTATCCCACAACAATCTGCCCCCCTCTCATCTATTTTACTATATGCAACTCTCTCATGCGTTTAAAGCCCAAATATTACCCAATGACACGCAAATAGTGCAATCCGATCTGGAGAGGGTCATTAGATATGAATGCACCAGGAAACCGACCTTGGTCCTCTATGCACATCTCCTTAGGGTCTCCTCTCCAGACCTGTCAAAGCTCTGTCAGTGATGGACACAGGACATCCACTGACTCCTGCGTGGGTCTAGTCCCAGTGCTGTGGCAGGGTTACTGTTTGTTTATATGTCTTATACGCAATAAAAAGATTTAAAAAAAACTAACCCATACAACCTCTTTAATTCCTTGCTTTGCAGGGAAACAAAAACCACCACATCTCCACTGACAGGACAGAGCTCTGCAAGAGATTCAGAGCTCTGTCCTGTCTTCCTCCTTGCCGATCAGCGGGTGCTGGTGGACATCCATTGGTCAGCACCCGCTGATCGGCTTGTGTTGTGTCTAATCACAGCACAGCCAGTGCGACCCCTACCCAAAAGTACCAGATCACGTACTAGGCGTGTGATACGGCACAGGAGAGCCACTTTGCTACATATCGCCAATATGCATTCGGCAAGTGATTATGGGGGGACAACGGCCTCCCAATGCTCTCCTGAGACAAGTGACCTTGCCCACATATAATGCGCAGGCATAATCCCCCTTTATCAATATCAGTTCTCAGCAATGATGTGAAGTTGACATTCAAGCAAATACATGTAGATAAGATGTGGCTGAAAAGTCGGCAGGAGATCAGAAGATTCAAATTTTTTATGAGACACTGTACTTTAGGAAACGAAATGTCATCCATTTATGGTTTACATCTATTTTAACCTTGCCCCAGGTGTACAAAACTTGAATGAGGCTATAGTATAGGAATATCTTCATTACATACAGTATTCTTCCAGCTAAAATTCCTCCAGCAGCTGCCAAATATACTGTATTTTTTTTTAATAAGCTGAAAAAGTTGTGCAACAAACCTGGTTAATGTAAACTGAGCATATGAGTAGATATTGCATAAGCTGAGGTCACCAACAATAAAAACTGCATTTCAAAATGCCTAGGAGATTTAGAAGTAAAGGCAACTAAAGCTTGACATTTTCAACAACATTTGACCTTGACGTTGTCCGATTTGGTCTCAGATGCACTCTATTGGTCCTTGAGTATGATGGGTTGATTAACAGGGTGCTAGGACAAGCTCAATATTTACAGGAAAAGTCAACAAATGCATATAAATTCAATTTTTTTGTATGTATTGTTTCCACACAAAGTTTTTACTGATGGTAACTTTTGCTTATGAATTCTTTTATTGTATGTTCAGTTTGAATTGTTCTGGTTTGTGATGGGCTTCGTTTAAACTGCAGCGTGGGGACACAGCAATACCCATTTGTAAAACGTATAAGGCTGAAAAGAAAAGTCAATGTTTGATTCTTTAGCTTTCGATTAGGTTAGAAGCAGTACAAAAGAAGGAGGGGGGGTTTAAGTCGCACTGCAGTCTATCATATTTCTGGAATTAGTGTGATAAAAGCTTTCAAAATAATTTTAGATTATAAAGCACATTCTAAAAATGGAGCCTGTGGTGTCAAATTGAGAACCTTAATGAAACTTCAATAAATTCTATAAAATAAGTCAGCGTCTTAAAAGGTAAGAAAATTAGCACAAGACTTAACACGGCTTGAACTGTGCTAACATATCTAGAAAATAGGCACAAAAGGAACAATGACTTAACTCTTTCGAAGCTAACAGGTAAAAACAAATCTGTCATACAAAAGACATACAAACTTAACAAAAGGGCGCAAAGGCTTAGTTCATTACCAGATACAACTTTTTTGGAAAAGGAAAAGGTAATGAGTGCATACTTATAATAACCAAAGGCTAATACAGCATTATAGGTCAAACCAAAGTGGCAAGATATCCTTTATAACCACTTAAGACCCGAACCAAAATGCAGGTAAAGGACCTGGCCAGTTTTTGCGATTCGGCAGTGCGTCGCTTTACCTGACAATTGCGCTGTCGTGCGACGTGGTTTCCAAACAAAGTTGGCGTCCCTATTTTCCCACAAATAGAGCTTTCTTTTGGTGGTATTTGATCACCTCTGCGGGTTTTATTTTTTGCGCTATAAACAAAAATAGAGCGACAATTTTGAAAAAAATGCAATATTTTTTACTTCTTGCTATAATAAATATCCCCCAAAAATATATATAAAAAAAATATTTTTTTCCTCAGTTTAGGCCGATACGTATTCTTCTACCTATTTTTGGTAAAAAAATCTCAATAAGCGTTTATCGATTGGTTTGCGCAAAATTTATAGTGTTGAAAATGGTGTCTGACTTCGGGGACTTCTCGGGATTCAGAGTGAATTGGGAGAAATCCATTATCTATCCCATAGATCAATCACCTACTCCCCAAATCTATTCAGACTCTAAATTAATGGTGGCCACCTCGTTTAGATATCTGGGAGTCGTGGTCCAGTTGCCACTGTCCCTGTACATTGCCAATAATTTGAGCCCTGTGCTACTACAGCTGCAATCTCAGACTAAGCAGTGGAAAGACTTACCTCTGGATCTAATGGGAAGGGCCAATGTCTTAAACATTATATACCTACCTAAATTACTGTATGTCCTAGCTAATGCCCAATGCAAAATCCCTAAAACATTGTTTAAGAGCATCGACTCAATCTGTATAACATTCCTGTGGAACGGTAAGGCCCCTAGAGTGGCACTGGAAACACTTAGACTACCTTCCCATTTGGCAGGACTGGCTTTCCCTGACTTCTACCTTTACTACCAAGCTTCCCAACTGGTAACTATTCATGACTGGTTACACCCTGACTCCAATAATGCGAGCACTACCACTGAAGGGGCTATGGTCACATCGTTTAAGACATTACACAACATTGTCTACCGCGGGCGTACCCCCCAGGACCGGGACTGACTGTGTTGCAAACATCACTGTCCCTGTTTAAAACAGTGACTCGTAAGCATGCCCTGGATTCCTGGGTGACCTCTCCAAACAATCCGCTATGGTTCAATACATCACTTCCAGAATTTAACTCTTTACCTGACCCTCAGAGATGGATATCCAAGGGGATTAACCTCCCTGGCGGTATGATTCTGTCTGGAATTACGTACCAAAAGCGGTACAATTATTTTGCATGGAAATTCTGCGTTTTATACTGTAGGCCTGCAATTTTTAGGAATAACTCGCTTAAATTTGTCCAAACCAGAGTCTAGTAGACATCCCGGGTATGATAAAGTTTAAAACACAAAATCATAAAATTATAATATAATAAATAACTATAAATAATTATAACAAATAATAATGTAATAATAATAAAAATTATTCACTAATGTAATCAAATCAAAATCACTGAAATTTGCTCAGTTGCAGAATTGTCGCTGTCATTACTTTTATTTTTTTATGACGAATTTTCCCACAAATCGCTATCGCTCAATTCTGCAAGTGATTATCATTTATTATCGCTGTTTTCTAGCTGCTCTAAAATCACTTTTGACATAAAGGGACACTTTTGGTTGCCATGGACAATCTACAGTTTGCAGGGAGAAAAAAAATGTTTTTATTATGTAAAAGAACATGCAGGGCACTGGGCAGACCACTAGGGACAAGGGGGGTGTGTATTTTTTACATACAGTACTGTAATCTATAAGATTACAGTATTCTGTATGTAATGTGTTTGTTTACATTTTTGAATTTGCCGCCGGTCTCCGCCCCCGTGCGCCGTTACGTCGCAGGGAACGGAGATCGGCGGCGCGCGGGCACTGTGTGAGTCGAATGGAGGACACCACTCGCTCACACAGCGGGGATGCATCGCTGGATCCAGGGACAAGGTAAGTACAGTACCCCGCCTGGATCCAAGGTAAGCCAGCGCGCGCTGCAGGCTCTGCATATTGACCCCGAGCGCGACTTGTGGATATCGCTATTTACCTAAAAAATCCAACCCGAGTCGCGCTCGGGTTTACCGCCAGGGGGGTTAAGTACCTATGCCACCTATATACCTTTAGAAGGATTTAAGTCCTTTCCCCAGTTGAGAGATGACTTTAATCTTCCCCCCAATTATTTATTCTTTTATTACCAGTTAAGACATGCCGCGCGAGCCCAGTTTGGCTCCTTGCACAATCCACTTGCGATTCTTGACCTGGAAAAGCTTTTGCGTTCCCCCGGATCGAACAAAACTCATCTCTAACTATTACCTAGCCCTAACGGTGAACTCTAATCCTAGATTTAAGGCAGCACAGAGCAAGTGGGAATCCCTAGATATTACTATGACGGAAGATGACTGGACTGAGTTCTGTGATACTTTTAAGACCTGTTATAGCCTCCAGAGACAGGGTGATTCAACTGAAAATTTTTTCGCCAATCACACTTGACCCCGGCCAGGATGCACAGAATGGGCTTACTGGCCTCGGCGGATTGTTTCCGCGGATGTGGGCAGGTGGCTGATTTTATCCACTGGTTTTGGAGTTGCCTAGCTATACGAGACTTCTGGAGAGATATAGGATCCTTCCTCTCTTCTGCCTTGGGACTCCCCAATATACTGGACCCTAAAAACTGTCTGTTGGGGGTTTTTGGTGACCTTGCGGTTCCCTCCCGGGTCAAAAAATTGCTTCAAATCTTATATTTCTATGCTAAGAAAATCATCCTGTTGACCTGGAAGGGAGCGGCGACCCCGACAAGGGGCCTATGGTTGAAACTAGTCAATGACGCCCTGACCCTATCTCCTATACAGCCGTAAAAAGGGGTGTTGGTGGTGCAGTCTCCCTCTGCTAGAGTGACCTTAATATGCAGTCCCACAAAGTGGTAATGCTACCCTTCTACTTTGTTGCATGTACCTTGCTACTCTGACTTTTGACTTCTTTATAACTATGCTGTTGATAATGGTATGGAGTGATTAAGGCGCAAACTGTTGCCGATGTATGTTCTGTGTTGTTTAAGTTTTGTTTTTGTATGTGTTGTAATGTTGGTTTTTGTAAAAATGTCAATAAAAATATCTTTAAAAAAAATAAAAATTCTGATGCCGTGTACCGACGATAATTTTTCGGCATGAAAAAAAATGTAGTTTTTCAGCATGTCCAAAAAACAAAGTTTTTCCACACGCCATCGTTTTTGAAAAATAATGAACAAAGCGCGGTGACGTACAACACGTACAACGGCACTCTAAAGGGGAAGTTCTTTTCGCCTTTGGGCTTCTTTTAGCCGATTCCTTGTTAGTAAAAGACGATTCGCGTTTTTTTGTCTGTTACAGCGTGATGAATGTGCTTACTGCATTATGAACGGTAGATCCAGTCTCATAACTTGCTTCTGAGCATGTGCAGGTTTTTCACGTCGTTTTAGCCCACATACGATCATTTTTTACAACCCGAAAAACAACATTTTTGAAAACGACTTAAAAAAATGCAGCATGCTCGAATTTTTTTTTGTCGTTTTTCAGAAGATGAAAAACTATGTGAAGCCCACACACAATCATTTTAAATGAAGTTTTTAAAAACTTTGTTTTTTTTCATGCCGAAAAATGATCGTGTGTGTACGCGGCATTACACTCAGAGTCAGGTGTATTATTAACCAACTGCACCAAGCAGGTGCTAATGATCATCAATTTCATGTAGGTCAAAACCCAGTCATTAACTAAAACAGAAACAGCTATGTAGGAGGCCTAAAACTGGGCGATGAACAATCAAACTTTTCTACTACGGTGAGATTGTGAATAGCAGTTCTTTTCTTTCCCCAGCTCGCAAGCAGCTGAGAACAGAGGGAATAGAATCACTTTATAATACATTTTTTTTTTTTTTTTATAAATACCTTTTTTCCCCCTCATCTATAAACAAATGTTTTGCCTTTAATTTCTATTTTAAACTGAACGATGTCCTGAAAGTGACGGTTTGGTCCCCACAGAGCCCTGATCTGAACATCATGGGTTTGTCTGGGATTACATAAAGAAACAGAAGGATTTGAGGCAGCCCACATCCACAGAAGATCTGTGGTTAGTTCTCCAACATATCTGGAACCACCTACCGGCCAAGTTCCTTCAAAAACTGTGTGCAAGTGTACCTAGAAGAATTTATGCCGTTTTGTAGACAAAGGGGACCAAATATTGATTCGATTTTGGATTTCTCTTGTTAATTTACTTTCCATTTGGTTAATTACCATATAACATGCACTTTTTCCCCTGAAAATCGGGGGCAAATTATGTGTGTGTATTATACGCCAATTCCTGGCTGCCTCAGAGTGAAAGGAGGGGGCGAACGCCACCGGATTACACAGAGCTGCAATCGCCTGTGTACCCGGCGCTCAGTCACACAGTCTGTCTACCATAGGAGCCGGGACTGTGAGCACCAGGTACACAGGAATCATGGCTTTGTGCACGGATCAGGCTGAAATGGAGAGGCTGCAGATGGGCAATGTGCAGGCTGCATTGATGGGCAGTGGAGAGGCTGCAGATGGGCACTGAGCAGGCTGCATTAACGGGAAATGGAGAGGCTGCAGATGGGCACTGACCAGGCTGCATTAATGGGAAATGGACAGGCTGCCAATGGGCACTGAGCAGGCTGCAATAGTGAGGCTTCAGGTGGGCACTGAGCAGGTTGCATTGATGGAGAATGATGAGGCTGCATTGATGGGCTGTGACCCTTATTTTGCTTCAAAGCTCTTTATTCAAAATTTTAGATTTTTTCTTGAAACATCCCTTCTAAAATTAAGGTGCGTGTTATACACCCATAAACACAGTAATAAAAATAAACACTTATATTTCTGAAAGCTTTCTTAACCACTTCAATACCCAGCCATAAACAATTGACGGCCTGAGATGGGATCTACCATCCTAAGTGGCCGTCAATTGACGGCCTGGGCATTGCAGGCGAATATCTGGATGATGCCTGCAGTCAGAGGCATCATCCAGATATCCTCTTCTTCAGCCGACGATTCTGCACAATGTAAGAATGATCATAGCGGCGGTTCCGCCGCTTGATCGTTCTTACAGGCCGCGGGAGGGGACATCCCCCCCCCATCCCATCCGGTGCTTCTCCGGGCTCACCTGTGCCTTCGGGGGCCGCCGGAGAACGAATTGTCAGCGTCGGCAGGAAGCATAGAGATGACTGGTGACCATATGGTCACCAGTCATCTCTATGACCGTCGGAGGACCCGGGCGCAATCTGATGACGTCACGCCTGGGTCCCCGTAACTAAACAAAGCCGCAATTGCTGCTGTAAGCCCCCATTCATGAGATCGGTGAATTTTTTTTCACCAATCTCATGGTTTCCAGCCTGGAGGAGAGATGTGAGGTCTTATTGACCCCACATCTCTCCATAAAGAGGACCTGTCACACACATTTCCTATTACAAGGGATGTTTACATTCCTTGTAATAGGAATAAAAGTGGAAAAAATAAATGAAAAAAAGTGTAAAAATAAATAAAAGATAAAAAAAAAATTAAAACGCCCCTGTCCCCGATAGCTCGCGTGCAGAAGCGAACGCACACGCAAGTCCCGCCGGCATATGTAAACCCAGTTTAAACCACATAAGTGAGGTATCGCCGCGTGCGTTAGAGTGCCAGCAACGAATCTAGATCTCCTCTGTAAATCTAAACTGTAACCTGTAAAAAATAAATAAAGCGTTGCCTATGGAGATTTTTAAGTACCGAAGTTTGGCGCCATTCCATGAGTGTGCGCATAATTAAAGCGTGACATGTTGGGTATCTATTTACTCGGTGTAACATAATCTTTCACATAATACAAAAAAATTGGGCTAACTTTACCGTTTTTTTATTTTTTTTATTCATGAAACAATTTTTTTTTTAAAAAAAAAGGCGTTTGAAAAATAATTGCGTAAATACCGTGCAAGATAAAACTTAGGAATGACCGCCATTTTATTCCCTAGGGTGTCTGCTAAAAAAACATATATAATGTTTGGGGGTACTGTGTAATTTTCTAGCAAAAGAATGATGATTATTACATGTAGGAGAGAAGTGTCAGAATAGGCCCGGTATGGAGGTGGTATAAAAGCCTGGTATTGAAGCGGTTAAGTTATAGCATTTTTCACACCAGCCTAAAACTTTTGCATAGTAGTGTATAAATATATTGTATAGAAGTTTTCTGTTATTCACTCTGCCTCTGAGAGAGGCCATTGGCTTTAAGTGTATTGGTAATTCCCTGTGGAGGAGGTATGGAGGGGTGTTTAAAGGTAGGGGGTGCATTTAAGAAGAGATGTAATGCATTAACAGTTTGCCCGGAAGAAGAGGGTTTGCTATTGTGAGTATGCACTCATTACTTTTCATTGTCAATAAAATTGTATCTGGTAATGTACTAGGCCTTTGCACCCTTTTGCAAGTCCCCTTGACTCCTCCCTTTTGCATCTTATCAACGTGTGCTGCGATATATTCATTGTTTTGCTAGTACATCATGTATCTGGTGTGTCACTCCAATGTTTGGTGCCCACCTTCCTTTCCTTGTGTCTTTCATATGTGATAAGACAATATCTTTCTCAGCGGCACATCTTAAAGGAGTTGTAAAGGCAGAAGGTTTTTTATTTAATACATTAAGATAATAAACCTTCTGGGTGTAGCAGCTCCCCCCAATTACCTACCTGATGTCCTTCTCTCTCCAGCGATGGCCACGATCCCCTCAGCCATCCAGTACACCCCTTCTGATTGGCTGAAACAGAGCAGCGGCACTATTGGCTCCCACGGCTGTCAAAGTCAATCAGACAATCAGGGGAGAGAGGGGGCAGGGCCAGGTTGGGGCTCAATGTCTGAATGTAAACACTGAGCTCTGACTTGGCTTGGGTGACCCCTGTAAAAAGCTGCTGGCTGAAGGGCACTCAAAAGAGGGAGGGACCTGGAGCAGCAAAGAGGGACCCAAGAAAAGGAAATTTTGGGCTGCTCTGTGCAAAACCAAGGAGAGAAGTATAACAGGCTTGTTATTGAAAAATTTATAATGATAAAAAGAGCCTTTACAATCACTTTAAGACAAGTTGTTGACGAGTTCCGTTCGTTGAGTAACAAAGAGCTTTTTAACTGTTTACATTTTGTGTGTTAATACAAATGTATCTTTTATATAACCTTTTTGTGTTGGAATGTTGATTGGCACCCTCAAAAATCCCCCCCCAAAAGACTCTGTATTTGTTAAAAATTGGCTTGTTGCTGAGAAAAAAACTGGCATTCTAGGCTTCCAGGATGGTCAGAGGGAACACCAAAAACCTAAGGAATCTGTACAAAGAATCAAGGCTGTCACTGCTGACCTACAAATACTAGTTAGTTCGCTGTCAATCTGATCCAATTGCTTCACTACTTTCTAAGGTACCCATCAGGAACAAGTGTGCGTATGACATAATTGCCTTTCCCAATATGCACACCTGATGGGTCGGTATCTCAAAGTATCGAAACCAGAGGCAGCAACGTAGTATTTTTAGAAGGAACAATGGCAGCATCCAGTATTTCGATATCTCTTAATACATGTCTACAGTGCCTTGAAAAAGTATTTATACCCCTTGAAACTTTCTACATTTTGTCATGTTCCAACCAAAAAACGTAAATATATTTTATTGGGATTTTAATTGTTAGACCAACACAAAGTGGCACGTAATTGTAAACTAAAAAGAAAATGATAAAATGTTTTTCAATGATTTTTTACAAATAATTGTGAAACGCGTGACATGCATTTGAATTCAGTCCCCTTTACACCGATACCCCTAATTAAAATCCTTTGGAACCAATTGCCTTCAGAAGTCACCCAATTAGTAAATGGAGTCCATCTGTGTGTAATTTAATCTCAGTACAAAAACAACTGTTCCGTGAAGACCTCAGAGGTTTGTTAGAGAGCCTTAGTGAACAAACCATATCATGAAAGCCAAGAAACACACCAGACAGGTCAGGGATAAAGTTGTGGAGAAGTTTAAAGCGGGGTTAGGTTACGAAAAAATATCTCAAGCTTTGAACATCTCACCAAGCTCTGTTCAATCCGTCATCTGAAAATGGAAAGAGTATGTCACAACAGCAAACCTACCAAGACATGGACGTCCACCTAAACTGACAGGCCAGGCAAGGAGAGCATTCATCAGAGAAGCAGCCAAGAGGCCCATGATAATTATGGAGGAGATGCAGAGATCCACAGCTCAGATGGGAGAATCTGTCCATAGGACAACTAGGACTTCACTGAGGGAGGTGGCCACCCTGTAGTAGCAAACTGCAGTATGAAAGAGTGATTTATTTTGCTTTCAATATATAGGCATGATTATTTGTTTATTTCATTTTTTTTAATCAGTGACAATGATATTTACCACTTATACAATGCAGGGTGCACTGCAAACAGCTAGTTTGTGACAGACAGCCTGAAGTGGCAGTTCTCAGAAGGGGCTCTGCATTGTGTTTAATATTTAAATTTTAACCTTTCACAAACCTGGGAAACGCAAACAGTTTATGACTAATTAAATCCATAAGAAGAGGTTACCTTCAATGAATGCTATACATGATGTCCTAAAAGTTGAGCTTGTCCCACTTATGCCTCCCTGTTGAACTTTTACAGGAGAATATTCTAGTTTTATTTTCCAATGTGCCAGTATTGTGGGTTACATAAAAAAAATAAAATTATCCACTAAGGTTACTCTCCTCTGAAAGTCGAAACATTTGTATACCTACCAGTGATGAAACTGCCAGGGTCACAAAGGCCACACCTGTTGGGGGGCCCACGTGGGGTTGCTACCCACAAGGCTCTCTGAGCATCTCTCATGCAGCTCAGACCCAGCACTGGCAATACCTACCCCCCCCCCCCTGCATGGATGGAAGAGGCGGCAGACGATCTGTTCCTTCTCCAGCCGCTCTCCTACCATGTCCACTGTAGAAATTGTGCAGCTAAGCAGCTCACACTTCCCACGGGAGGAGAGGGGTAGGAAAAGAAGGAACAGATCAGCTGTCTCCTCTTCCAAGCAAGAGACGGAACAGTCAGTGCTGGCTCTGAGTTGTACGGCAGAGACACTGTCAGCTCAGAGTCCTGCTGAGGAGGCACTCATAGGCAGCACTGATGAGCACAGAATGGTGACACTAATAGGGGTCATTGATGGGCACTGCTAGAATGCACTGATGATCAGGGCACTGATGACCAGTGCTCCAATTATCAGTGTAAACAATGAACCGAGAGTGTCTTG
Organism: Rana kukunoris; assembly: GCA_029574335.1. Taxonomy (NCBI): domain Eukaryota; kingdom Metazoa; phylum Chordata; class Amphibia; order Anura; family Ranidae; genus Rana; species Rana kukunoris. The sequence continues at coordinate 37,893,424 of CM056054.1, forward strand.
GTGGTTAACAGCTCTCATTTCCTTACACAGACAACATGAGAGGAAAGGACTGCCAATAACTGGCATGTCTCTTTACATGTGATCTACTGATCACATGGTAAAAGGGCTGCTGTGAATGGCCCTCTACCATGATCAGCAGTCAGAGTGCACTGGATCCGCATGCCAGGAGCCACGCGGGAGGCATATTTTTAGAAGGATGTCCATGGACGCCTTTTCAAAATTGGAAGCCCTGGGTTCGGTTGAAAAGGGGTTCAGGGGGCCCTTCATGGTTTCTTGCCTCGGGGCCTTGAAGGTTCTAGTTACACCTCCCACTTCTCAATAAAATTAATGATTCCATTGCAAGATGAGTGTCAACTTACGGATGGCATCGGCTTATTTTTTCTTTCTATCTGAATGTTTTTCTAACTTCTATAGTAACTGCATAAAATAGATAAAAAAAATTATATAATTTTTCTAGGAGTTACTCTTTACCCACTTCAGCTCTCACACCTGTACACGCAGCACAATTTTAACAGTTCGGTCATAGGCCTGTTTATTCAGCAAAAACGTTCTCCTTACTTAAGATGACAGTAATACCTCTATTGTTTTAGAAAAAACAAGAAACATTTAAAGCAATTTAAAATTACATTTTAGTAAAAGTGAACCTGTACTTCAAACCTGCATTCGCTTTCTCATTGTAAAAACTCTCGTAATCTTTTTTTTATTAACCTTTAAAACAGTTTTAAGAAATATCAAAATTATTTGATGCAATGGAACACATTCACATCCAAGTTACAACTCACAGTTGCCCTCTTATGGTAGAATGAGGAGCTGCAGGTAAATAAAACACCAAAGGCCTTAATCATTGAAGATTTTTATCGCTTTATTTCAGCATTATAATATTGTCAACTACAGGTTATCAAACGTGTCTCCCACAAAGAAGCATTCTTGAACGTAAAAAATATAAATTCTGCGTATTAAAAGTGCATACACTTGGCATAATAAGACATAAAAATAAATAAAAGGCATTGTTACATCATCATCATGCACCAGGCCCGACAATTTAGAACCAGTGTTCCCAAATAGCAGAGTAGGCGGTCAGAGGAAACCAAGCAATCTCTTGTGTAACCGTTTCCCAAACCGGCAGCTAGAGGTTCCAGAGGTCTGTGTTCCAGGGAGGAAGGATTACAGAAGGGGGTGGAATGAGCAGGCAAGCTTGTATAGGATGCCACAAACAAAATACATAACAAAAAAAAAAAAAAAGGGAGGAAACATACATATCCAGTGTAACAGGAGGTGTCGGGACAAAAGAAAATTCCTGAAAGGAGATGATCTGATAAAAGGCAATCGTAGTGGATTCCTGAAAATACTGTAGCAGAAGTCAAGTGAGGTTATCAAAGAACCATTTTTTACATTTTACAAGTAGGCTGATAAAGCGTTTTAATAGCATTCACAGATGTAAACATTTTGGGAACGTACAGCAAGAGAAAAAAATAATAATTCTACACAATGCCGACTTCCTTTCCAGTTAGTTATAGAATACAGTTAGTGTAACTCCAGTTTTAACATCAACAGAAGTCCCCTCTAGGTCAACAACACACACTAAGAATTCTAGGAAACATCACTGCAGGCCCTTCTGTTGAGTCATTCTATCAAAATATACCAATGAGAAGGTTAAGATGTCCTTTAAGCTTACTAACTATACTAGCACCAATGGTATTTTCCTTTAGCTATGCAGTTGCAATAAAATATCCAATGCAGTATAGGACATTACAGGGGGTGCCATTTTCCATGCAACAGGCGGCCTGCCACTTGCAGAACACGTATGATTTTGCATGCATTCCCGACCCACAATAGTGCGAGCCTAGTGTTATAGTTTTGCGGCTTTGGAACTGATCAGTTATACTAGGTAGATCTTCCAATTCCATTATTTGCGTTGGCAATGAAGTTTCTACACGTATAAAATAACCTGGAGGGAGGACACTTTCTTGTACTCCTCAGATATCTTTCATGTAAAAGTCCAGGAATAGGAAGTAGGTAGATGGTTTGAGACAGGTTTATAAATTATGAAAACCCTTGAGGCATCAATGCATTGACAGCTGGAGCTAGAGATTAGTCTTTATTGTCCAATACACTAGCCTACAAAAGGAGCACATCAATAGCGTCCACGGGCAAAAAACCTTTGCCCTGTTCTGGTTTGAACATGTTCTTATGGCTTCTAAAGGGCCAGTAAACCTAAACAAGCCTGCTCATAGAAAATAGGTAATAAGCATAAACATGTAGAAAGATTCATTGGAGGCCAGATTCACTTATCGGCAACCCAAAGCACATTTACACAGCCAGGATACCACAAGACACCCCAGTTATAGTGCACCATGAATCCATAGATGTAAGCACTCTGTTAGGAAAAAAATATATAAAAGAGTTTCAAAGTATCACCAGCAAATGGACATTTATTCACCACAGATTGGACCCAACGTTTCGCACACATTTTATGGCAAATAAATGTTTGATCTTTGATTTGCTACAATGGTGTGCCAATGACAGCCAAAATGAGCGCGCTGCATTAAACCAAAGCAACAATGTGAAGGGGTCCAACAGAAAACTTTTGAGGGAACAGGTGGACTTGCCATTGCCGACCTTCTCTTCTAAAAATGCTCACTGGCTTTAATACCTTGTGTCCCTGACCTGGAACAAGTATGGAAATCCGTTCTACTTTGCTTCAGTTATAATATGCTTGTGCCAGGCTAGTTACTCATAAGCCAGAGACAGCAATTTGCAGTAAGGTACCAGCAATGGGAGCATACAGGCTAGCCTAAGTACTGATATACTGTGAATTGAATGGACTGAAATAATTTAGCAATGCACTGCAATAGACTTAAATTTGATATGCACCTGTGGTCTAACCATTATGTTGTTGGACATTACCGCTCAGACTCCCAGGCTGCATAGTGGTTGTAGAAAAATGTCACTTAACCGGTTCTCTAAGTGATGGCACTACAGTACTTCAGAAATAATATGCAGCCCTGGGATCAGAATCCATTGTGGGTTTCTACATGAGCCTTGGGTTCTGGCTAACAGTAAGATCAGCTGTACTGGAAAGAACTCCATCGTCTTAAAAAAAAAAACATTCTAAAGATGCTCCACTGTGATAATCCGCTGTCACCTACATGTTTTTATATATTTTATATATGTGTGCGCGTGCGTGCGTGCGTGAGAATGTTATCATTAACCTCCTTTGTATAAACCAACTTGCAACAAGTAGGTTTTTGTGATCTGTAGCACCATATATTTTTCAAGCCAGTATTTGCATTTCATTTAAAATTAGCAAGTTGTAAAAATTTTGCAATGCGTATTAGCAGCAAAGGAAAAAATGTAAATGTGGACATGACTGAATGATGTATTAAACAATGATGTATGAAGGGGCCAAAAGACGCAAGAGAACTGTCTCCTGATCCAATGACCTCATATCTATGGACAGCTTCAGATAATCCCAGACAATCGATTACGGGAGAGAAAGTGAATAGGGAGGTTAGCAAATCTTGTCCATTGTCATGACAAATTGCACCTCTTTTCTGCACAACAGTTTTTTTAAATGATTTGGTCTTAAAAAAGTGCATCAAAAGCGTTTTTCCTGCCATAAAACCAACGAATGCTTCCACACTGGCTCGGTGCACTGGCAGTGCGGTGAAAAATATCCAGCATGCAGCATCTTTGGAGAGGTATATAAAACAAAAAAAAGCACTTGCAAATGCCCCTCGCCATTGAAATGAATGGTAAGTGCCTCAGAGCACTTCAAAAGGTGCCCCAAAATGGTTTTTGGAGCAGTTTGAGTCCCTTGTCCTTAATAAAAAGCTCTCTGCAAATACCTGAAAAGTGTCGCAACAGCGCTCATTAATCTTATGGGCACTTTAGAAGCGCCTCAGTGTGAAAGGGCTCTAAACAGCAATAATTATGTGGCCTGAGCACTCCTGTTTATAGTTGAAGCATGGTCAACGATATTATGAAGCTTGAGTTTGCGTCAACACCCAACTTTTCATTGATGTCCATTTACAGCATAAGCATCCATTAAAAAGGGGCCAGGAGCAGTTTATTGCAAACAGTTTTCCTTAGGTTTTGTGCATGTTAGATGGAATTGAATACATCTACATCAGTTACTGCGAAATTACCTTGGAATAGAAATTTGCAAAAAAACAAAAACAAACTGCATCCCCCCCATTTGTTACTAAAACCAGCAAGGTGATTTTAAGCCTCGGTTCACACTAGATTCAGTACGAATTTACTACCACATCTAAATCGCAACCTGCATCTATGCAAACCGATTGTGGAATGTATGATAAGGACATCCCGCAATTCTTTTGCAAAACAGAGAGATTTGAAAAATTGGATCACATGGGCAGATTCTGGTGTGGACTAAAAAGGGTTCCTGCACCAGTTTGATGTGAATACGGTGAGATTTGCACAATAAAAATCCACGGCTCAAATCTCACCCCAGAGACACTGCATGTAATTTGCTACGATTCCTGTGTAAATTACATGTGGTGTTCCGCATCGCAGAAGTGTGAACACAGGCTCAAGATGTATTAACATGAACTGAAATGTTCATCAATACATGGTAAAAAGAACAAGCATAGAGACTGTGTCCAGGCCAAAATCAGAACTCCGTGAAGCATTAAAGAATGGCTTGGGCATACCTCTGTGTAGTAGACATTTATAAAAATGCAGACTGCCAGATCCTATGGTTGGTGAACTGACTGAATACTGGTCATTCCCAGAGGTGACTGTCTTAAAATTTGTGCATTTTATTATTGAACATAAACAATTACAGTAACAAAAAAAAGTCAGCTTGAAGCCCTCAGCACAGCTACGCATGTCAAGCCAGTTATTAAGATAACAAAAATACCTCTACCTTCAACAAAGTATAACCTGTCCAACAAAAATAACCACAAGTTGGTATTTTATACACTAAACTGCCAAGCCTGTACAGTGCAGCGTTTACATCCTCCAACTTGATTATGTTGTCACTTGGGATGGCTGAATAACCAAAGAGGAGGTGGTCAAGTGCATCAAACTGACAACTATTCACTACCAGCAAGTGTGACAAAAAATCAGCCACCCTCATCTTCATCTTACAGTATTTTGCCTTCCTTTACTTAAAGCGGAGCTCCACCCGGGGAAAACAACATTTTACAATGTTGTTTAAAAAAATAAAATAAAAAAACCTTAAAAAAAATAAAATACTCACCCGAAATACCTGTTGCTATGCGGAAGTCCGTAATCTGCCTCTTCCACACCGCAGTGCCTTTTCTTCTTCTCCTTCTCCTTGTGAATGGGGCGCGCTGCTTTCTGGGAACTGTGTGTGTTCTCAGAGAGCAGCGCGCCCATTCACAAGCCAGCGTGAGACTCACGCAGGCGCAGTAGGAAATGGGCAGTGAAGCCGTACGGCTTCACTGCCTGTTTCCCATAGTGTGGATGGCGGCGCGGGACGCGGAGCGATCGTGGGACCGGCATCGGGGGGCCCATCAGCGCGGGCAAGTGGGACAAGGTAAGTGTCCTTATTTAAAGTCAGCAGCTACACTGTTAGTAGCTGCTGACTTTAAAAAAAATTAAAATTCGCGGCTGGAGCTCCTCTTTAAGGAATACCAAGTTCAAAGGATGTAAACATTGTTTCACATAGTCTGGAAAACGGGAAATAATCTTGTGTAAAACAGACTACTACTGTTAGGTAGAAAAAATTTCTACTGGTTTTAAACTATTTGTATTCAATAAAGCATTACTAAAAACACTTAAATCTGATCAAAACTGGATGGCAGCAATGTGAACCTAGCCTTACACCATTTAAGTTTCACCACCACAAATCTATGCCGCTTCCCTGTACTGCCGGGTACACTCGAAACCAGGAAAGAAATTCTAAAAAGTCAAAGTCAAATGATCAGGTACTTAAAAATACAACATGCATACGGTTACTGTGCATACATGCCCTGTTGACTCTTGTAAGAACACAGGCAGGCCAAAAGAACTAAAACAAGACCATGGCCTTAGTTACAGTGCTGCCTTTGGAGCCGCAGTTGAGCAATTCCAATGGAGGAGAAACAGAGACATGTCTTCTGTTTGGTGTCTCTCAGCTGCCTGCACATGTCAACGCAGGCAGCACCCTAATGTAGGGATGTAATCCTCCTCCTATGAGGGTGGCTCCAGCAGCACTCTACAAGCCAAAAAATAAATAAAAAATAAACCTTACCATGGAATTCAAAGGCAGTGATCAGGGGAACAAGGTGAAAGGGGAGGAAGGACCAGCAGAAACATCAAGAAGCAGCAAACAAGGCAAGTCCAAACATCAGAATCCTAAATAGCATATAAATAATGGGGTTATTATCACTTTAAAAGTGATGGTCTCTGGTTGAGGAAAGAATAGTTACAATCCAATAGTTGCTGCAATGGCATATTATAATAGGCCGTTATAGGTGCTAAAGGTGTTTGGAACGTAATGGTGGGAACAAGGGCCTTACTTCGGGTCAGCAGCAAAGTATAGCGCAGTGTAGGTTGTGGCACACATTGACTGGTTACTAAAAGACTGCCATTCCCCAGTGCACAGTAAAGCCTCGTACACACGATCGGATTTCCGTCGGACTAAGCCGTCGAATTTTGTCCAAAGGGCGTTGGCCGTAAACTTGTTCTGCATACAAACGGCAATTTTTTTGTCGGCTAACAAGCTATGTGGTTTTCTGCTCTTTAGCGCCATCCTTTGGGCAACTTCTGCGAATGTTGTGCTATGGTTAGCATTGCTTATGAGCATGCATGTTTGTACTTTTTTTTTTTTTTTTTGATGGTTAATACAACATCACACATTTGTTGTCAGACAGTTTTAAAGCATGCTATAAAAAATTTGGAAAATCTGACAACTATTGTCCAATGGAGCATACAAATGGTCGTGTATACGAGGCTTTATAACTATTACAAAAAAAAAATGATTGTACAGAAATATATAAAGGACATTTAAAAACAGACAATTGGGCAGTTTTGCACATTTAAATTAGCAAACAGTTTGGCTCAAAACTTGATTGCATTAAAACAAAGAAAATAAAAAATAACATCTCGACACTATACTAAAAAGGCAGTTTTATGTCAAAGTCAGGGCTTTTTTTCAGGGGGAACTTGGGGGAACTCAGTTCCACCACCTCTGGCTCAGCCCTTGGGGGCCTGCTCACCACAATCACTTGGAAACACAGAAGTCTGGTTTCTGTGTTTACAAGTGACAGCTCTGCACTCTGTGTATACCCCCCCCCCCCCAACTCTGCACTCTATATGTAATGCAATCCTGGTATTTAATGCCCCTTTAAGACCTTTCTACTGTTTGTGAAATCTGAACGGGGTCGTGGTTGAGTTCCTGCACCTATTTTCTGAGAAAAAAAGCTCTGGTCAAAGTAATATGTAATTCCTAAGGGAATGGAAATAAGCTGCATTTTCATAAAATGGCACTTTACAAATGTTCAATCCACCCAAATCAAATCATTTGCTTATGAAAGAATATTGGTGGGAAAAATCACTGATTCTAGCAGTAGACTCTCCCTATAGAAAGTATCTGACAGCCCAATGGTCCACGCCATTAAATCTCATTTACTGGCCCATATGGAGTTCTCTTTACTATTCTCCCTAATGTTAATTAAATAAAATATTCAAGAGGGAGAGGCAAGGCCTCCATATTATATCCTCGGCAGGTGAAGGAACCAGTGACTGTGCTACCAAATGGGCCATTTATTCTGCCAGCATCTCATTTTTCACTACTAAATTATTGGAGAACACGTATGAAGAGAAGCAAACCAACAGTAAAAAAAATTAAATGTTAACAAAAACACGAGAGGGAATATAACCTGCCCAACAGCTGAAATACAAAATAAAGTCCAATATTAACATTCAAATGAATTTTGTAGCTTAGCTGCTCTTGATATGAAAATAAGAGCAACTTTGCAACAGTTACACTGTGTGATAAAATGTATACTCAGGTTAGCATACGCTGAAGTTTTTGCCCTGAGCATTCTGATCAATAAGGTCTTGGGAGTACGACCTTGTACATCTGGCACAACACATTAACTTAGAAAGCCTGGGGCAGCACAGCAATTGGCAGCCAAGAAAGTCTGACTTTAAAACCTGGGGACTTGGGACTGTACTGCCAAAAGCCATGCAATGTGCAGAATGAGGAAGAAGTATGCAAATGGCGACAGTGGAACGTTTATAAGGAACCTATTAAAAACAGAGATTCTCTTTAACCTTTAGAACCCAGTCATTAGTGTAGCACATTCTTGTTTGAGATTGTAAGTGATTTGCATAACATTTGCATTTGGCAGCTCCACATTTCTGAACCCTATTAAATTACCGGTGGTTTCAGTGTATAGTAGGAGTCTGCGATATCACTAGATTGCTAGACAGAAAAAAAAGATTTACACGGCAAAAACACAAACAAAAAGAAGCTGTAGGGACTGCAAAGGTGACAAGACCCTAAAAGGTGCAATATCGCAGGAGCAGCTGCTTAGGGAACAAAGGCGGCAGGGAGTTGTGTGATAAGCAGACAATATACAGTCTTATTTTTTTTTTACCAGACCCTCAATATACAAGTGTCTACTCTCACACTAAAAAGGCTTGGTCTCATCTGCTTAAAGAGGAACTTTAGCTTGAATTTTTTTTCTTTTTAGGGTGATGTATGCAAGTATGGAGAAAGTTTAACTATTTGCATCTCTGCCTGGCCTTCAGGGGGGGCATTTTGTCACTTTCTTCTTCAGCCCTTCTAGCAATTCATCTGGATACTCCTCGTGTTTGGTCTCATCTGCTTAAAGAGGAACTTAAGCTTGAATTTTTTCTCTTAAGTCAGCAAATACAAATACTGTAGCTGCTGACTTTTAAACATCATGTAATTAAGAGTGCTTGGGGTCCAGCGCTCTCTTCCAGCATCTGGTTCTTCTCATCACTCCAGGTCGCTGGCGTCACCATCTTGGATAGAGGCTGCGCTTTGCGACTAGCCGGGCACCTTCCTGGGACAAGTGACGTGTCATAGGAGGTTGCCGGGCAAGAGACGTCTTTCTTGCCTATGTGAGGATTGTGGAAACGGGTTAGTACCAATAAAAAACCCTTTAACTCAGTTAGAGGCTGAGGGAAGGAAGTAAACCAGCAATACCGCACTTTAAGTGAAGTTCTGCTTGATGAAGTTCTTTGATTACTTAAGGTGAACCTGTGCTTTGTCCACGCGGAAGCAAAAAAATAGTTACTTAACGGCTATCCTGCCCCACAGGACACACTTTGTTCTCCTCCCACTGGGCCTGGAATAGGACAGCATTTAACTCACAACCCCCCCCCCCCCCCCCATCTGCAGGTCAGGGAAAGCGATGGTCTACACCATGGGTCTTCAAACTATGGCCCTCCAGTTGTTCAGTACCGAAAATTCCCATCATGCCTAGTCATGTCTGTGAATGTTAGTGTGTTACAATGCCCCATGGGATGTGTAGACCCTACCTACCTGGGTACTGCGGTTTCCTCCTACACTCCAAAGACATGCTGGTAGGCTAATTGGCTTCTGTCTAAATTGGCCCTAATAGATCAAGAGCGTCGGAATCCTACGGGGTAAATGACTGCGCTATATCAAGTTTTATGAGGCACAATATTTTTTGTCTTCAGAATATCAACTAACTTGAAAATTGGAAGTCTGCCAGTGCTGTCACAGAACTTGCTGAAAATAAATCGCCAACAAGAACATTGGGGGGGAATGAGCAGTCTGCCACACACAAACTGTTATGCAGAAAGACTACAGAAACAATGAGGAATGTGCCATGTCATGTATGCTTTCACTTTTGTACGGCAATCTGCTAAATATTAGGCAGTACATGTTTAAACAATAAATCAAAAATGGCTTAAACTGGATGCAACAGACACCTTGGTCCAGAAGGCACATGAGCAGCTCCCCTGATCCTGACAGCAAGCAATGCACTCTATGGTCATCATAGGAAAATGGCACAGTGCATCTTCGTTCCTGATAGCAGCCTACTATGCACTATGGACATTGCCAGGAAACAACAAATGCGCAATTTGAACCCTGACATGGAATGTAACTGCATGCTCTGGATCCTGGCAGGAAGAACGGTCTTCATAGCCTTAAAACTGGCAGGAAATGGGGCCTGCACACTAAACTTGGAATAAAATAGGGTCCTTGCACCCCTGACATGTAAGAAATACAGGGCTGCCTTTCCAGACCTTCTTAGGGAAATGGTTGACTGTGATGTTGAAGCACCAGCTATAATATCTTTGGAGGCAAGATAGCTTTTCTAACCATGCTTGTATTGGGTTAGAGATTCAAAGGCAATTTTGAAGTCATCAGCAATGGCATCCGACATATATCCCTCAATTCAGCCTTGGGTTACAGGAAACCTGAACTAAGACAAATATGGGGGCTCTCACTGCTGATCTCCCGAGAGTAATAGTTGTCTGGATATCTCTTGTCTTAAATTCTGAGTGGCCAGTTTGAGACAAGCATACAGATTAGAAATGTAGAACTGCTGATCTGTATACTGGCTCCAGGTGAGTACCTTTGAAGGCATTGAAGTCAATGGGTTAGCACAGCAGCAAGAAAATGTGCAATTAAAAATGTTTTTTTAACCATGGCAATCTCCATATTCAGTACAGGTTTCCTTAAATCAGGTAAGCCTATAATAAGGCTTAACTGTAGTTTAAAAAAAAAAAAAAAAAAATCTCCTAAACCTGTATGGTTTAGAAGACATTCCCCTTGCAATGAGCCGCCGACTGCAGCGGTGCATGCGCACAGGGGATTCTCGGCTGAAAGCCTGGCAGACACCAGACCTTGCCGGAAAGAACTCTCCCACGCACATGCGTGGAAGCAACGACATCGCGGCTCCAGCCACTCACAGCGCTGGAGTCGTATTTCCCGAAAGACACGCCTAGGGGAACATGTCAGCCACCTTGGTGTGGACCAGGTAAGTTACCAGGTAAGTTACCAAAGCCTCGTTCTAAGCTAGTATGCAGTGCAATTACCATTTATATAATTAACTGAATTAAAAAAAAAAAAAAAAAAAAAAAAGGCTTTACTTGAAATATAAAATTGCGATAGGAAATGGGACTGTACACTCAGAATTCTGACAGGAAGCGGGAACTGCATTCTGGGGTTCTAGAATCCTAACATGAAGTGGGGACTGAACCCTCAGGCTCCAACAAAAATGGGGGAAATGTGTTCTTTGATGCTGACAGAAACATGGGCTATGTATTACTGTTCCAAAAGGAACTAGAAACTGTTCTAGACAGGACATGATCGCAAATCCTGGCAGGAAGCAAACACTCTGTCTGGCCAAACAGGAAGTGAACAACAGGATGTGTGTGTGTTTTTATTTTTTATTTCTAGCTGCTTATAAGCAGCTACCTCATTCATTCAAAGAATTTCCTCCCAAGAGCTAAAGTGCAATAACATACCAGGTAGTGATAGCATATCAGGGAAAAAGGAGAACAAATTCAAGCTAGTATATATTGTAAAAGGGAATACATTATTCTGGTAAAAACCTACAAATACATCTCCGCTCTACGAAAACGGGTGAAAAACTAGGTATACATACATCGGCATAACACTAGCACTAACAAGAGGTGCAGGTAATAGTAATGAAACCCCCAACAGCAATAAAAGATTTTCCCATCTTGTACCCCCTCCCTCCACAACACAACACTCATACACACCATCTTGAGGAACTCAATTGTCTAGAGGTGAAAGCACCAAGAGTGATTACCTACAGTTTCTTGCATAGGTCACAAGTGCGTGCACATTCAGTCAAAACACTGCCATGCAAAAAGTGCCTGAGCAGGGGTTTAAAAAAAAAAATTAGGAAAAATGTCCAGCTGTGCATCTGGTAGTATGCACTACAGGAGGACAGGAGTGACTACACCAAATTTACTCCACAACAATCTGCAATATTGATAGAGCAGCAATTACAGGTTAAAAAGGCAAAATATAAAACATAATCTGTTTCAGGTATTAGTGTTCTACTGCATTGATCTTTAAATTCAAAATCAGCAACCTTCATGGGGGAAAAAAAAGAGAAGTACAACAGGTATTGTAGTAAATAAATAGCAATTTAGGGTCAAATCCCTTGATAAATACGAGGCAACCACATACCAGCAGAGATCGACCAGGAGGTTTACTTTCATATTTCCCAGATTTTGTCTAGATAACGCAATTCTCCCCCCCCCCCGGTTTAAAAAGGGAAACTATAGTTCAGTGCAGTTTGTTTTACCCCTATATAAAAACACAAAATCGGCCCTTATAAGGCCCCTTTCACATGTACGGATCCCGTGAGGATCCGTACAAGTCTCATCCGCTTGCTCAGCGGGGAATCGCTCCGTTGATTCCCGTTGAGCCGGCAGATGACAGTGCAGGGACCGCCCTGACAGATCTCCGCTCTCCCCTATGGGGGGGGGGGGGGGGGGGAAATCGGATGAACACAGGTCCGTGTTCACCCAATCCGCTCTGCAGGCGAATGGAAAAATAGGATTTTCCTCAGTCTGTAAAATCGGACCATAGCGGGGACCGATGAGATCGGGTGTCAGCGGATGTTCATCCGCTGACACCCGTTATCCCATAGGAATACATGTATATCCATATTTCATCAGAAAACGGATGGATGAAATATGGACATACTGTCCGCAGGTGTGAAAGGGGCCTTAGAGCTCGTGTTTTAAACCTTGTTTCACTGTGTCATTTGAAAAACACATATCTATGCAGGTGCAGCAATTTGTGTTCATTACATATGCTGGTTGGGCTACCAGTACCAGTTTTTGCAACAAGTTATATTACACCTCAATTTAGGGTGAAACATGGTGCCAAGCATATACAGGCTTCTATGAACAAAAATAAAAATATTCATATTTATTTTCCTTAGAATGGAATATTCAAGTCTGTTAAGATCTGACCTGAATGAAAATAGACAATCCAAAAGCATCCAAAATGGTAAAGGATGGATGTGTGCACATAATCCTTCAGAAATTTACATCTGAACAAATCAACATCAGCTCTCAAAAGCAGTATGGCAACAAACAGAAATTTGAACAATCATTCCAAATACTGATATTTTTGTCTAATTTTCTAATAATGTTTACTAGGCTTAACACGTGTCATGAGGTTGTGGTAGTCATCTAATACCAGTGGATTCCCTATGCCAAACTGAAGTTATAGTCATTAAAGCCTAACTTAGGTTATCAATAAAATAATTTACAATAATTCAGCTTGTATTTCTAGGCAATCATCTAATACAGAGGAATACTTATCCTAAATGAAATCTACACCACAGCGTACACATTCATTTTACAACATCGGCATTGTAACAGCAATACAAACAATTGTTATTTTTGAAAATACAATAAGTTTGCTTGAAAAATGTCCTGTTTATGTTGTGAGTGACTGAAAAGACTATATATCCCATGGTACTATGCTTCTTGTAAGCAGTGATTCCTTTACCGACTCCAGCTCCTGAAACTCTTCCCTTTCACACCTTCGTAGTTCAGAAGTCAGGCTCTATAAATTGTGTGACACATCAGCGCCTACCCACAGGGCATAGGGAATATAAAAGTCACAGAATTCAAGGTAGTAAATGTGTGGAGGGCGAGTGTCCGCTCATATTCTGGCACTGGTAAGCAGAGAAAAAAGATCTCCAGCTGCTAAAAGACTACAGAGTAAGGTAAGTATTCCTCTGTATTAGATCATCAGCTATAAACATGAGAACTACATTTCTAAGCTAGGAGGGGCCACAATGCATTTAATTCATGCCCAAATTTTGCTTTAAAGTGGAGTTCCACCAAAAAATATAACTTCCGCTTTAAGTGCTGGTGACCCCATGACATGCCACATCTGGCATGTAATTGTTTTGAGCAGGTACCCAGTTTTTACAGGCACCCAGCTCTCACTTTCTTCCCTAGCACCGTGCCGCTGGAAGGAAGTTCAACCCCCTCCCCTGCAATCTTCTGGGAGACGTCACAGGCCCCAGAAAATTGCCGTTACAGCCCGACACCCACAGTTAGAATGCTGGCTCCGCGGAGGGGAGCGAGGCTTTGTGCACCCGCAGCACTGGACCGTGGGACAGACAAGTGTCTGATTATTAAAAGACAGCAGCTAGACTTTTTGTAGCTGCTGATTTTAAATAGGTGGAATTCCGCTTTAAAGTGGATGTCCGCTCAAAAAAAGATTAAAAGCCAGCAGCTACAAATACCGCAGCTGCTGACTTTTAATTTTAGGACACTTACCTGTCCTGGATTCCAGTGCCGTCCGCAACAGAGGACGAGCGATCGCTCGTCACTCTGCTGCTCCCCCCGCCATCCACGGTGAGGGAACCAGGAAGTGAAGCCTTCCGACTTCACTGCCCGGTTCTCTATGGCGCATGCGCGAGTCGCGCTGCGCCCGCTGATTGGCTCCCGCTATGTGCTGGAAGCCGATTGTTCCCAGCACACAACGGGGGGGAGGTGGGGGTTTGCGACGGGAGGTGACGACATGGCCGCATTCTGCCCGAGAATGCTGGGCCGGAAGTGGGTGCAAATACCTGTCTTTAGACAGGTATCTGCACCCCCTCCCCCCTGAAAGGTGTCAAATGCGACACCGGAGGGGGGAGGGTTCCGATCAGCGTGAGTTCCACTTTAGGGTGGAGCTCCGCTTTAAGCAAAGATGCCAATCAAGGTTTCCGCTATACATGTCACTACTGGAGAAACATTTACAAATCTAGGTGAATAAAGCAATCAAAACAAGGATCAATAACCTAGTAAAAATGTGAAAGTCATACCAGAAATGTCAGGTAAACGTTATTTTATAGACTTGAACTTCCTGATCACAGACTATAGTTTGCCATTAAACGTATGATCATACACAATGTTTTTCCATGTTAATTGCCATGCACATGGGTGAGGAGAGCTTACATAAGAGCCGAGTAGCACGGTTGCCCTCTGCTGCTTTTGTTGCAATGGAGACTCAATTACAATTTTGCATTTCTTCTATTTTGCAAGTTGTGTTTGTACATGTTAAAGCCAAGTAGGTTTGTTCAGCATTTGTTTTAGATGTGGAAGTTTAGATAAAATACTTACTGGTGACATGCAACAGATTTTGTACATCATGGCTGTACTTTGGGATATTTTGCAAGGTTGTAGTCTGCAAAAAGCTTTGCAATGGCAGAAACTGGCTGTTGTGAACCGCGCCCCTTTAATCTAAACAGGAGGTACAAGATCTGTACATTTCCACAAAGGTCCCAATGATAATATGCATTCTCACCTGCGATGAATAGAAACTGGTCCACAAAACAGTTGCCAACAATAAGCACCCTCCATGTTCCAATCACCCCACAGTATTACTGTAATGAAATAAGTAGGGCGTACACACTCCCTCAAACAGGCATTTCCAATATACATTAAGCACTCGGCTAAGAGTATGCCATGCACTTGATATCACGGGTTTGTCAACCCATGGACTAACAGAAAAAAATGCCAAGATCTCTCCTGCATGAAAAATATTTGCTGTACATGGCGAGGGTAACAGGCTCAGTCTTTATGGTTTAGGTTTGTGGCTCGTCGGACCCATCACATTTCGGTAAAGCCATCTCTCAGTTAGTTCCCTTTACTAAAGTCAAACATGACTTGGGAGGAAATACAGCACTAAACGCTAAACACTTGGGTGGTGCGGGGGACAGACCGCAAGGATTATGGACTTAATCCACCCATTAAAAGCTATAATGTCCCAGCAAATTAAACAACGTTGACTATATGCCAAACGTTCATTTTTGCCTGTACACAGAAATAAAGCACATATTTCAAACTCAGGCTGCCGTTTTACAGCAGCCATCAGTCTTACGAGACAGCTACTATTAAAGGTTTATAAAGCAGATGTGGAGCTCATTAAAGCCTAGGACTTTCTGGTACAAGGGAGCCGCTGTAGATATTCAACTCTTACTGTTTTTTGGAGTTACCAGGTTGTATAAGAAAAATTATAATAAAAAGGAGCATGCGAATTAGGCTGTATGGACTCTAGATTACATGAGAGAAGGTTACACACTAAAAGGGATGATGTTACCCATCACCTGGGAGGAATACTGGGTTTAACTGGAGGAAAGAAGTAATTGGCATTAGGAACTGAGCAGGGATACAATGCTTTTCAAACACGGTTTAGGGTTTTGGATGAACTTCTGTACATGGATATAATAGTGGAAGGTTGCATGTTGCGATATTCATTACTAAATTACAGATGGCTATAGGTGAATTTAGTAGACCAACAAAAGCCAAGATCATTTTGCAGTACAACCATTGCCATACAGACCACTTTGGCCATGACATGAGCATATGAATGGAGGAGAGCTAGAGGCTGTGATTGAGAGGAAATAAGATTTGTAGCATTGAGGAAAAGAAACGATATGGAGCTGCCCTTTGCACGTGCATAGGAAACCACAAAAAAACAAAAACGTATTGTCATCCTTCGCTTGAGAAGTAAACTAACCCTTATCCTATGCTCCACTGTACTGAAGTCATAGCCAGGCTTTGGTAAGGAGGAGGAGAGATAAAAAGCAGCATTCGATTGGCAGAAATGAAAAGTATCCCACCCACCCCCACCCTAAAATCCCTTGAGTTAGAACAAGCAGGCAGGTTTTAGCAGGGCTGGCTGGGGACAGAGTTCATTTGCTGAGGAAGCATTCTGAGCAATCATCTCAACCACCAGTAAAAAGAAATTCCTTAACACAAGTCAACTCTCATGCTGCAAGCATAGCTGGGAAAATCAAGAACGAGACCCCTCGACCCCACAAAGTAAAAAATTAAAATAAAAAAAATAAAAACAAAAACCGTTAAAAGTGCATACATTCTGAACAACAGCTGTAAGCAGGGACAGCTCTCCTGCATTCACCTCCAGTCAGGACATATGGTACAGCTGTCCCTGCACCCTTGGTCACTGAGCTTTAGGCGATGGCTTAGTTGAAGAAGGGAACTTTTTTAGGTATCTATCAGAAGTCTTTTTAGCACAAGGAGATGACTGGGTTCGATTTTCAACTGGGGAAGACTTGGCTTTGTGTTGAGGTAAGACAGAATGCTTTTTTGGATTTGGGGCAACCTCCTTGGTTGGCGAGGCTGGCAAGTTGTCTGTTTTCTCCTGGCTTATACTCTTGGTTGTTGTAGGTTTCTTGGAGAGTATGTTGGTTTTTCCCAAATCTGCTGACCGTCTGGTTTCTTTTTGCCTTAGAGCAGATTTAAAGAAACTCAACCCTTTCTCCTCTGACTTGCTGTCCCGTTTGAGACCAGAACGAGCTGTACTTTGAGCAGTGCGAAGGCTAGCCATAGAGGAACTACGCACTGTTCGATTGTCTGCTGGAGAATCGCTGCTCTTGGGTTGTGCGGCACGGGTAGTGCTACTGCTAGGTTTTGCTGCAGAGGCCTTGTCTGAGCCCAAGCTTACCTTAGAGGCCTCCCTGCTGAGAGTCTTTTCTGGTGCTCGATGTTTGCTGGATGTGCTTGACGCTGAGGAGTTCTTAGAAGTTGGGGCAGGTTTCTTCTGTGCCGGAGAGGAGATGTTGCTAGGGGTCGAACTCGACGTTCTTTGCCTCTGTTGACACACGGGTGTGGAAGTTTCCTGCGGTTTCCCAGAGTCTTTCCGCAGTTGTGTGGATGAACGACGTGTGGGGGTTTTAACTTCACACTTTTCGCTTCTTTTTGTTTTTGTTGTTGGTTTTCCGTTGCTGCTTGCTGCCACTGAGGTGGGTGTAGAAGAGTCCTTCTCTTTTGCTCGTGTTGTTTTACCCTGCTCCGTGGTTGTTTTACTGGCAACGGGCTTATTACTATGTACTTCCTCAATTTGTGGTGAACTCTCCTTTACTGGGGAGGAATTTACAGAATCGCTTTGATCCACAAAGGCGATATGGTTATTATTATCTATAGGATCAAGTAGTGGGTTCCTGCCCACTAGCTCAGCTGCACTCTTTCCAGACGTCTCAGCTGGTACAGCTTTTTTCACCACTGGTTCAGGCTGTGCACCACCTTCTGCTAATGCTAAGGGAGCCCGAGTTGACGTCCGATACTCACGTTTCACATTTTCAAGGTGATCATGGAAGCTGCCTGACAGATTCCGAAGGCTTCCAAAACAAGATGTTGACACATGGTCATCAGCCTCACCGATTTTACCGAGTGAAGAACCATGTATGGGGGAATCTGATGGGTGGCGGCAAGAAGCGGCTGCCCGCAGATGCAGTTTTGCTGCTAGTGACCATGATGGTCTAAATCCATTCTCATTGGAGACCAGGGGACTAGTAACTGAAGACCGCCCGGAGCTTTGACGCTGCACACTTCTTACAAATGGACGTGAGGAGAAGCCACCTATAGTGGAACAAAAAACATAAAATCAATCTAAAAACCTTAACATTTTCTGCTTGTGCATAAACAGATACACTTGCAAACAATTGAACTAGTATTTATTTTCTGTACACACAACCCATCTTCTCCAAATGCCCCAAGTTGATCCAACTGGTATACAGGATGACTGTCATCCCACGCAGAACTTTACAAACTAAATGCTTTTTTGTTTAAGGTTTTCCAATCAGATCTCAGCTCTTTTGAGCCTTTGGGCTTTTCCACTGAGACTGACACATTTCTGCACATGCCAACACAACACTGCTCTTTGTGGTAACAATAGGATTGTGTTCAACATCCTTAATCCTGAAGCACTGGTATCTGTAATTCTTTTAAAGTGCAACAAAAATCTATTTGTTTTTTGGGGTTTTGGATGGAGTGGAGATGGATTAGAAACCTGTCTGTTTTCATTGCGGTCTGTGCTCCCATTAGGGAGATTCACTCTCTTAATTTGTCCCATTTACCGTTATGATTGAAAGCAAGTCTCCCTTCACATCTTGGTGTCCCAAATCACGGGCAGAACCGTGCGATCCCCCTCACTTCCATGGTATTGACTAGGTCAATTTATACATAGCCAATACCCCATTAATGGTAGATTCCCAAGCAGGGGAGAGGGGAAGCCTGCTTGAAGAGTATTTTCTTTTCACATAATACCGTAAGAGGTCAATAGTTTAATGTATCCAGGTTTCTGCACATCATCATGTATGCCCAGTAATGCCAATGCTGGAGTACAGGGGGGAGACAGTTGTAAATATGTGTTGATGAAATAAAAATAAAAAAAAACTTACATCCAGAACTGTTTCACCCGCAGGCATGTCCAAAACATATGAAAGCCAGTGCCCTCCTCTGAGACAGAATACAATCAGAAGACCCCTGTGGATAGATACTGTGCAACCTCTGTGGCGTAAAATATACTCTATGTAGAAACTTGTTTTGAATTATGGAACCTGGAACAATCCTCAAAGCATTCCTCCCAGACTTCCCTATCAAGAGCTGGTCTATTCCCACAGCCTATCTTAGGAGATTCACACTAAGCAGGGCCATATAAAGTGTAGACAGGCATTTTATCATTGAGTCCTGCACTAGAAACTGTTTAATCATTTCCAATATGAGCAGGACTGTCAACGGAGTGCACCGCATGCTATAATAGATAGTAGCGGAAATACACCCAGCAGGGCAATCCAAGTCTCTAAAGGGTAACAGTACCATTGAAGGAATCATGTCAGAAATCTCCAAATAACATGCTTAATCCAAACCTGAGGGTCTGAAACCATCCTAATATGGGGAAAGGAGAGATTTCCCTGCAAAGCGTGATAAGGAGACCAACAGTCTAGTAGCTGTCCAGACCCTTAATGTGACTAGTTGGAAGTAGGAGGGACGGGTACACGGGTATACTAAAATTACTATGCTCCGTAAAGGTACTCCAACAAAACCACTTCAAGACAAACTGCTGCATTAGCCCTAGGAACTCACAAAACACCAAAAGACAGTAATAAACATGGCAGCCCAATAATATACTAAATAAATAGGAAGTGACACCCCCCCCCCCCCAACTAACCGGCAGCTAAAGAGTCAACCTCGCCAGTTGTGGGGCAGCACCCGCCCATATAAATGAACTCTCAAAGTGCTCTGAACTTCTCTTCATTTCCTGTTTCGGTTATGGAACAGGAAGTGAAGGGAAATCTCCCCAATGGGACACAGATGGCGTTACACCCCTCATTACTCAAAATGGAAAAAAAAAAAGTTTTGCCTTTAGTTACATTTTAAAACCTGCATCAAAATAGATATTTCAGTTTCATGTAAATGGCGATATGACATTTCTCTAGCAGACTTGCCATGATGTCTCTGCAAGTCAGTAACTACAGTTCACCCACCTGCCATAGCCATCACAAGCAGCAGACAGAGTTGCCCAGAAGTGCTTGGACTTTGCCTTTTCTGTGTGGGAGGCCAATTAGCTTGAGTCAGACATAGGACATCTTGCTGGTATACTCCCAAAGAAGGCTAGTAGATTATTCAGATCAGTGTCCTATGACAGATGTTAACATTTTCAGTGGACTAACCCCTAATCTACAATGTTATTTGCCATACCATCATCTTCACTTCTCTCCCCTGTCAGCTCCACAGACTCTGCCAGCGATGCCAGAGAGGTGCGTCTAGAAGATGCCGCAGAGGCAATACTAGGTTGTTTGCTCCCCGGGAGCCTGGAAACCCAGTGATCACAAAGTGATGAGCTTGTGGAACCTGTAGAGCATAAAAACAGACACAATCAGCATTACAATGCAAAAAAAAATACAAAAAAAAGTCAGTGCAAAGTTCTTTAATTTTGAATAGTGCTCATTAATTTTATTATAGTTTTACTACAACATAAATTAAAGATCTGGTGACCCTGCCAATGACTTCCTTCTTCCTCCAGAGGATTCAACACTACAGCATTCCCATTCTCAGCAGCCATAACAGAGCTGCATAATCCTCCATAATCTGTAGGTGGATCAGTCATATAAAAAAAAATTCTGGAAAAATGATACAGTAGTAGCTTCAATAGCAAGTCCTTTTAGATCAATGCTATGATCTAATGAAAAAAGGAGGCAGCCATCCTTAGAAGGTGTCCGGTGCCTCTGAACAAGGGAAAAACCAAGAGAGGGGGGGAAGCGCCAACTAAATAAATCCTACTGGTTTCAGTGTATCTATGCAAGGTATACACTTACAAGTCCATGAGATGAAAATGCCCATCAATAAATGAAAAGTCCTGTGGTATTTTGATGGAGCGCTGCGGGCTCCGGTATCCATCCCTCAGCCGTGGAGGATGTTGTATTCGGTCACATGCTTCTGTGTAGTATGTGCTCGACAGGAAAGCTCCACGCTGACCAGTCAGGAGAGCGCCATTGGATTTACGATGTGTAAAAATGTAAAGGGACACTGTTTGTCCCACACTTTCTCAATGAAACGCCTGTGCTCACCAAACTGTTGGCGCAAGGTGTGTCAAATATAATCGCTGCATCAGTGCATCGCGATTCGGGTGTTCCCGATGCTGTACCGATGCATGCGACCCTGATAATCGATGCCTAGCCCCGCCCCGTTCCTCCCGGGAGAGCGCTCCGTTATGGTACTTTTTTTTTTACACAGCTCGTGTGACTGTCCGGCCCGCCTCTCTCCTATGTCCAGTCTGCATGCTCTTCCGTGTCTCCTGGCGTCAGCTCCGCCCACTGACTAGAACTTCAGTAGAAGTTAGTAGAGGCGGGTAGTGCACGGCCCGCCTCTCTCCTATGTCCTATGTCTACTCTGCTCTTACGTCCTGGCGTCAGCCCCGCCCACTGTCTAACTATCAGATCAGTAAAAAGGCGGGAGGGGCTGACGCTAGGAGAGGACGTAAGAGCAGCAGAGTCACGCACTGTCCCTAGGAGCTTACAATCTACTCTAGAGGTACGTGAATCACACTCTGTACCTTAGGGATATAACAAAAAAGCTAAAGAAGTGTCACGCAGGCAGCTTACATTCCAATTAGCAGGAGATCTTGGATAGACTTTTGTGACATGCGTATCTAAGGCCTCGTACACACGATCGGACATATCTGATGAAAATGGTCCGCGGACCATTTCCATCGGATATGTCCGATCGGGAGTTTGATCCGATGGAGTGTACACACCATCGGATCAAATTCCCCGCCGCCGGACGGCGCGGTGACGCGGCGGTGATGTTGACGCCGCCACGTCACCGCCACGTCACCGCACCAGGAAGTTAAACACTTCCGCGCATGCGCCGAATCCATTCGGCGGCGGCGGTGGGGGACGACATGTCTGCTGGTAAGTGTACTAACCAGCAGACATGTCGGCCGGACAGATTCCCACCGGATAGATTTCAAAGCATGCTTTGAAATCTGTTGGGTGGAGAAATCTGTCCGCTAGCCCATACACACGAGCGGAGATGTCTGCTGAAACGGTCCATCGGACTGTTTTCAGCGGACATATCCCCTCGTGTGTACGAGGCCTTAAGGTTTTTCTTTCATATTGAAATAGACCCATGATAGGTCTAAAGGTAGGCGGATGCAAACAGACATGCATTTTTTTTTACCTCTAATGCATCACATTTAGGTCTAAAAAACTGTAAAAAAGGGTGCAAATATTTTCAGGGGGGTCGATGACGCATGCTGGGTCCCGGGCGCTGATTCCAGCAGAAATCTCATAGAAGATTGCATAGCAGTGAAGATGGTGGGGTGAGGGGATACGTCTCTGTTCAGATTTTGCAGAGGAGCTCACAATCTATTTAGACTGCCTGTTATTGATAGGAATGTGGGGGAAGTGGAGTGAGGACACGACCCCCCCCCCCCCCCCCAGGTCAGTGTGCACTCCATCCTGGGTCTGTGATAATGTGACAGAGGGGGGGGGGGGGGGTTGTTCTCAGCAGAATCTGAGAAATTAGGGTCATAGTTCAGGGGTGACCCCCCCAGACCTCTCCATATCCTTCTATGCCGAGGGTGACACCCCCTCCCCCGTCCTGTGTATTGGGGTCACCTCTCCTCTGAGTGCAGGAAAGGATTACAGCCCCTCCGACACTCGCCTCATTATATCCCTGATCATCCATCCTCCTCAGAACAGTGTCCTATGTAAGAGTCTCTGACCGTCTCCTGTACTATGTCTGCAGGGGACCCTCCGACACTCGCCTCATTATATCCCTGATTATCCATCCTCCTCAGAACAGTGTCCTATGTAAGAGTCTCTGACCGTCTCCTGTACTTTGTCTGCAGTCTCTGACCGTCTCCTGTACTATGTCTGCAGTCTCTGACCGTCTCCTGTACTATGTCTGCAGTCTCTGACCGTCTCCTGTACTATGTCTGCAGTCTCTGACCGTCTCCTGTACTATGTCTGCAGTCTCTGACCGTCTCCTGTACTATGTCTGCAGTCTCTGACCGTCTCCTGTACTATGTCTGCAGTCTCTGACCGTCTCCTGTACTATGTCTGCAGTCTCTGACCGTCTCCTGTACTATGTCTGCAGTCTCTGACCGTCTCCTGTACTATGTCTGCAGTCTCTGACCGTCTCCTGTACTATGTCTGCAATCTCTGACCGTCTCCTGTACTATGTCTGCAGTCTCTGACCGTCTCCTGTACTATGTCTGCAGTCTCTGATCGTCTCCTGTACTATGTCTGCAGTCTCTGATCGTCTCCTGTACTATGTCTGCAGTCTCTGATCGTCTCCTGTACTATGTCTGCAGTCTCTGATCGTCTCCTGTACTATGTCTGCAGTCTCTGATCATCTCCTGTACTATGTCTGCAGTCTCTGACCATCTCCTGTACTATGTCTGCAGTCTCTGACCGTCTCCTGTACTATGTCTGCAGTCTCTGATCGTCTCCTGTACTATGTCTGCAGTCTCTGATCGTCTCCTGTACTATGTCTGCAGTCTCTGATCGTCTCCTGTACTATGTCTGCAGTCTCTGATCATCTCCTGTACTATGTCTGCAGTCTCTGACCATGTCCTGTACTATGTCTGCAGTCTCTGACCATGTCCTGTACTTTGTCTGCAGTCTCTGATCATCTCCTGTACTATGTCTGCAGTCTCTGATCATCTCCTGTACTATGTCTGCAGTCTCTGACCATCTCCTATATCATTATCATATCTGCAGTCTCTGACCATCTCCTATATCATATCTGCAGTCTCTGACCATCTCCTGTAGTAGTTCTGCAGTCCCTGACCATCTCCTGTAGTAGTTCTGCAGTCCCTGACCATCTCCTGCAGTAGTTCTGCAGTCCCTGACCATCTCCTGCAGTAGTTCTGCAGTCCCTGACCATCTCCTGCAGTAGTTCTGCAGTCCCTGACCATCTCCTGTAGTAGTTCTGCAGTCCCTGACCATCTCCTGTAGTAGTTCTGCAGTCCCTGACCATCTCCTGTAGTAGTTCTGCAGTCCCTGACCATCTCCTGTAGTAGTTCTGCAGTCTCTGACCATCTCCTGTAGCATGTCTGCTGTGTTTAGACTTTGCTACATGCAGAAAGTGTTATTGTGTGTTTTTTTATTTTTTAAGAACAGATAGAAAAAAAAATGGAGTACTTACATTTTTTTAAATGAAAGCCATGCGCACTTGCGCTGCAATCGTGATGCATCGCGGAATCGCATCGAATCGAATCGTGGCCTTGATAATCGTAATCGCATCGAATCGTGAGACCGGTGAAGATGCGCAGCCCTAGTGTGTATGGTCCTGCACACATAGAAAAGGCCACAAGGGCAGAACAGTACACCAGATTCTCATTCGAACAATTACATTTTACAATTGTGGGTCCACTGGCCATTATAGTTCCACGACCGCGGACGTCTTGACCAGGTCCTTAAAACTGCTCTCCTCCCAAGAGCAGTAGGCCAGTAGAAGAAGGAGCTGTGAGCTCTGAGTGTGTAGCCTGTACATTTCCTACATTGCATTCCACAGCTTGAATGCCTTCCCTGCCATGGTGATGTTGCACCCACTTCCATGTTCGAGACTGGTCAGCGTGGAGCTTCCCCTCAAATCGCATACTACACAGAAGCCTGTGACCAAATACAACATCCCTACAGCCGAGGGATCAATACCGGAGCTCGCAGAGTGGCATCAGAGTACCCCAGGAGGTTTCAATCATTGATGGGCATCTTCACCTCATGAACTTGTTAAGTGTACACCTTACACAGATACACTGAAACCAGTAGGATTTATTTAGTTGTTGCCTCTCTTGCTTTTTCTGTAGGTGGATCCCCTAATGACGTGCATGCGTACAAAACACGTAGGGAGGAGCCTTGGATGCTGTAGCCATGTCGCAGTATCCTAGGTTGGGATCAGTGGCCATTGCTGTAAGTTCCCCCGTTCATGCTTTTTATATTTGGATGTAAATCCTTAATTTTAAATTATATGTTAAACATTTTATAATAAACGACTACACTGTGAACCTTTTTTTGGGCTCCGTGTGGTGAGCACCATTCTGACCAGGTTTTGGTGCGAGGGACCATTATCCCTGTGGAAGAGCCACTGTGCAACTGCTGGAAAAGGCACCTCCTGCGCAAAAACTTCTGGGCTGGGCCGTCAAAGTGCGTTTCAAAACATACTTCGGCACTTTCTTGGATTTCTTTGAAACTCCTTTTCTAGAATACCAGTACACTGACTCAGCATATCCACATACTGTAACACACTGAGCCCTAATGGACCTGCAATATGGAAAGGGTAAGTGTACACTGGTTTTTAAACATTTAAGCAGACTGTTGTGCTGTCACTTAAACTTACTATGCAATGGAATTATTAGCACTATTGTCCATTGCTGGTGAATTTTCAAATTAAATTGCATTGAATCTGTACATTATCTTTTGTGTTTTTTTTATTTGTATTTATCATAGGGCCTTTTTGAATCTTGTAAATTGGTTTCCCTCTCCCCCTCCCCGATGGTGGTGCTTGGGGTTCTAATGATGTGTGTAGTAGATGATATAATTAGCTGAAGAAACTTGTATATATGGATGCAGAGGAAGAAGGTGTATCCTTCAAAACGTATCAACCATTAAGGACCCTGCTGAGGTACCCGTGGACTTTGGCGTGAACTGTGCTGTAGAGGCTACAAATTAGTAGCTTGATGAGTGATTTTATTTTACTTTTTTGCAAGTATAATTTTGCTTTTCAAAAAACTTGGGATAATGCACTAGACTGGTGTACCCTCTATTTTTTATTTTTTTATTTTTTTTAACATATTCATTTAACACGGGATATCCCCAAGCAATGAATACCAAGGAGGGTGGGCAACTACCAGGCACACAGAACTGCCAACAGGCCCAAACAACAGGTGTCAAAAACTCAGTTCAGAGTGCCGCTGCAGGAACCTTGTGGCCAAAAGCTGCATCCACAGAAGACTGGACGTCCACCTGGTAAAATTGAGAAAGTATGTGCAAAGACCAAGTGCTGGCCTTACACTGTTGGTCTACAGAGACTTAGTGCCAAAAAGCCCAGTAAATTCCAACAGTTCTAGTGGGGTGAGCAGACACGAGCGCAGGGGGTGATTTTTGCTTAAGAGCGTAAGCTCTTGAAATAAGGTTTCTAATCAACTTTGCAACAGTGGATTTTAAAGCAGAATGCCCCTTGTGAGGTCCCAATGATAGAACAGGGAGTACATTTTTTCTGGAGGGAGCGGTATCTTAACTATACCCTAATGGCTCTGATGACATCCAGGCAATGTAGAGAGAATTCCTATGGGTGCTTAGGAACAAGGATGGCAGAACTGAACTGGAACGCTGAAACCACCTTTGTAAAAAAAAAAGGTCTTGGGCAAAAGATAACCGTGTCTTTGTAAAAGAGGAGATGAACTTTATAGGAAAGAACCACAACTTCAGAAACACCTCTAACAAAAGTGATGGCTATCAAAAATTCACTTTGTTGGCAACAATCTATCGGGGTATAACACCGATGGGTTCAAATGGTAGTTTCTGCAAGTCTGAGAGAACCACATTAAGGTCCCAGAAAAGCACAGGGTGCTGCAAAGTGGGTAAGATAAGAGAAATATCTTGAAATAAAAAGAATAGAAGGGCCTGGACAATACGGATACTTTCCCTTTTAAAAAGGTACTTAGAGCAAAGTCCTGGTCAAGACCTGTTTGCACGAAGAACAGAATGTGGGGCACAGAGTAATCTCTGGGGCTGAATTGGCTGTGTTCACACCAGGAAAAAGAAGATCTTCATGAGCGCTAATAGATCTTCCTGGAAGTGACTTTTCCTACTTTCAGCAAGGTAGGAAACAGACTCGGAAATCCCTCTATCCTTTAAGACATGTGTTTCAACAACCATGCCATTAAAGCAAAAAACTGAAGCAGGATAGAATAGAGGACCTTGAGACAGTCGGTTGGGAAGGGGGTCAGGGGGCCAAATTCTGAGTAGGTTTGTCTATCAGGTTCTTCTGTGCCAATTGAGGCAATTAGAATTACCCCTCGCCTCTCTTGCTGTATTTTTTGTTGCAGAATTATAAAACTGGAGCAAAGCTTTAGATCAGCCTGAACTGAAACCAGGGGGGCCCTGGCCCCAGCAACAAACAGAGGTAGCTTGTTTTAAATATGGAATCCCACATCTTTGACATACTGTATCAGATTGAACACATCTGTCTGAAGAGGTCCAAGTGGTGGTGGCTCAGATGGTCTGCCTGCGAGTTGTGCACTTCTGGCTTGCTTTCTGGCTAGCTAGGCATCTCAAAGTCCCTTTTGTTGGTTAACCACTTAAGACCCGGACCAATACGCTGGTAATTGACCCAAGGTGTTTTTGCGATTCGGCACTGCGTCGCTTTAACAGACAATTGCGCGGTGCGTCCTTTTCTTCCCACAAATAGAGCTTTCTTTTGGTGGTATTTGATCACCTCTGCGATTTTTATTTTTTGCGCTATATACAAAAATAGAGCGACATTTTTGAAAAAAAAAAACACTATTTTTTACTTTTTGTTAAAAAAAAATCAAATAAACTAAATTTTAGTCAAACATTTAGGCCAACATTTATTTAGCCACATGTCTTTAGTAAAAAAAAAAAATCGCAATAAAAATAGCTACCTAGCGGGAACAGCGACACTAATACAGCGATCAGAAAAATGATCGCTTAGTGACGCTGGCAATAGGGAGTGAAAGGGTTAACTAGGGCGGTGATCAGGGGGTTAAAACTTTATTAGGGGGGGTGGGGGGGCTATCCTGAACCTAACACTAACTGTTTTTTACACTGCCTGTCATTCAGTGACACTGTGACAGGGGGGGTGGGGGGGGGGGGCGATCACAAGGGGTTAATATGCCTATGTGAGTGTGTGTCAGTGTTGTGTTGGTGCACACTTACTTGTGATGTCTTCTCTCATCAGCAGCGCTGGGAAACAGCGCTGCGATGAGAGGTGACATAATTTCCTCCTTCCTGTGTAAACACAGGAGGAGGAACTGACAGGATGGGAGCGCGCTCCCATTGGCTGGGAGCGATCGCGGGGGGGGGCGGGTAAGCGCCGACATCCGCCCGCTGATCCCGGATCGCTCCCGGAGCCAGGGGGACCCCCGCACGCCGCGGAGGGGGTCCCGATGGGACCCCCGAACCGCACTTAGGCGGGGACGTAAATTTACGCCCTTGTGCCTGTACGTGCCATTCTGTGGCCGTATATGTGCGTGCGGGGGTCCTTAAGTGGTTAATATATACCCACTTTGGTGGCATTGTCTGACTGTACTCAGATTTGGTATCACAGCACCGGGACCCTCCACGATTGAGGGGTAGGCCTGGGGGAAGGGCCGACATCGGGGGCGCCTAGGACAGGCAAGTGTCCTTAATAAAAGTCATTAGCTACAGTGTTTGTAGCTGCTGACTAGGATTATGAGGTTTTGAGAAAAGTTTATTTATTTTTACTTTATTGGTCTGTGTATTATGAATGGTATCGTTTTTTCCCCATTGTAATTGTTAGATGTTTAGTATCTGATTTATAGTAAATAAGTGCTGTACATTAGCAAACAAATGATATAGTGAAAAAAAATAAAAAAAGGGAGCAGACTCAATTGACCACTTGGTCTTTTTTTTTACTTCACTCTTCTAGGTTACCATGTGCAGTATGAGTTGTGGCTGGGAGTTTTTTGCTACAGGGGCTGTATGACACTGGAAGGACGACACAATGAAGATCTCAGGAAGGAGCGTGAAAATATATATTTTACTACAAGGCCTCTAATGAGGGGGGATTGGGATAAACGTAACCACTTCAATACCGCGTCACGTCCAAAGACGTGAACAGCGCGGACCTGAGGCGCCGGGGTCACGTCTTTGGACGTGATTTGCTTGTAATTCCCCGCGCCCGCCACAGGGTGGCGCGCGGCGGGGAAAAACAGTCCCGACGCATCACCGAGGATCCGATGCGTGTACCCGGCGGCCGCGATGTCCGTCAGGTACACGCGATCGTCGGTGAGAGAGCAGGGACGTGGAGCTCTGAGTGTAAACACAGAGCTTCACGTCCTGTCAGTGAGGTGACAGATGCTGTTTCTCTTGTACATAGGGAGACAGCATCGGTCACCTCCCCCAGTCACCCCCCTCCCCCCATACAGTTAGAACACACCCAGTCAATACATTTAACCCCTTCCTCACCCCCTAGTGTTAACCCCTTCAATGCCAGTCACATTTATACAGTAATTAGTGCATTTTTATAGCACTGGTCGCTGTATAAATGTGAATGGCGCCAAAAATGTGTCAAAAGTGTCCGATGTGTCCGTCGCAATATCGCAGTCCCAATAAAAATCGCAGATCGCCGCCATTACTAGTAAAAAAAAAAATATAAAAAAAAAAATCATAATTATGTCCCCTATTTTGTAGGTGCTATAACTTTTGCGCAAAGCAGTCACTTATTGTGATTTTTTTTTTTTTTTTACAAAAATACGTAGAAGAATACGTATCGGCCTTAACTGAGAAAAAAAAATATATATAAAAAAAAATGGGATATTTATTATAGCAACAAGTAAAAAAAATATATATATTTTTAAATTGTCGCTCTTTTTTTCATTATAACACAAAAAATAAAAACCGCACGGGCGATCAAATACCACCAAAAGAAAGCTCTATTTGTGGGGAAAAAAGGGACGCCAATTTTGTTTGGGTGCCACGTCGCACTACCGCGCAATTGTCAGTTAAAGCGACGCAGTGCCGGAAGCTGAAATTTCGCCTGGGCACGAAGGGGGTTTATGTGCCCAGTAAGCAAGTGGTTAATGCGAGTCTAAACCTGATTCGGAAATTTGACCCAAGCACAAATATCTGTAGTGTTTTCTTATCTCTCTCCAAAGCCCTATGTCTTTCTGCTGCTTCATTCTTCAGTTATCAGCAAGATAATTTCTGACAAGTTCTCAGACAACTGAGATAAAACTGGTCTAAAATTTGTGTCAGGTAGATGCTACAAATAGATTTGAAGAGAGCTGGTCTATTCACAGCAACGTAACATGCCTTCCTTCCTCTGCCTATGTGGATGGAGGTGTGTGGCTTTCCTCCAATCAGCTGTTACCAGTGTATGCCAAGAATCCACACCCAGTGCTGAACAAGAAGAAAAAAAATCTCTAACACCATGTGCACTCGCTAAAGAATATATTAAGCTGAAGTGTCAGATATACATGTAAAACTTATGTAGGGAGATTTGTTTCATCTTTGTGTATCATCTGAAGCTGTTCACTTTACTGGGTACATGTGAGGGTTTGCAGCCACTTTAAGGAAAACTACAACAGAAGTGAACCATGGCTGCATGGATTCCATGGATTAAGCAGGAATAAAAAACATACCTGCCACAGAACTGTTTGCTGACCAGGATGGCACTGCTGCTCGTCGCTGATAGAAAAGGATATAAGCCGCCGGCTTGCACACTTCATCTTCTGCAAGTGCCTGCACTTCACTGTCATCAAAGCAGTACCACATGCCATCCACAGAGTTTTTACAGTAAGCTGAAACAAAAATGATGTAAAAGCTAGGCAAAAAGCAATAAACAGCACACAGAGGTTTACTATTTTAACTTTACATTTTCAGCACTGCACAGCAAAACAAGTGACACTCAGAGCTATTGATTAGAGTCGTTGTAAAAGGTAAAATCGGAACATAATTGGTGCCAGTTTGCAGCAGCTTTTCTTTCCTCTCTCTCTTTTCACAGGAGACTCGGCCGCAGTGAGAACCATTGGCTCCTGCTGCTGTCAGTCAAAACCTGCGAGGAGGGAGCAGAGGGTGTGGCAGAGCTGCACACAGCCCGGCTCAGAATAAAGTGCCACCCCCAGCCCAGGTAGCAAGCTTACTATAAGGGCACCAGTAAAAAAGAGGAGGGGGAGCCAAGAGTGCCAGCAGGGGACCGCAGAAGTGGAGGTTCGGGCCGGCTCTGTGCAATACTATAGCAAGTATAACATGTTTGTTGAAGCGTTGCGATCACTTTAAGCATCATATGTCTCCTATCACCTTGAGCCTCCTTCCAGTGATAAGGAATCTGATATGCAAAGTACTAATGTTAGGCCAGAAAAGATAAAGTACTGATCTTGCTGAATACTAGGAGTTAAACGACTGTTAAAAATACCAGATCTCAATTCAACCCCCTCGCGATCTTAATCTGGCATTTCCGCGATTCTATGGAACAAGAGCCGTATTCTGCTCAGAGCTGTCAAAATGTTTATCAACATTCCTCAGGGAGATAAAGAGAAACATTGGAACATTTTGTTCTTTTAGAATTGAGATCAAAAAGGGAAGAACTTTGGTCTGTAAATGTGGTCAGTTTAACCATTTAAAAGGCTAAGCATTTTTCTGACACTTGTTGCTTACAAGTTAAAATTTGTATATTCTGCTAGAAAATTACTTAGAACCCCAAACATTGTATATTTTCTTTTAGCAGAGACCCTAGAGATTATTTCAATATACTTTATGTCACGCTGTAATTGCGCAGCGGTCTTTCAAACACAATTTTTGCTGAAAAAATACACTTCAATGAAGAAAAAAAAAACAGTAAAGTTAGCCAATTTTTTGGTATAATGTGAAATATAGTGCTACGCCACGAGAATTAAGAAGAACTATGATCTTTATTATAAGCCAAAAAAAAAGCGATCCTCAATTCAGCCAGAATAGTGCAGCTCTACTGAATACCAGAGGTGTGTGTAATGATTGTCCCACATTGCAAATCATTTGGCAAAACAGTAAAAACTCATATTTCAAGCCATTTGTCTGGAGTTCCTCCTTAAAGCAACATTACATTGGTATTGTGAAAACTGAAGTTTATGTTAAAGCTAAAACATTTTATTTATTTTTTGTGTGCGAGGACTAGATAACATGTAAAAGGTTTTAATTGCCATGTAGGGTTCTGTTAGAAAGACAACTATTGGCCAACGGGAATTTGGCCCACTTGTCTTTTTTGTGTCTGCTCCTCATGTGTGCATTTTCCCATGTTTTTGTGGGGTGGTTTTATAAGCTTTATAAGGTGTTTAAGGTTTTGGGGTTTAGGTGCAAGAAGAATAGGCAACAAGGATTATCCTTTACAGAAATAAGGTGTTTACGTGTACCATTAAAGGTCCCTTGCACATGGGGCAGATCTGTTCAGAGAGCTCCGCCAGCTCAGTGGGGGATCGCTCCGTAATCCACACTGAGCCGGTGGATGACAGGTCTGTCTCCGCTCACTGAGCAGGGAGGGACTTGTCAGAGCCCCGCTGAACTCTATAAGGAGAGCAGACGAAAACTGACATTTCCCTTTTCATCAGATCCAATCCGATCCGCCAGATGGATGGCAAACTTATTGGCATACGTTTGTCTTGAGCAGATCGCATGGCATGCGGGTGTAAGAGCCTGACACCCGCCTGGCCATAGGAGTCCATGGGTGGCCCGCTCGGATCTGCCTGGAAAACGGGCAGGCAGATCCACAGTATGAAATGTTTTTTTTGAATGTGATGCAATTGTTGATGCCATTTAGCCGACTCCTATATGGTTTAACCAGCACAAACAAAAAACTCAAAATTATTGAGGATCTGGCAAACACAGGGCAGTTTTTGGTCACTTTCTGCCCTAAATCTGGCCATAAACTCTTTTACCAATTTTAGTTATTCTGTGTGTATAAATAATGATAACGTGGTCAATCATGCCCGCTCTTTTTTCCTCAGCAAGCAATCTTTACCTCCAAGAATATATTTTTTTATATAAATACCTGTATAATGACCACCCTGCATGGTTCCATGGTGGTTGCAGACAGCATACAGATCATATATGAAGTCCTCAGGATCCCGGCCAAGGCCATAGGGTCTTCTCCAAGGTGACCAATGTGATGGAAGGCTCCAAGAGCTCTGACTGCGCTTCACCACATGAGGGGTCATATCTAACCCCATCAGGGGAAAACGGACCATATTCTGCAGTTTCACCCTTCGATCTGCATCCTAAGCAGACACGACAATTAGTGATTAACACGTAGCACATGTTTTAGCAAATAATTCTCATCTCACTCTGAAATTAAAGGAGAAAGAATTATTAAGGAGAGAATTAAGCTTCTTCTACTTACTCACAGAGGAAGGCTGTTCAGTGATTAGGGATCAACCACATACTTGGAGTCTCTTTAGGGCTGGGTTCACACTATGTGCAGCCGTGGGGCACAGCAGGGGTTGGGTGTGTCCACGTTCAGTTTCAGATCAGAATTGGGTTCAAATTTTTGGCTGAATTCGGACCTGAAACAGAGCCAAAGATGCAGAGGACCATTCTGCTGTGCACACCAGGGCGGCCCAAAAATGTGTAAACCGGCTTCATTGAGAGTCGGTCACACCCTCCTGTCATGCAAATTGAATGCAGGAAAACCCACATACAATTCGCAATAGTTAACACAGCCTAAAGTGGTTGTAAATACATATACCCAGTGAATTGACTAGCCTCAGTAATACACAGGGATGAAACAAATCCTCCTAAGCTTATTGAGCAAGGCTCTGTGAGGAGAATTATAAAAGCTGAATGGATGAAAGGGACACCCCCCTACCCTTCACACAGCATACAGGAACAGAGCTGAGGCTGTCAGTCATCTGGAAGTCCCTCCCGTCACCTGGTTTCTTTTGGTGTCAGAAGTGACTCATGCAGATGTATACAATACAGAGGGATATGCTTTGTTCATATTTTTTCATGAGATTTACAACCACTTTAGGCATAGAATAGTTGGGGAGCCATTTACTTAATGTTTGTAGTGCTGGGTTCAACGCTGTTTATTACGCAAATCACCCAATGGACTGACATGGAACATTCACATTTTTTTTTCAGATGGAAGGTTTGCAAGACTGCATGGAATTTTCAGAAAGCGTCGCCAACAGGCATCCCTTAAATGCAGAGCCCTGACCCGACAGTCATATCGGCACTCAAGCAAGTCTTTTATGGTGTGGTCTTACAGTTAGTCTAAGAGAGCCCTATGTGATGTCTAAAGCTGGTCATATACACCAGTAGATTTCCGAATGAACATTTATATGAAAATTCTGATTAGTAAATCTGATGCATTTCAAATCAAAAGTACTTGAAAATTTTGTGTACTTGTAACATTTGATTTCATGTTGAATAAAAATTGCCTGAATGAAAACCACAATAAGGGGGCTGTAAAGTTTTTTTTTAAATAACAAACATGTCATACTTACCTCCACCGAGTGGCCCCGATAGTCCTGTTCTGGGGTTCCACAGTGGCTCTCGCGGCTCATCCACAAAATAGCCAACTCCCTCTGGGACGCTCTTTACCGAGAGGGTTACCTTGTGGGAGCGCTCCCATGTCATACAGTCAGCGTCCATAGACGCCAAGTGTATGACTCGGCCCCCGCCCCCCACATCATTGGATTAGATTAACAGAAGCGGGAGCCAATGGCTGCACTGCTATTAATCTATCCAAACACAGACACAGGTTAACTGGCTCAGGTAATTAAAAACGTGGGGGGGGGGGGGGGGGCCTGGGGGCCCGTGACAGACAGGTGATTTTTCACATAGGATGCATCAAGATGAAAAAAAAAAAAAAAAAAAAAAAACCTTTACAACCCCTTTAACGGTTATACATTTTTTCCATTTAGGAAACGTTGACATCCAGCTCCTTGAAAATTTCCCGTCGCTGTAGTCTATGGTCAACTTAAAGAAGAATTCCAGGTATGGATATATTCACGTAGTTACACTGAACCCAAGATGGGGAGGAATGCAGAACAAATGCCAATTACAGCAATTAGAGGACATTTAAGAGTGTGAAACCGCTCAGACATAAGACCACATTCAACACATAAGTAACATCAGTGTATTAGTTTAGTGCATGCAGCATGAGTAAAGATAGCCAAAAATATTGGCTAGCAGTGCAGTAAGTAGCACACTTGCTTTGCATACTGTAAGTTGTCAGTTTGAAAATATTTTGAAAAGCAATATTAAAAGAAGACCTCAGCAAAAAAAAAAAAAAAAAAAAAAAACTTGAAATTTAAGGTAAATTATCATCTCAAAATGCAGTTCCATCTCTATTCCATTCATTTTGAATACATCTTACATGGCTTAATCAACTACGCTAACGTGAATAATGATTTTTTTTTTCTACCCAAGCAGCTGGTTACTATGGTTCTTCACAATTATGTATATTGATAAATACAGGGCAAATTATACAAAAGACGCTTCTGTTTTTTACATTACTTTGTAGTTTTGTACAGCCAAGTTTTCAGAAAGTCAACACATATATGTTGAAATAGTGAATGCTTTGCTATCAGGGCAGATAGACAGTCTGCCAAAAAACTGGAAGAACGTAGGCTGACAACACTGTTGCTAATTGCATTGCAGTAGCTTAGCACTGTCAGGTACAAGTCACTGCAGTTTTACAAAAAAAATAAAAAAATCAATACTATACCGTAAGGCATAATGAAAGAAATAAATATACTGAAAATCAAATTTGGCCTTTACATACCATACTTAAGAAAAAAAAAAAAAGAAGACAAACCCACATCTTATCCCACTTACCCTATTTCTTTAACTACACATACAATAATTTACGTTTATTTAAAACTATGATCTGTCACCCTGAACAATAAACACTGTGCTTTTCCTGGGGACAGTGTATAGAACAGGAAAAGCAAACCTTCTCTAGAACAGAACAGAGGAAGATTCTACTACACTCGAGAAGCCATGTTTTTTTTTCTTTGTTGAGATCTGGTAAAATATCCTATCCATGTATATGAAAGAGCCAAAAGGGCGACATTGCAAGATTGTGCTAAAAAATGTACGCTTACGATTGTTTATTCTAACTGTCTATTTTGTATACAATGGCCTTATTCAATCTCCATAAAATATATCTACTCAAAGAGATGCAAATTTACACTGGAAATTAAAGTGGAGTTCCATGGAACTTCCACTTTTTGGCATCCCCCCTCCGGATTTACATTTTGCACCTTTAAGGGAGGGAGAAGATACCTGTGCAATACAGGCATTTGCTCCCACTTCCGGGCATAGATCCCCTCCGTGATTGAGATGACCTACGCCATTTGCGGCGCCAACTCTGTCCTCCCCCGCTGTCTTCTGGGAGACACACAAGTCCCAGAAGACAGCAGGGATCAGTGAGGACGCACGGCGCGAATCGCACATGCGCAGTAGGGAGCATGAAGCCTCAAGGCTTCACTTCCCGATTCCCTTACTGAAGACGGCGGCGGCAGCAGCTGAGAACCAAGTAACAGATCGGCTTCCGACATTGCGGGACTCTGGACAGGCAAGTGTCCCAATATTAAAAGTCAGCAGCTGCAGTATTTGTAGCTGCTGGCTTTAAATATATTATATATATATATATATATATATATATATATATATATATATATATATATATATATAGGGCTGTGCAAATTAACTTTTAATCGATCGATTAATCTTTAATTTTTTTGATCGATCAAAATCTTTTTGATCGATTAAAAAATTCTTATGACTGGTACTCACCTCTCTGCCGGCTTCTGGGCCTTCAGGGAGTTCTGTCAGAGATCCGATGACATCATGGACACCGGCGGGGCTTGCCGTGTCCATCTGAAGGGCTCCTTTGCTGTGCCTTCATATCTGCATGCCGGCGGGACCTTACTATCTGCCACACGCAATCCAGGGCCGTTTTAATAGCATCTTGGGCCCCTGGGCAAAGAAATGCTCTGGGGCCCCTACAATAATGACAGTGCAGGTAAACAGACATCAAGTAGATAGGAGGCAGACTGCCTCCCCTGTGTATCCATCACTCTCAGTGCCATCATGGGGCCCCCAATTTCGGGGCAGCGTAGGCTCAAGGACCAGCTGCTTTGGGCAAATTGCAGGGGCCCCCAATGCAGCTGGGGCCCCTGGGCAGTGCCCAGGTGTGCCCTCTCATTAAGACAGCCCTGACGCAAGCGCTGTTACACTTCCCTCTATTACTTCCCTCTGTCAACCTGGGATTCTACAACCATCCAATGGGAGTTGTGATAGTTCCCTTCATGGGACATCTACATGCCGATGGACTGATGTTAACCCCTCCTCATCTGGATTCAGCAGTGGCATTGTTGTACACATTTTTATACCAGTATCATACTTAGCTACAGGTTTTTATGACTGCTTTTGGTACCATTTGGTATTACTCGCACCATTTTTACAGTTTATGTAGCTACATCGATTTTATCTCCAGTGCAATATTTATTTGGTTACCTACTTGAAGACTATAAAAGTTTTAATGCTCTTCCCATCGAGCGCTGCCTTTGTGTGTTTTTTGTATCCTGCTATCCATTTTTCCAGTGGTTGGTAGCTGCACTGGGAATCAGCCTGCAAGGAGATCAGCTAAAAGTAGTTGGATCTGTATGTGTGTTATAATTAATCGAAATTAGTCGATTAATCGATTAAAAAAAAAAAACGATTAATCGAACACAAAAATTTTGATCATTCACAGCCCTATATATATATATATATATATATATATATATATATATATATATATATATATATATATATATATATATATATATATATATATATATATATATATATATATATATATATTTTTTTTTTTTTTCAGGCGGACCTCCGCTTTAATGCTGAGAAGTGATAACTTGTGTTTGACTACAATAAACAAGAAGATTGAAACAGCTTATATGTGAGAAAAATATGTGCGTGGCAAGGTTTTTATTGGACAGTCTGTGAATCTTAAACTGTGGATCTGTAGTCTTATTTGCTTGTCTGGACTTAAAATAAGCTCACCTTTAAAAAAAAAATGTATTCACATCTTTTGCAGGTAAAAAATATGCATTTATTATTTTTACTAGGAGCCTGCATAGCATTGCACCCACAATCAGCAGAACATGGGTGCAATACAGAACTCCTGTAGACTGTCAGTGTGTAACTGCCTGCCTGTAAAGCAGACAGCTTACACAGACAGGAAGTACCCAAAGGTGAACTTATCCTTTAAGAATCAGGCAAATATACCTCACAGCCATACTAGTACAAAGCAAGGAATTGTCAAACTGCAAAAAATCCCCATCATCAATAGACGTAGAACTTTTGTAGGATGTGAAGCTGGCAAGAACAGATGGGTATACACCCGGCAGAGGAAGGTTAATAAAGCCAAGGACAGCAGGCTTCTAAAGCAAAAGACTAGTTAAAGCATAGATCTGTTGTAGTGAGTTTTATTCATACATAGCAGAGGAAGGGGCAACTTACCTGTCGGAATCTCTTTAAATGTAGAATTAGAACGTCAGGCAGAGTCCACAGGCTGAGTTTAATGCTGCCCTGTTGAAGCTGTTTACAGTGAGGACAGCGCCAGGCATTGCCAGGAGCCAGCTGCAAATAGGCGGCATAAGCAATCAGGCAGACGGATCTACAAGCACTACACATAAAGCATGGGCAGCAAATGCACAAACTGAAAAATAGGATTTTGGTACCCACCATAAAGTCTTTTGGAGTCTATTGAGGGACACAGGAAGACTTTCACCTTAGAGTTATATTGCCACCTGCAGGAGGATTGGACACTGGCAAACAAAATAACTGTGGGTAAGCCCAAGATAACCCCCTCCTACTACCAGCATGCCTCTGGTTTAAAGCAAAGCAGTAGCGGGAGCATGATTATAAACACAAGACCCATCTCCCTCAAAAGGACTGCAAAATTTTTTTAAAAATTTAAAGTGAGTACAAAAGTTCCATTTTCTTTTCATTGTAAGGCACGGGAAGTCTTTCACCTTTGTGACGTCCAACCATGTGGGTGGGCAACACAGCAAGCAAACGCTAACAAGACCAACAAAGCAACAATGTAGAGATTGGAACTCCCTGCCTAAAAGGACATTATGTTCAAAGTTAGCATCAGAGAAGACCTCAAAGTAAGTTCTCTCTCATATTTTTAATATATATATATATATATATATATATAATATAAATAAATAAATAAATAAATAATGTTGTCCCGATACCGATACTAGTATCCGGACCGATACCGAGAATATGCGGGAGTACTTGTACTTGCGCAAATGCTCCCGCTGCTTCTGCCAATACTCTTTTTGTATTTATCAACATGTTCTGTGAAAATTCTTTGAGTTTTTTACTACTGCATGACAAGCAAATGAAACATTTTTATTATTTTATAATGTCTTGAGTTAGAGTTCTTCATAATTCTAAAGAAAATATCCTTCGTCTGTATTGTGGTTTGAAAACTGTCACATGACATTTAAAAAAAGTATCGGTATTGTCGAGTACATGAAAAAAAGTATCGGCACTTGTACTCGGTCCTAAAAAAAAGTGGTATCAGGACAACCCTAATATTATATATTTTTATATTAAAGCCACCAGTTCACAGACTGGCTTCACAGGATGCCTACAAGGAATATCACCTTGTGGGTGGGAGTATGGAGTGTAATGTCTGATGGGCTCAAACTGGGGTTCTGGAAGTGAAGAAAGAACCGGACTCAGATCCCATAAAAAGGCACAAGGGAACGGACAGGGGAGCCACACAAGAGACTACCGTTACTATAGTGTTTAGAGGCTGTAGGACGGTCTTAAAAAAATGTGTTGAGCCAAATGCTGATCCAGACCCAGTTTCAGAAAGGAAAGGATTCATCGCACATAAAAACACAAAAAAACGCGAAAGCCTGAGACTTACACCAGGAAAAAGGGATTTTTAAATACAGCTTACCTGTAAAATCCTTTTCTTGGAGTACATCACGGGACACAGAGCGGCATATTCATTACTATATGGGTTATATGGAGTACCTTCAGGTGTGGACACTGGCAATCTCAAACAAACAGGAAGTCCCTCCCTATATAACCCCCTCCCCTAGAGGGAGTCCCTCAGTTTTGTAGCAAGCAGTATGCCTCCCAAAATGTTCCCAAAAAGAGGGGTGGGAGCTCTGTGTCCCGTGATGTACTCCAAGAAAAGGATTTTACAGGTAAGCTGTATTTAAAAATCCCTTTTTCTTTCTCGTACATCACGGGACACAGAGCGGCATATTCATTACTATATGGGATGTCCGAAAGCAATGCTTTAATGAGGGGAGGGAGACATCTTCCAAAGAAGGATTTAATTTAGAGGTATACTCAAATACTAGTAAATCCAACTTAAACGAGAAATGTAAATCTCAAATCAAATCAAGGGAGCCCCCTCAGATCCTGAGGAGCTTGAATCGCGGCCTGTAGTACTGACTGCCCAAAGGCTGTATCCGCATTCCTTCTTACGTCCATTTGATAAAATTTTGTAAACATGTGGACTGACGACCACGTTGCTGCCTTGCATATTCGAGCCATAGAGATCTGATGATGATGTGCTGCCCAGGAGGTGCCCATGGCCCTGGTAGAATGG
The DNA here is from genome assembly GCA_029574335.1 of Rana kukunoris. NCBI lineage: Eukaryota > Metazoa > Chordata > Amphibia > Anura > Ranidae > Rana > Rana kukunoris. Next base: position 37,934,032 of record CM056054.1, read on the forward strand.
GCCTTTGCCGACAAAGGAGGAGGCAACCTCTTCAAACCGCAGGCCTGAACGATTAATTGTTTAATCCATCTTGCGATGGTGGATCAAGCAGCTGCCTGACCCATCTTGGGCCCTTCCGGTAAAACGAACACCACATCTGTTTTCCGAACTTTCTCTGTAGCTTTAAGATAGGCCTTTATGGCCCTGACAATATCCAACGTATGCAGCAACCCCTCCTTTCTAGAGGTGGGTTTTGGAAGAAGGATGGAAGTACCACATCCTGGTTCAGGTGGAAACTGGATATAACCTTTGGTAGAAAGGAAGAATGAGGACGGAACCCCGCCCTATCCTTATGTAAAATGAGATATGGTTCCTTACAAGATAAGGCTGCCAATTCCGATACTCTCCTGGCCGAAACTATGGTGATCAGAAATACCGACTTTCTAGTCAGTAAAACCAAAGGTACCTCAGCCAACGGCTCAAGGGGTTGTTTCTGTAGAGTTGACAGAACAAGATTTAAGTCCCATGGAAAAAGTGGTGATTTGACCGGAGGATTAACACGTAAGACTCCCTGTACGAAGATCTTAACCAGCGAGTGGGCGGCCAGCGGCCTCTGAAACCACACTGATAAGGCTGAAATCTGTCCCTAGATCGTGCTTAATGCCAGGCCTTTATCCACTCCTAGCTGGAGGAAACGTAATACTCTATCAATGGTATACTTGCGGGAAACCCATCTCTTAGCCTCACACCAGCCTACGTAGGCCCTCCAAACCCTGTAACAAAATTACCCTGGAGGCCGGCTTTCTAGCCTCAATGAGGGTAGGGATTACCTGCCTAGACAGACCTCTACCCCTGAGAATCAGGGATTCAGCCGCCAGGCCGTCAAATTTAGACGCCGTAATGCAGGGTGGAGGATCGGGCCTTGTGAGAGTAGGTCTGGCCCTAGAGGAAGAGTCCAAGGGCCTCCCGCTGCCAATTTCAGGACTAGTGAGTACCATGCCCTCCGGTACCAAGCTGGGGCTACCAGGATACCAGCCTGTGCTATGATCCTGCGCCGCAGGCGGGGTAGTAACTGCAGTGGGGGAAATGCATATAGAAGTTATGATTGATGCCAAGGGCAAACCAACACATCGGTTCCGCAGGCCATAGGGTCCCTCGTTCGAGACATGAACCTGTCTAGCTTCTTGTTGAATCCTGATGCCATGACCTCCACGTCTGGCACTCCCCACTTCTGGCAGATTGTCTGACAAAAACTTGTGGATGCAGAGACCACTCCCCCGGCGACAGGGTTTGGCGACTTAGGAAGTACGCCTGCAGGTTGTCCACCTCGGGAATGAATGTCGCCGATATGCAGGGTACATAAACCTCTGCCCACCGAAAAACCAAGCTCCTCTCACTCTGAGTGGCTTGACTCTTGGTTCCCCCTTGGTGGTTCACCTATATGCCACCGCTGTGGCCTTGTCTGAATGACTTCTCACCGAGGACCCCTGTAATCTGGATGTCTATGCCAGGAGGGCTAGCTGAGCCGCTCAGAACTCCCAGACCTTGATGGGCAGCTGCCTCTCCGCCTCTGCCCAAGTTCCTTGGCGAGTGAACTTGTTCAAGACCGCTCTCCAGCCTTCCAGACCACTGGGCAGAACCAAGCTGCTAGAATTGCTGCCTGTAGGACACGAGTGTGGAAGCGTGTGGTATTGCCTCGAACATGGCCATCGCATACATAGGCGAATAGTTGGCTCTTTTTTGCTTAGAACCAACTGAATCAATCTTTTGATAGCCTCGACCTTTACCAGGGGCAGGAACATCCATCTTCTGTTCTGTGTCTAATCTCGTGCCGAGATATTCCAACTGCTTTGTAGGTTGAAATGCTGATCTTTCCCCGGTTTAGGACTCAGCCGAACCTCTCGAGGTACTGAACCATGAGGGCTACTACGCATTCCACCAAGGAAGCGAGTGATCTTATGATTAAGAGGTCGTCCAGGTATGCTAGGACCGAGATCCCTTGGATCCTTTGGACTGACTAGAATAGGAGCTAGGACCTTCGTGAATACCCGGGGGCCGTAGCCAGCCCGAAGGGGGGCGCCACAAATTGGAAGTGACGCTGTATCACTGCGAAGCGTAAAAACAAAAATATTTGATGTGGCTGAAAGACCTGGTACATGAAGGTAACCCTCCTTTATGTCTATAGAAGCCCGATCCTTCTGGAGTGTGGCGGCTGCTGGCCAAACGGATTCTATCCGGAAAGAGCGAACCCTTAGGTAAGCATTTAAACCTTTTAGGTCCAAAATTGGTCTGACATTGCCGATGAGCCTTGGTATGACAAACAGATTGGAATAGAAACCTAGCCCCTGTTCTTGGGCTGGTACCTCTACCATTATGCCCTGGTAAAGCAGGTGATCCAATGCTGCCCGCATTGAGGCCTTCCTTGTGGAGGAAATTTTAGAAATTCTAATCTGTAGCCTGCGGCCACAGATGATCGGACCCCCTCTGTCGGGGACCGATCCCCAGAGGCCTGTCCTTGCGATCCATTGTTAAAAGTTTGATCGCGCAGGAGGACCGTACTGCCTGAAATTTGAGGGCCCTGGAACCGGGGGGAGCTGCCCTTTTAAACGCAGGACCCCGGAACTTCCTTTGACTGGTAAAAGGGTACTTTTGCCACTTGAAACAGTCTGAATGTATTTATCCAGATCTTTCCATGGAAGGGCAAACCTGCCAGCAGTCTTTTACATGGGGCTCGGCCGCCCAGTTCTTCAACCATAAGAGCCTTCTCATATGCACTAAAAATAGTGACAACGAGACGCCTGCTGGATGGAGTCTTTTTATATAGCCTCTACCGCAAAGCACAGAGCTCTGGGAATATCCAATAACTCCTCTGCCTATTGGGCAGGGATGTCTAAGCATCTGTTTTGTCTGGTTCCTTAATGCCTGAAAAAAACTCCAATTGCAGCCACTGCTGGCTGTAGCCAGGGATGCTGGAAAAAGTGTCTCTAAACGTTTATCGACCGGGACCTTAAACATTTGTATGTTTCCCCTTAGGCCAGTTAATGATTTATTCACCCATGAGATGGCTGCGTCCACCGTTGGGAGCGCCCCCTTTCTTTAGAAAAATTTCTTTTCCATAGGGTAAGTAACAGAAAACCTTCCAGGTGGTCTCCCATCCAGGCACTAACCAGGCCCTACCCTGCTTAGCCTCCGAGATCAGACGAGATCGGGCGCTTTCCGGGAGATGCGGCCTCAAGGACCTCACGGGTAGTTGAAAAGCAGTGCCCGAACCGGGACCTGAACCCTGGACCCTCAGATCAAAAGTCCGATGCTCTACCAACTGAGCCATCCGGGCCCCTTTTAAAGAGCACTTGGTCAGGGGAAAGAGTGCCTGCAAGCACAAATATTTCCTGGCAGACGTGCATAAAGACTACCCTCTCGTCAGCTTTAGGCGGCAGAAAAAATTCTGTCCGGTCGTCCCAATCCTGGAAAAACCAATTCCTCTAACAGAGGATGAACCAGAAAAGCTGCGTTGCTTAAAGGCGCTTTTAAAAGAACCCAAATAGGATACCGCAGGAACCTGAGGCTCTGGAAATGGCAAATTGAATGCCAAGCGGACCATGTCTGTCAAAGACTGGACCCACAGACTCTCCGCCTGGGAGGCTGAAAACGATTCTTCAGTGGTAGATCCTCTAGGTTCTGTCCCTTTTGGCGATGGGGATCTAGTCCGCTTCTTGCCAGAAAAAGAGCCAGCGATCATAGCCGTTAACCTCTTTTCTCTAGCCCCCCCTAGGGTGACGGCTAGCATCTCCTCTGTGATAACACAGGGTTGGGCCGACCTGGGCCAGCCTCAGCACCAGACCCCCTTAATGGCTTATCCAGGGTGACCCCTATAGGAATAACCTGTGGGGAAAGTATTGGCATATTATCAGAACCAAAGGAGGAACCCCTTTGTCTTTGCCTTTTCTCTTTATTTTATTTTTTTTATTTTTTTTGTGTTTTGATCCTGAACCCTTGGAAGCCATAATACAAAACCGAAGGACTCCGCTTACAACAACAGACTGTTATAGCCAGGAGTACAAAAAAATAAGGTTTAGGGCACAATAGGATCACTAATGCCCCAAAAACGGTGGGGCTCAGTATGTTTTCTTTTATATATTATTCACCACATACAGCCCCACCCCCAACATGTTTGCCAGCATTCAACCTGTTGCCAAGGGGATTTTGGCTTAACAAAAAGTATTGGAGCTGACTCCAGCATGTAGTACCCCTTCTCGCCACCGGGAGTCACTGCGCTGCCAGCTCTACGTCCTCTCTCCCAGCTCAGCTCTGAACTGAGCTAAGAACGCGCCTGCTGTGTATAACAGCAATTAAAGGCACGCCCACTCTACACTGCAGTCACACTCCCCGCCCCCCCCCCTCCCGAACGGCGCGAAAATTTTCTATATGCATGCGCGCGTGCACGCGCGCGACTGTCGGGGGAGGAGAGCCCAGGAGGAGACGCACTCTGGAGCCCAGGAATGCAGGTTGGAGGACGCATCAGGCGGCAGATTTGAATCCCGGCAAGGTAAGGCTAACACAGGCCCCTAAGGAGTCCCTTTAGCCTAGAGACAGATCTGTTTTTTTTTTTTTTTTTTTTTTAAAAGATCTTCAACCAGCGAGCAGCAGGTAGCTAGCAAACATACCTAGATAGGTAGGGGGATCAAGTTATGGGGGGAAACATTTCAGGGCATCCTGTCTATCAGACATAGTGACCATGGTGCCAATGCAGAGCATACTCAGGCTACCCCCCTTAAGATCTCCCCTGGAGAGCCTGCTGTCGAACCAAGTCCCGCAGGCTCCCCTCTTACCTGCTCCATGCCGCAGGACGTTTTGCAAAACGGTCCAATCTTCTCCCATCTCCGTGGGTAGCGTAGTAGACCTTCAGGCCCTGGGGTCCTATGAAGGTACCCACTGTCCTGGACCTATATAGCACCCTGGCAAACAGGAACTTATGGTCTTTACAAACTCCAAGTCCTGGGCCCAGGGTCCAGCCCTCCAAAGAGGAGCATTATAGGCAAAACCCCACGGTTTGGGGCCCGGGTACTGTCCACTTTGGCACTGAGGCTCCTTGGACAGATCCGGTTAGCCCGCCCATAATCCCAAGGATGTGGAGCAAAGCTATTCCGTGACCAACACCTAAGACACTGGCGAAAAAACTGAGGGACTGAGGGACTCCCTCTAGGGGAGGGGGTTATATAGGGAGGGACTTCCTGTTTGTTTGAGATTGCCAGTGTCCACACCTGAAGGTACTCCATATAACCCATATAGTAATGAATATGCCGCTCTGTGTCCCGTGATGTACGAGAAAGAAAAGTATGTCTGTCTTTCATGTCCGATGACAGACCTATTGAGAAGCAGCCTTCCTTGCCCTTCTCTTAATAGGAATCATATATTTAAAGATGCTGATGCATCTCCAAACCCGGGCCTAAACAGCCATGTAATTAAAGCTGTCTTCCGTTAGGCAGGCTGGTAAATTGATCCTCAAGATAGTAGGATCCTGACAATCTGGCAGAACCCACAGAGTGTCCACCAGAAGTCTTATCAGGCTGGCTCACCACATGCAAAAGATTACGGTGTACTGATCTCAAGAAACCTCCACAGCAACTATGGTTTCATTATTATCTGGAGATCAATCTGTTCAATTTGCTGTTCAATATGGAAACAAGAATTCCACATTCGGCATCCCCTACCTACAATAGTCCTGGAACACCTCCAGTATTAGAAGGAACAGATTAATTCACATAATTTCAGTGAGTTGATCGCAGCATTGAAGCAATCTCTTAATTTGGGAGAAATGGCAGAAGACTATAGTGCATCTAGGATAAGCTTATCTGCCAAAGACTGGAAAGGAGCGATTTAGAATCTGGAATGGGTTTTGTGCTGAACTTCGGCTGGGATCGCCTAGACAATTCCAGCGGACGTTAAAAAGGGGCATTGTCTAAACTATGTACCCGCTCCCACTCCAAAAGGGAGGTAGAGGGCATATAACAGGAACATCCCTTTTTAGGTTAAATTCCCGATTTGATTTTTTGACACAGCAGAATTAAATAAAAGATGGTCATCCTCCTAGGACAATAGTGAACAACTGAGACATGTTGGTAGTAGATGTGGTTATTTCTGAGCTTGTTTATTCTTTTTGTCCAAACCTCTTGTAAGTGGCAGTTTGACCTCAAGGTGAAAGACTTCCATGTGTTCCTCAATGGCAGAGAAAGTCTATGAATAATCAATAGACCTGACTTAAACATTTACAAGTACTGCAAACTTTCTGTACATTAAATTGTATTAATTTTAAACAGCCTGAAAACATACATTAACCTTAAAATGGTCCAGCATGCATCCAAAATGAAAAAACATTTGTAAAATCATTTTTTATGGTCTCAGTCCATGCAGGGAAAGTACTATATGTGCCAATGTGCGGATCTAGTTCCAAAGAAACTAAGAACAACTCTATGCTGCTCCTAAAAGCCCTACGCAATTAATTATGCAAGCAGCTTGGAACCAGCAGCATTCCCTTAACAAAATCTGTCTAGTGACAAATATGTAGACTTTCCCTTCCAATAGTTTAATTATTTTTAAAAGAAAAAGAGTAGATAAGGAATGAGCAACAGATTTCAATTTTCCTCACAAAGGAGGACTAAATAGAAACAACATTCGAAGATTATAACTATATGCAATATATTAGGCTGAAACCATAATGAGGCTCTGCTTTGATTTGGGAGGCTGCCCAACGAGTAGGCTTTTACTTTCCTAAAAATGGATAAAGGGATTCTGATATTTCTAACTTTCATTTTCTACATAATTGTGTTGAGTCTGGGGCTCAGACAAAGATACAGTTAGGGCTTTAAGGAGGCCAGAAATAGCAGTTCACATATTGCATTGACACAGCAGGGGTACTTTAAAGGCTAAGTCCACTGAGAATTGAAAACACAGTCAGGCTGAATTTCCGATATCCTTCCAGCAGAAAGAAACCTTACACTAGAGTTCATGGCTCAATAACTGTCATTGCTAAATCACTTATTGCATGGCTCCAAAAAGGTGCCAGAAGATAACAGAACTTTGCCCAATTACTGGATACTAATGTGCATGTAGGTTTTCCGAATATGCCCAGTTTTAGCTTGCCCAGGGAAACAGGCTCTAGAGAAAGCTGGCTGGCCCCTACCCAAGCACAAACATGTGAGTTTGCCCGACGCATGCACACTTGCATACAAACTTGCACATTCAATGAGCTTCTGGACCATTGAACAAGTTTGCAGTCACCTTTTGCCAATGTTTGGTCAAGCAACAATTCAACCAAGTTACCTAATGCCCCCATTTACATATTATTATCACTGCATGACGATCTATTAGGCACACGAATGGCTCGCGTGACGGCATTAGTGTTTTTCTGCAATTGGTTGTTCCAGCATCCTGCTGTTATGGCATATTCCTAGACTGTGCTCAAAAGCTAAAAGGTCTAGCTACCCCCCACTTTCCACACATTGCTACTGGTTTATCATTATGATGGGCTTCCTCACTAGCCAATAGGAATGCACAGGATGGGGGCAAGCTTCAATAGTGTCAAAAGAGCTTTACCTGCTCTAGTCCTGCAGTTGGATTTTGGGCACATACAACCACCTCTAGGTGTCTGCACTTTACTGCAGCAAGAAAAAAAAATGCTGCAACAATACAGAGTAAGTGTCATGTTAACTCATCTCTGTTTTTTTTTTTTGTTTTTTTTATCACGCATACTGTAGATCAAATCTGCCAATATAACCTAACCTTTCTTCTTACCCCACCCAAGTGTTTTAATGATTTCTGAAAAGGTTCTACGGTTCAATTTTTCTGCCTAATAAAAAAAAAGGCAATGACAGATGTCTTGAAATGCAAATATAGTTGGACCAAAGAAAGCATCTGAAGAATGTTAATATTTCAGACTCCAAACTGACATTTTCCATTTGAAGTGAAACATCTTAAATGCAGGGGTTTTATCGTCACCACTTTTGTGAATATTTAAAAGCAGGTACATTGTAGAAGAAAAATCTCTGAAAAACGTGCCAAAGTTTGGAAATCAGGTACACATGGTAGTAGAACTGCTGGGAATGTTTGACTCATCACAGAAATGTAACACTATTTTTCAGTAAAATTTTTTGTACAGTATCGATTAAAAAATCGAAAACTTGATTGCAATTGGTATTCTTTTTGTTATGACCCCCCCTGACATTGATAGCGCCCACCATTTGCGCTACAGCGCCACGTGTTTTAGCTGCCTTTTTCAGGCGATAGGGTGGTTTTAACGCCAAAAAAATGTTTAAATACTGTCATTCTGTAGCGCTTTCAAAACGCTTTTAAAGCACTTTGGAACCACTACCTATGTAATTGCAATACAGCACTCCCAACCCGCCCCAAAGATGCTGCTTGCAGGACTTTTAGTAACATCCGGCGAGCGCACTGCCCGAGTATGAAAAGTCGTGCTGCAGTGAATGGGAGGCGCTTTCAGGTGCTTAGCAGAGGCTATTTCTAGCGCTAAAACACATGAAAAGTATGAAAGGGGTCTAAAAGTAAAAGAGGAAAATGCCATAAAAAAAAATGAAATGGACCCCAACATTCAACTCTTCTGAGGATGCTAGTATGCCTGACTGTCACGATAACCCCTCTTGTTCCAAAAAGTAAATTAATGACAAGTGTGTGGATAAAAAATCCTGATTTCATCCTAACCTAATGTGCTACTTGCTTGTTGCAGCTCCTACTCAGAAGCAAAGGCAGTCTCCAGGCTTCCCTTTTAAGTTTGATGTATGTTCGAGTAAAGGATCAAGTTTACTATACAGCTCGTGTGTCAAACAAAAGGCCTGCAGGCCCGCCAGGCTGTTTCACGTGGCCCTCACACCTCTTTTGCAGCTGCGGCACCCCCCTCGTCTTTGCGCTCGTCTCGTCTTAGCAGAGAGGATGACAGAAGTCTTCCGTGAAGCCACAGCACCCAATCATTTCCACCTCCCCATGTCTCAGAATTGAGCAGTCTCCGGCAGTTTACTCTAGCCCTCCTCCTCCAGACCCTGCACTTTCTACTTTCCAGGAGCAACACAAGGTAAGGGGGGTGCACTGTGATGTAAGGGATGGTGGGGGACTCTTGACTTCTGATGAGGGGGGGGGGGGGGGGGGGTGGGGTGCTCTGGACATCAAGTCTTACAGATAAAACTGGCCCTTTAAAAAAGCAGTCATAATGTTGATGCCATCGATGAAATGGAGTGCGATACCCCTGCTTCACAGGTTACATTTTAGGCTTTTTTTCTAAGCCTTCTCTCGATACAGATTTTTGATTAACTTTAAATTAAATTCCAACAAATTCAAAGACCAAAGCAGTCTAGTGGCCAGAGCTGGCAGAAACACTGGAACTGGAGTCTACAGGGAATAAAGAAATCTGCTGGACAAGTCCATTCCCCCTTTTTTTTCCTCTCTCTCTTTTTTACTTTTAGTATCCAACACCCGAAATGCTTTTTTTTTTGTGCTTAGTCGATTATTTTTCTCAAATTTGTAATGCCACCTTAATATTTTTATAGCAATGTAAGCAAAGATAAAGATTTGTTAAGTACAGCCATCGTATTTACAGGCTCCATTATTTTTACATTTTGTACTTTCCTTTCTGTAAACCTTTTTATGATGAAAACCTTAATACAAATATATTGTGAGACAAAAAAAATCTGCTGGGTGTTCCAACCTAGTGATATGTCAATATTCAGTGAACTTTGCTTTCAAAATAACCGTTAATTAGCCCTGAAACACACAGCACTTTAGGGAGTGCAACTCACCTGCTCCTCTTTGGTATACAGCTGAAAACACTGGGAGAGGCTGCAGCACTGTGGCTGGTGATGAATCTCCCGCTGCAGGCGTACACTCTCTGAGTCAGGGACATACTCCTCTTCTGTGTTACCAAAAAGACTGCAAGATTAAAAAACACATGCCGAATAAAGCTTATTGTTTGACCTCTAAGAATTGTGTTCTTCAGACTAAACATACTGCTCAGAAGAGTGACTCATTTCTCCTCTTTCTTGGCACTGCCGGAGGTCTCTACAAGAGTTTCAATTAGAGAGACTGAAAGGCAATATCAGCTACCATTCCCTCCATCGCTTCAGAAAATCCACATACATAGTAAAACTTTTGACATGGGGGCACCCTGATATACACCGAACACGTGCCTTGAAATAAAACTGTGAGCTGGTCAACCGGTATCATTTTTTTTTTTTTTTTTTTTAAAACAAACACATTAAACTAAAAACTGTTTGCAACGCAAAACAGTTTTTTTAGTTTTGGATAGGGTAAGTTTTAAAGGCCCAAGATTCTCCTTCACTGGCACCGTATTCATACTCCTCGGCAGACCGACGATGTTGGTGCTGTTGTAAAGAGGTGGGGACACTTTATCATATATATTGGACTTGCCCACTAATCTATTGGCAGACAGTGCGCGCTCTCTTCTCCACTCTTTGGTTCCTGGGTGCCACTCAACCCTAAACTGTTCCTCTTGGGTCTCCCACCTCCTTCCTTTTCTAAATCCTCCAAAAAACTCTTGACCCAAGTGTTAAACAGCTGGGCGATGCTTGATGGCCCTGAAATGGAAAACGGAGGGAGCCCTCCTCATTGGTCGAGTTGCACTTCAGGATCAGAGTCGTCAAACGGATTGGAATATATGACAGCCTCCCTAAATAATACCCTTGAGACGCACAACCGACTATAGGAGTGATGGGATGTCCTGGAAACTCCCATTGCCAGTTGACACGGAGCTGATGCTCCCGAGATGCGAGAAGACTCAGGACTGGGTGGTTGTCCCCTTCCCTCCTACCCCCCCCTCTCTAATCTCTCCTCTTTCCCTTAACCCTGCTCTCTAGCCTCCTCGGCTCTATTCATATAAATTATTTTTTTTTTTGTTGTTATTGACACACACTTGAATGGGCTTGAATCTAGAGGGCATGTAGAAGCACTGAATCACGCTTCATTGCCTGGTTTCTGACTTGCACGGTTTTTCTGTTTAACGTGCCTCAACCCTGCTTCTCTACGTGCGACATTGTATGTTAATAATCCACCTGATGTATGCCACTTAACACAACGCATGTCTTTTGCTTTCTTTTTTTTTTTTTATGTTGGAAAATTTAAAGATTTAATAAAAAAAATAAAAAAAAACTGTTTTCAAAAAAGATTTAAGGCCTCTCGTGGGTGTGCGTGTCCTCTCTTCACTTCCTGTCCCAGAGACACAAGAGGAAGAAGAGATCTCCCCAATGCCAGTAGACATCCCCTTCATAGACAACAGTCATCAAAATATGTTTGCCCATTGGAAGAATTTACCTCTATTCCCAAGACAACTTTCGTATTTCCCATCACACTGTATCAGAGGCGATGGCCTCCAGGACAAGCAAAAGGAATGTCCTTATGTCCGTGTGGAGACATTGGTGGCTATTTTGGAACATTTTGCAAGAAATTTGTCAGATTTCCTGTACAAACCGGTAACTAGTGATGAGACATGGATCGGTTATGATCCTGAGGAGAAAAAGAAAGGAACAGTCTAAAAAGGTATGGAGGCACAATGGTTCCCCCAGGCCAAAAAAGTACCATGTGCAAAGCTTAGTGCAGAAGCAAATGGCAAGTAGGGAATTCTGCTGGTGGACTACCTTCAAAAAGGGTTCAACCATCAATGCAACATATTACTGTGCTTTTACGAAGATGAAGCAAAATATCAAGAAAAAAAAAAAAAACACATTGAGGAAAGCATTCCAAAAGGTGTCACCCTGTTGCATGACAATGCCTCGTTACATACTGCAGGTGAAACAATGGCAAAACTAACCTCTTTAGGCTTTCAAGTGATGCCCCATCCACTTGACCTGGCTCCTTCTGACTATCATCTGTTCCCCAATGTAAAAAAACACCTTAAAAGGGCCAACAATTTGGGAGTGTTCCGAATGAAACCAATATAGCAAATGAGTGGTTACACCAGCAGTCGGAAGAATATTATTTGCAGGGACTTAAAGCGGAGGTCCACACAAAAAGTGAACCTCTGCTTTTCGGAACCCTCCGGTGTCACATTTGCCACCTTTCAGGGGGGAGGGGGTGCAGATACCTGTATACCTTCCGGGAATAGACTGCCCCTTGAGTCACGCCCCTTCGCGTCACCCCCACTGTCTTCTGGGAAACACACTGGTCCCAGGAGACAGCGGGGACCAGTGAGGGCGCGACACACTCATGCGTAGTTAGGAACCGGGCAGTGAAGCTGCAATGCTTCACTTCCCGATTTCCTAACTGAGGATGGCGGCGGGGGCAGCCGAGAGACAAGCAATTGCTCGGCCTCGGCTGCCGACATCACGGGCGTGCAGGACAGGTAGGCGTCAATTTTTTTTAAAAGTTAGCAGCTGCGGTATTGGTAGCTGCTGGCTTTAAAAAAAAAAATTGGGTGGACCTTTGCTTTAAGAAGCTGCAGGACAGACGTCGCAAGCGCATTGACTTCCTGGGGGAATATGTAGAATAGTCTGGCAGTTACAGCCTCCCATCTAAAAAAAATTCTGGGTAAGGCTCAATACTTATCAGCACCCCCTCGTATAAACACACCTTTTCTGAAGCTGATCCGGGCTCCAGTGGTGGAAGCTCTGTGAAAGGGACAGCCAACAGCTGGGAAATGTATAGGAAGCGCCGTCAACCATAGACTTACTATGGGGCTTCGGTGTCATCTGCCAATTCTCCATCTGCCTGCAAAGAGATGCCGCCGCTGACAGCTTAGTGTGGAATCGGACCAGCTTTAGAAAAGGTATGTATAGCGATAATTTCTTTACAGGGCTAGATATGTTATCTACATATGTGGATGCCTGTAGATTTAGACATTTTAGTTTTAGGGTGAACTACTTTAAGCAAAGAATCACAGGTCACCAATCACATGGCAAAGGTAAGAAAGGCTGAAACCTGACCAATGAGAAAGACCTAAGTTGAAACATCAAGATTGGCCATGAAATATCTAAAGACATATTTTTTTAATGTTTTTATGGACTTATAAGTGACTCTTGATGGACCAGATGGATGGGCCTGTTCCTGGATAAGTAACAGGCCCAGAGCTCCACTTTGACTCAAACTCCAGCAAGGGGAGTACTGGTATGGGCTGGTATTATTATAGATGGGCTAGTTGAACCTTTTTAAGTTATAGATAGACTCAACTTCCAAACCTACTGGCAATTTATAGAAGACACTTTCCAAGCAGTGGTAAAAAAAAGGAGGAAAAAAAAAAAAAGTCTGCATCTTTCAAGAAGACCATGATATTTTTCTGAAGGACAATGCTCCAGCTCATGTATCAAAATACTCGACAGTGTGGCTATCCAGTAAAGGCATTAAGGATGAAAGAATAATGACATGTCCCCTTCCTCATCTGACCTAAACTTTGAGAACTTGTGGGCCCTTCTTAAAACGGGAGATTTACGGTGAAGGAAAAAACAGTACACCTCTCCGAACCGTGTCTTGGAGGCTGTGGTTGCCAATGCACAAAAAGATCAAGAAACTGACAGACTTTATGAAGTGACCGTTATTGGAAAGAAGGGTGGCTATATTGGTCCTTGTTTTTTTTAAATGTCAAATGTTCATTTGTAAATTTTGAGGTTATTATTCTCCCTTTAACATATGAAAACAAACAAGTGAGATGGGAAAATTCTAATTTTTCATTTAGTTGCATAATAATTCTGCACACCAATAGAAGAGGACAATCAGGGCCACTCTGAGCAAAACAAACTGCACAGAGGAGGTAAGTATATGTTTGTTATTAACCACTTCAGTCCCCGTGTATAGACAATTGACGGCAGCTTAGGGGATCTAAATATCCAAGCTGCCGTCAATTGACGTCATGTTTTCCGGCCACTGGGCGGCGCGCGCCCGGCGCGTCCCCGAGATGCCGATGCGCGTGCCTGGCGGTCGCGATGTCCGCCAGGTACCCGCTGATCGTCAGATTTAGAGTAGGGACGTGAAGCTCTGTGTGTAAACACAGAGCTCCACGTCCTGTCAGTGAGAGGTGACAGATGCTGTTTCTCTTGTACATAGGGAGACAGCATCGGTCACCTCCCCCAGTCACCCCCCCTCCCCCTACAGTAAGAACACACCCAGGACTCACATTTAACCCCTTCCTCACCCCCTAGTGTTAACCCCTTCACTGCCAGTCACATTTATACAGTAATTGGTGCGTTTTTATAGCACCAATCGCTGTATAAATGTGAATGGTCCCAAAAATTTGTCAAAAGTGTCCGATGTGTCCGTCGCAATATCGCAGACCTGACAAAATTCGCAGATCGCCGTATTACTAGTAAAAAAAAAAAAAAAAAAAAAAAAAATTGTCAGAATTCTATCCCTTATTTCCTAGCCACTATAGCCTTTGCGCAAACCAATTACTCTACGCTTATTGCGATTGTTTTTTTTTTACCAAAAATATGTAGAATACATATCGGCCTAAACTGAGAAAAAAAAATATATTTTTTTTAAAAAATTTGATTTTTATTATAGCAAAAAGTAAAAAATATTCATTTTTTTTTCAAAATTGTCGCTCTTTTTTGTTTATAGCGCAAAAAAAAAAAAAAAAAACGCAGAGGTGATCAAATACCACCAAAAGAAAGCTCTATTTGTGGGGAAAAAAGGACGTCAATTTTGTTTGGGAGCCACGTCGCACGACCGCGCAATTTTAATTTAAAGCGACGCAGTGCTGAAAGCTAAAATTTCGCCTGGGCAGGAAGGGGGTATATGTGCCCAGTAAGCAAGTGGTTAAAAAAAACAAAAAAAAAAACGCAAACCTATAGTATCACTTTAATAAAAACATTGAAACAAAAATACAACTAGAGTAATAATTGTGCACATAGTTTTTTTTGTTTATAAATCCTACGACAACCCATTTTAGTAAGGATATTATACATTTTAACATAGTAACTGTAATTTTGATAAATTGGAATAGAATGTAAATCTCCATTAAAATGAACCTAGAAGCCCAGTAATCTGGACGCTGCCACTACTAACTTGTTTGAAGACCACAGGACTGTTATCCCTATTCTGATTACTGCATGAAAACCAGACCTGCAGGAAGTAAAACACCAGTGAAGACTAGAAAGCCTTACCCTGCCACCCTAAATACTGATAGATCACTGACTTTGAAAGGAAGTCAAAAAGGATAATGGGGACATTGCTGAAGTCTGAATCTTTAAAAAATAAAAATAAAAAAAAATAAAAACAGTCAGCAATGGCAGCTACTTTTTACTTCTACCCAGTCTTTACTTCTAGAAATGTATAGGAAAACAGTCCGCCTTGGTAAAAACAAACAAAACAGCATAAGCAGACATAGGATTTTAATTTATATTCACATGGGAAGCCAGCTATTGACACAAAACATCTGAGTGCCGAAGTCTAAGCTTTGCTGCTGCGATTACGTTTCGCCTCTTAAAAAGCAGAGAAAAAGCTTAAAAACGGTTGTTGTCGAGATGCTGGAAATCGAAACTGGTTCTTAGGGATTAAAGCCGCTGATGAGATGTAATTTCCTCCAAGCATGTCATTACTCTAGGTAATGCTGTAAATAAGCAGGGATAATCAGGAAGTGGTAGGCTGCTCTTAGCTGCGAGCTGTCAAGCTGCACTCTTGCGGAGCATAAATGCTTCCTGCTCACTTTCTACTGAACGAAGCATACACAGAACGCTACCTGCTGCAGCAGCTCAAAGCTAGAAGACTGAACATCATGCCGGGAAATGATCGACTCTTCCAAGATGGATGGACCAGTATCCTGCAGGGAACAGCTACAAGCAGAATAAATGCTTCTCGTTTTATTTAGAGACGTTCTCACTTTGCATTTCTCTGTTGGCCACAGTCCAATAATTCAGAAAATTAATCTGCTGTCTGCGGGTAATCTTAGTTATTTTTATTCTCTATAAATTGTCCAAGACAGGGCTCGACGAACCCCAGGCGCCAGGTCGCCATAGCGACAAGAAGTTTTGTTCTGTCGCCCGATTGCCCCACACACCCCCCCTATGCATCGCGGGCTCCTCTTGCCCACTGGGAAAGAATGTAATGCATTGTGATGTGCATCACATTACATTTAGTGGAGCACAGGGGAGACATGCAGAGTCTTTTAGATCCCAGATGTCTTATTAAAAAAAAAAAAAAAAAACACGAACATGTCACCAAAAAAAAAAAAAAAATCACCACAGGGTCTGTAACAGGAGGGCCTGTGGAACACAAAAGCTCTTAGAAAGCATGAGCCAGAAAATAATGGACATTCAGAATATGTCTTGAATTGCTTTAAAATAGGTCTAATTCACAGCATCTGCCAGGATATATGTCATATTAGAATAGTGACTCATTCTAGTGTGGCTGCTCTGCATCTAATTGTGGCTTGTGCCAATTGACCCTGTAATTGTGTATTGATGATAATGTATATTGTGAGTTAGCAGACAGCCTAAAGGTCATGTGTCTGAGGCATCAGCTGTAGTTAATTAGCTCATGTAAATTAGGTCAGGTCCCGGAATCAGGGTGTCTGCTAAGAGATTTATTGAAGATGATATGTATTGGGGGGGGGCTCATTGGGTAATCATTGTGTGATGTTGTGGGTGGAGTTGGGTCATTGTTCATTTGGTTACTGCAGTATCCCAAATTGTATATAAGAGCTTCTAATTCTCAATAAAGTCTTAGACCTGCTGGAAACCTAAAAAAGAGAGCTGTGTCGCGTTAATGGGGGAATTATCCTTATGGGTCTTGTTCGCCCGACTGTCGAGTGTCGGTAGCTGCCTTGTGTTCGGAAAGGGAATATCCTAAACGGCTTTAACCCCTTTCCCATTTGGGGTGCCGTTACAGGGTCTTTTTGGGAGCAATAATTCTAGAACCGGACCTCCTTAGTAACGCTAAAGTGGAAAATATAGGGTACTGACACGTTTAAGGTTTGACATGTTTGGTATCCATTTGCTCGGTGGAACCTTGGCTTTTACAACAACTTGGGTAATTTATTGTGTTTTTGTGCCCCGTAAAGTTAACCTTTAATTGGATTTTTACTGAAATTTTGCGGCAATATACGACATCAAATAATGGAACTACCACTATTTTATTCTCTAGGGCAGGGCTCTCCAAACGATGGCCCTCCAGCTGTTGCAGTACTACACATCCCATAAGGCATTGTAAAACTGATATTCACACACATGACTAGGCATGATGGGAATTGTAGTTTCTGAACAACTGTTTGGAGACCCCCTGCATAGCAGGGGCTCTAGGGTTTCTGCTTTTATAAAATATATAACGTTTGGGGTATTTATGTAATCTTCAGGCCTAAAATGTTTTTTTTAACCGTGCTTAAAAAAATGTCTCTGGCTGTGAAAGGGTTAGAAGAATAAGGTCACCATCGGTAACATGTTTCATGTTCTACCCGCAAGATTCTTAGTTTAAAAAAATTAAAAAAAAAAAATCTGCCTCCTGACTTTAGCTGGCTTCTAGATTCAAAGAAAATGCGTCAAGTCCTGGTCTAAGACAATGATTAAAGCATATAACTAAACTCACAAAAACACACCAAAAAAAATATATTACATTGCAGCTTTCCAGTGATTAGAATGGTTGCATTTCTTTTTTCCACGCTTTTTATCCATTTGTTGTCAACTTCTGAACACATTTTTAGCCCTAGGGTGACAACATATCCTCACTGTACTACTGCTTTATGGCAGAGCAGCATTGTCATCCTAGAAACAAAAGCTTGTTAAAACTACAAAACAAAGAAAGCAAATGTCCTTCTGATGCACAGGAGTCAGAAAGATTATATATAGATATAAATATAGAGATAGAGAGAGATATACATCTTAAAAAACAAAAAAAACACACACACAATGTCACCACACAATGGAGGTAAGTGAAGGAGGACTGCACTGAGGTAAAGGAAGCTATTCAGGTGTAAAACATTTTTCTCCTTAGGAGGTGTTCTTCACTATTTACACAGCAGATTTGGACTTCCATTGTTGCACTGACACATTGTTGTTTTGCAACTTTAAAGGGGTAGTAAAGGTTTGTTTTAAATTTTTTTAATAGGTTCCTTTAAGCTAGTGCATTGTTGGTTCACTTACCTTTTCCTTCCATTTCCCTTCTAAATGTTTTTTTTTTCTTTGTCTGAATTTCTCACTTCCTGTTTCTCCTCAGTAAGCTTGCCACCATCATTCGAGCCGTTCTGGTTGGGGGTTAGTCAGCCAGAACACCTTACTGAGGAGGAACAGGAAGTGAGAAATTCAGACAAAGAAAAACAATTTTATAAGGAAAAGATAAGTGAACCAACTATGCACTAGCTTAAAGGAACCCATCTAGAAAAAAAAAAGAACATTAAACAACCCCTTTAACAACTATAAAAAAAAAAAAAAAAAAACATTAACCTAGGTCATGAGTGCCCCACCTGTGGCCCTCCAGTTGTTGCAGAACTACAAGCCCCATGAGGCATTGCAAGGCTGACAGTTAAAAGCACAACTCCTAAAGGCAGTGCCTTGATGGGACATGTAGTTCAGTGACAGCTGGAGGGCTACAGGTTGAGCACCCATGACCTAGATGGATGAAGCATCGGTCCAATGCTGCATCTGTCCCCCACAACCTCCAAGACCATGAGTTAAGTGATCAAAAAACACTGATCACTCAGTTCTTGGTCTTCAGTGAGCAGAGACTGTCTGGAGCAGCAGGCTGTGGAGGGGGCATCTGGGTGGATCCAGACATTAAAACAGAGATCCTTCCAGAGCCTGGACCAGCTAAATGACATCTGCCAAAAGCATACTTTAGCCCACTGTGACCGGGAGTGCAGAACAGAGTGCACTCCAGTGACTCACAGAAGTAGGGACAAAAGAGCATTGGCCCTACTTCTTTAATGAGTGGCAGATCCTTAATACAGTGGTTGACCGCGATATTGTGTCAATCTCGCTCCCTTTCTCGGCGAGATTAAGCACTTGCGAGCCCCATCGCGGGAGCCAGCGCCGAGCTGGCTTGCCGCGATGGAGACAAAGCCGTCATAGAAGCGACAGGGATATGACGCGGATTCCCGCCAATTCTACACGTGGGCGGAGTTTGTTATGAATCCTGAGAAGGAAGTCCCCGCCGGATTTTAAATAAAAATCCGGCATGGGTTCCCCCCTCAGGAGCATAATGGGCCCTTAGGTCTGGTATGGGTTGTAAGGAGACCCCCCCCCCTACGCCGAAAAAACGGCGTGGGGGTCCCCCCACAATCTATACCAGACCCGTATCTAAAGCACGCCGGCCGGCCGGTCAGGAAGGGAGTGGGGGCGAGCGAGCGCCCCCCCCCCCCCCTCCTGAGCCGTACCGGGCAGCATGCCCTCAACATGGGGGGGTCAGGTGCTCTGGGGCAGGGGGCGCACTGCGGCCCCCACCCCAGAGCACCCTGTCCCCATGTTGATGAGGACAGGGCCCCTTCCCGACAACCCTGGCCGTTGGTTGTCGGGGTATGCGGGCGGGAGGCTTATCGGAATCTGGAAGCCCCCTTTAATAAGGGGGCCCCCAGAGACCGGCCCCCCACCCTAAGTGAATGAGTATGGGGTACATATTACCCCTACCCATTCACCTGGAGGCAAATTGTAAACACAAATAAACCACACAGGGTATTGAAATATTTTATTAGTTGGCCGCCGGGGGGGGGGGGGGGGGGTGTGTATGATCGCTTTTATAAAAGCGCCCCCCTCCGGCGGGCTTCTGCGGGGGGGTGGGTGCCGCTGTTCTTCGCCGCCGTCTGGTTCTCTTCCGCCGCCGGGGGGGCGCTTTGATAAAAGCGCCCACCAACCGGCGGGCTTCCTTCGACATCTCCGGCGGCGGGGGGGGAGGGGGGTCTTCTCCCGCTCTCCGGGGGTCTTCTTCTTCAGGACTCGCCGCCGCTATCTTCGTGTGTTAGCTCAATTACTAGCGGCGGCCAGTCCCCTCTTCTGTGACGTCGTCTTCTTCTTCTCTTCTCCAGATGTTGACGCGACGCTTCCTTCCGCTGTTATGGCGGGAGCGCGGCTCGCAGCGAGTTATATAGGCCTGTCTTGTGACGTCGCAGTCCCATCATGCTCCGGTAGGTACCACGTGCTACCTACCCACGTGGTACCTACCGCAGCATGACTGAGACGTCACAAGACAGGCCTATATAACTCGCTGTGAGCCGTGCGCCCGCCATAACAGCGGAAGGAAGCGTCGCGTCAACATCTGGAGAAGAGAAGAAGAAGACGACGTCACAGAAGAGGGGACTGGCCGCCGCTAGTAATTGAGCTAACACATGAAGATAGCGGCGGCGAGTCCCGAAGAAGAAGACACCGGAGAGCGGAGAAGACCTCCGGAGAAGACCCCGGAGAGCGGGAGAAGACCCCGGAGAGTGGGAGAAGACCCCGGAGAGTCGGAGAAGACCCCGGAGAGTCGGAGAAGACCCCGGAGAGTCGGAGAAGACCCCGGAGAGTCGGAGAAGACCCCCCCCCCCCGCCGCGAAGATGTCGAAGGAAGCCCGCCGGGTGGTGGGCGCTTTTATCAAAGCGCCCCCCCCCCCCCCCCCCGGCGGCGGAAGAGAACCAGACGGCAGCAAAGAACAGCGGCACCCACCCCCCCCGCAGAATTATTAAAGGGGGCTTCCAGATTCCGATAAGCCTCCCGCTCGCATACCCCGACAACCAACGGCCAGGGTTGTCGGGAAGGGGCCCTGTCCTCATCAACATGGGGACAGGGTGCTCTGGGGCGGGGTCTTCCTTCTCAGGATTCATAACAAACTCCGCCCACATGTAGAATCACTTCTATGACGCACTCGCTGGAATGTGCTTTTACTATTCCAGCGAGTGCGAGATGTCGGCAGCCTGTCGCCGAGAATCAGCGCGATGCTTATCGTGCTAAAAACACATTCTCGGCGGCAGGCACTGTATGTAAACTTTGCATTTTACTGTGAGGCCCACTTTAGTATAGTATAACTCAAGGCAGGGCTCGACAAAATCCGGGCGCCAGGTCACAATTGCGACAAGAAATTGTGACCTGGCGCCTGCGCCCACCCGGTAATTGAGGCCGCGGCCTACAGTGTGCCCCATGCGCCCCCACCCTGCGATCGCGGCGGGCCCGCGATGGCCGGTAATTGAGGCCGCGGCTTTGCGGCCTTGAAGTGCCAAGCTTCCTTCTGTGATCTGCGCCATCTGGTGGTGACCGTTGGAATTACAAGTAAAACAGCAGTTCTAATGTGTCATTTTTCACTGCCATCTCCTTCCCTCTAATTAGAACCCCCAAACATATATATTTTTTATTCTAACACCCTAGAGAATAAAATGGCGACCGTTGCAATACTTTCTGTCACGCCGTATTTGCGCAGCGGCCTTAGAAGCGCACTTTTTTGGGGAAAAAATACAATTGTTTTAATTAAAAAAATAAGACAACAGTAAAGTTATCCCAATTTTTTTTTATATTGTGAAAGATAATGTTACGCTGAGTAAATTGATACCCAACATGTCACGCTTCAAAATTGCGTCCGCTCGTGGAATGCGACAAACATATTCTTTAAAATCTCCACAGGCGACGTTTAAAAAAATTCTACAGGTTGCATGTTTTGAGGTACAGAGGAGGTCTAGAGCTAGAATTATTGCTCTCGCTCTAACAATCGCGGCGATACCTCACGTGTGGTTTAAATACTGTTTACATATGCGGGCGCTACTCACGTATATGTTCGCTTCTGCGCGCAAGCTCGTCGGGACGGGGCATGTTTTCTGGCTCCTAACTTTTTTAGCTGGCTCCTAGATTCCAAGCAAATTTGTCAAACCCTGGCTCAAGGCATTAAAAATAAAAATAAATCAATCACTTTGTGAACTGCAAACATTATCCAAGAAACTATGCTGAAGTCAAAATGTATGCTTAATTTAGCTTTATGTAAACTTTGGGCTAGATTCACCAAGTTTCTCACATGTTCCTTGGCAGCAATGCAGCCTTTTATCTCATGATTCTGCACTGCAGAAGTAGGCGGCGTACACACGTACGAGAACCTCGACGGGCGGAACACATCGTTCCGCCCGTCGAGGCTCTCGGCCGGCCGTCGAAATCGGCGACCCGCCCGTCGGGAATGGCAACCAGCCATTCATCCAGGCGGGCCGTCGAGCAAATAGAGAGCCTGCTCTCTATTCGCTCAACAGGATTCCCGACGGGCGGGCGAGCCAGGAGCGTACACACGGCCGAGGTTCTCGCTGGAATGCAGCTCCCAGCGAGGTTCTCGCTGGTTTCTAGCGAGAACATCGGTCGTGTGTACGTCGCCGTAGAGTAAACAAAACAGGTGTTTTTGAACCAAACAGGAGCACCCGCACTGCACAGGCTCAGAATCGAGGCGTATTAATGGAAAGTAACAGCCCATACTGCATATACTGTATAGGCAGAGAGCATCTATGAATGCAAATCCTTATAACGAGCCTAACTATGAAAAGAGGGTGAAACACAGCATCAATCACATACTAAAGTGAATTCAACAAAGGCTGAATTTAGTGACGAATGAGCCAATTAAGTTTTGACACAGATTGCTGTCGAGGAGTGCACATGAAACCTGCAGCCAAATGTTAGAAACAAACCCGATTTCCGACAGCAGCAGATGATCAGTTCCCGCTGCCTTGCGCTGAAGAACAGAACCTCGGCTCTGCCTGGAGAATATTCAGATAAGCTTGTCACAGAAGCAATTACGGAGCTGCACTTAACATTGCAGGTTAGCAGACACCTTTCACAAGCCGACTAATAAAACTAGACAAGTGTAGCCGATATCAACTAAGGTATCAAAACAGGTTTTCAAACAAATGTAGGCAGCCATAAGAACGCCATATGCTCTGAACTCTGAAAACAGAACAAAGCATCTACTTGGTGACATGGGTAGCTGGTTGACTCACAAACTTCCCTTGTCATATACCTAAATGGAAATGGCACCTAAAAACAGAGAAATACAATTCTGATAGTGCTGGAGGTAGACCGTTATCCAGTAGCCAGACAGGAAGACTCCTCAACGGCCAGAAAAAGAAGGCTGAGCTTGGCCTTACAACCAAGTTAAAGTGACACTACAGGTTCGATTAAAAAAATAAAATTAAAATAACAAACATGTTATACCTGCCTGCATTGTGCAGCTCGTTTTGCACAGAGTGGCCCCCAAAACCTCCTCTTCTGGGGTCCCACGGCGGCTCTCTCAGCCCCTCCCCGCATCAGACAACCTCCTCTGGGAAGCGCTCTCCCAAGAGGGTTACCTTGTGGGCATGTTCCTGTGTCATAGCCGCCAAATGCAGGACTCGGCGCAACCCTGCACAAGGGGAAAGAGCAGCAGTGACTGGCTTTTATCACAAGAATCTCTTGCAAAGAGGCAAAGTTTACTGCACAGATATGGAAGAAATATGCAAAGCATGAAAGGGGGGCTCCCAGATTCCGATAAGCCTCCCGCCCGCATACCCGGACAACCAACGGCCAGGGTTGTCGGAAAGGGGCCCTGTCCTCATCAACATGGGGACAGGGTGCTCTGGGGTGGGGGGGCCACAATGCGCCCCCCTGCCCCCCCCCCATGTTGAGGGCATGCTGCCCGGTACGGCTCAGGAGGGGGGGGGGGGGGCGCTCGCTCGCCCCCACTCCTTTCCTGACCGGCCGGGCGGCGTGCTTTGGATACGGGTCTGGTATGGATTGTGGGGGGACCCCCACGCCGTTTTTCAGCATAGGAGGGTCTCCTTACAACCCATACCAGACCTAAGGGCCCGGTATGCTCCTGAGGGGGGGAACTCCCTTTTTATTTAAAATCCAGCGGGGAGTTCCCCCTCACGATTCATACCAAACGCCGCCCACGTGTAGAATTGGCGGGAATCCAAGTCGGATCCCCGTCGCTTCTATGACACGCTCGCTGGAATGTGCTTTTACTATTCCAGCGACTGCGAGATGTCGGCACCTGTCGCCGAGAATCAGCGCGATGCTGTCGTGCTAAAAACACATTCTCGGCGGCAGGTACTGCAAGTGTGGTTATAGCCTGTAACAATCAATCAAGTTCATCCTTTTATTATTTTAGTGCTTCTTTTTATTAGTTCTAGAATCTGGCTGCTTAGGGCAACAGAGAGATGCTTTTCCTATGATGAACAGGACCAACAAACTAGATGAAAAACTCCCTTCCTAACCCCTGCAGATGTGACAAGACATCCGACATACTAGTCTTGTGCTGAAACAGCTCCGTCTTTAAAGCGGAAGTTTCGCGGCCCCTCTTTTTTTTTTTTTTACATTGCATTGAATGTTGTTTCAGTTACCATGCTAGTACTCACGTGTTTGACGCTTTTACTCATCCCCCGTCTGATATCTTAGTAAATAATACGTTTTAAAAAACAATGCAGGCCATTTTGCTTGTGGGCATTGTGAAACCCACAAGCACACACTTCCGGGAAGCGGTGAATGCCCTCGTCACGTGACCGGTTTGATGAGTCACGCGACGCGTGAACTCCTGTGAGATTTCGATGATCAGCGTTGTGACTTGTCTCCTGGGAAGCAGGACACTGTGCTCCCAGGAGACATTGCGGACACCTCCCAGCTGGGGAAGAGAAAAGATACGCTCACTCCCACGGGAGGGATACCCAGAAGTCTCAATAAATACTCCTGATTCACAGTATTTAAAATCCACACAAAATGAATAATAGGTATATGTATATACTCCATAGATCTGGATAAGCCAATGTTTATATTTAGGGTGAACCTCTGCTTTAAAGAACCCCCCCTATGGCTGCCAAATGACACATTTCTTTTTATATACTTACTATTCCTTAGTTTCTCTGTCCCATTCCACCACCAACTTCACATGAGCGGCCCCACCTAAACCACAGGATTTGAGAGCCCTGGAACAAAAAGAACACAACATCGAATAAAACACAAAAGGCTCTCAAAAATGAACAAATACACCATTTGAAAAACAAAACCATTACTTTTTTTCTTTCCATCATCATTTGTTTTATGTAATGTTTGGAAGGAAGGTTTTGTGTACACAGGCATTTGCGATTTGCTTTTTGTGAAGAATTTGTCATGTGTAATGTTCTGTGCAAAAGTTGAATTAGATCTTAGGAAGCACAAAACACTTGTGTTTATTGTTGGTTTTGCAATGCATCATGTTGCTTGGCTTTTAGTCAATGTCAGCCAAAGTAAACGCATCTCAAGCATATCTAAATCTGATCTTACACTTATCTCAGACTAGATCCTAAATGCAAATCATTTGTGTGTTTGAACTGCAGACTGTTCAGATTTGATCTGGAAACTCGACTATATTTACCAATAAAGCAAATTGAGTGCTTATAAAAAGGGGTTGTAAAGGTTCATATTTTTTCACCTTAACCAGTTAAGACCCGGACCTTTAGGCAGTTAAAGAACCTAGGCAGTTAAAGAACCTGGCCAGTTTTTGCGATTCGGCACTGCGTCGCTTTAAATGACAATTGCGCGGTCGTGCGACGTGGCTCCCAAACAAAATTGGCGTTCTTTTTTTCTCACAAATAGAGCTTTCTTTTGGTGGTATTTGATCACCTCTGCGCTTTTTATTTTTTGCGCTATAAACAAAAAAAGGAGCGACAATTTAGAAAAAAAAAACAATTTTTTTACTTTTTGCTGTAATAAATATCCCCCAAAAATATTTTTTTATATATATGTTTTTCCTCAGTTTAGGCCAATACGTATTCTTCTACCCATTTTAGGTAAAAAAAAATTGCAAGCAGCGTTTAGCGATTGGTTTGCGCAAAATGTATAGCGTTTACAAAATAGGGGATAGTTTTATTGCATTTTTATAAAAAAATTTTTTTTTACTACCAATGGTGGCGATCAGCGATTTTTTTCGTGACTGCGACATTATGGCGGACACATTGGACAATTTTGACACATTTTCGGGACCATTGTCATTTTCACAGCAAAAAATGCATTAAAAATGCATTGTTTACTGTGAAAATGACAATTGCAGTTTGGGAGTTAACCACTAGGGGGCGCTGAAGGGGTTATGTGTGACCTTATCTGTGTTTCTAACTGTAGGGGGGGGCGGGGCTGGACATGTGACGTCATTAATTGTGTTACCCTATATCAGGGAACACATGATCAATGACAGCGCCACAGTGAAGAACAGGGAAGCGGAGTTTACACACACCTCTCCCCGTTGTTCAACTCCGGGGACCGATCGCTGGTCCTGCGGCCGCGGAGCTTTGGACCGGGTCGCGGGTGCGTGCCCGCGACCCACGGCTGGGCACTTAAAGAGGACGTACAGGTATGTGCTTGTGCCCAGCCGTGCCATTCTGCCGACTTATATCTGCAGGAGGCAGTCCTTAAGTGGTAAATGCATTCTATGCATTAAGGTGAAAAAACATCTGATGTTCGTCGGCCCCCCAGCCCCCCGTTTACTTACCTGAGCCCTCGAAAGTCCTGCGTCGTGAACGAGCAGGCTTCTCGACCAGGCTTTTCGGCTCATTCATTGGACGAGCGATAGTCGCCGTCTATAGCCACCGGTTGTATCATGGGAGCACGCCCGCAAGCTAACCCCCTTGGGAGAGAGCTTCCCATGAAGGGGGTTAGCTGATGCGGGGAGGAGCCGAGACAGTGCCAAGGGACCCCAGAAGACGTGGATTGGGGCCACTCTGTGCAAAACAAGCTGCACAGTGAAGGCAAGTAAAACATGTTTGTTATTTAAAAAAAAAATAAAAATGTTGATCCTTAACAACCTCTTTAACAGAGAGTGTACATAATCAATTGTCACTTATGACCTGTATATGCAGTATGTATGGGTGTTGCTCTTTTACCCAATTACCTTACATTGTTTGAATAGAAGTAGGGTTCGGGTATGGAGGGTAAAAAGGGGTGATGGGGTAAGCATACCTCCCAACCGTCCTGGATTTCGCGCGACTGTCCCGCGACTCGCGGTAAATCCCACGGTCCCGCGAACATGGCTACAGCCCCGCGAATCCGCGGCACCCCCACCCCCGATTACCATGATTCGCGGTAAATACCCCCCCTCTCAACAACTCTGATCCATGCCCCCCCGCTTAACAACCGTGAAATCCCCCCCCCCCCCCCGCACGCTCAACAACTCTGATCCACGGACCCCCCCCCCCCCCCACTCAACAACAATTGGCCCTCATTCTGAAGTTGAAAAGTTGGGAGGTATGGGTAAGTGTAATAATCTGATAAACAGCCAACTTTGACTGCAACGCAATTTTGGATCTGTGAAGACAAAATAAATGTGATAATTCAGGAATGGTTGTGAAGTACTTCCAGTTTTTTTTGGAGCGATACCATTTGGTAGAGCCTCACACTATAAAAAAGTTGTGCCTGCTACAGGCAGGCCATACACCTTATAGGCAAGGTGCTGTGCCATCAGTGCATTAAAATTGAAAAATAATAATTTTTGACTTTGATCTGGAGTACAGTACAGGACACAGGCTTTCATTAATGAAAACCATAGATTATTTGCAGCCACTTTCAGGTAAAGACACTGGCGGCAACATTTTATAGAACAGTCCATGGCGTGTATCATCTATTCTAGGGTGAAACCTCTGTGCCATGTGCCAGGCAAAGCAAGCCTTCCAAGCTACTATTTGAACTTAAAGGTGTCCCCACCTTCTGGACCTAAGACCCACCAATATGGGATCTCTTCCAAAGTCCAGAAAACTTACTAGGTCCTTTCTGGTTCACCTATTCGTACAGGATGTTCCAAGCTCGGTGACAGGGTTTCAAGAGGTCGATTTCCACGCTTTATGCCAGCAACTTGACAGGTAACTGCTAGATCATGGTCTGGGCTTGCTGACCCACTAATCCAGAACATCAAGTAGAGTGTAATGCAGAGGGATTACTTGGAAAGTGGGAGCTGTAGTAGGAAACAATAGTGGCATAAGCCAATGCCTCCCGTGAAGTGCTGGCTCCTGTCCCATGAGGAGTGATATCAATTGCACTCCACCTCTTATTCCAGCTAATGATCTCCAGAGTGGTGCCAGCAGCATAGATCCTCAGGTCAGTGTGAAGCAAACAGATTTAAACTCATGATTGCTGTGTAATTCACGCGATTGCGGCATGGTAGTACGGAAATTAGAGGTTTAAATCAGATTTAAAGAGGCGGCACTGCTCCCAATGACTTCTCCCATGTTGTTCAGGTAGATCTCCATGGCCTTAAAGCGGAGGTTCACCCAAAAATCAACTTTCTGACATTAGATCCAGCATACTGCCAACATCTGCAGTATGCCGTTTTTTTTTTTTTTGTACTTATTGTTTTATGAGCCGTTGTTATCCGGCTCCGAGCGGGGAATCCTGCGGGGAATGGGCGTTCCTAAGCCAAGAGGAGTTGATTGACTTAGGAACGCCCATTCCCCGCAGGATTCCCCGCTCCGATAACAACGGCTCATAAAACGATAAGTACAAAAAAAAAAAAACAGCATACTGTAGATGTTAGCAGTATGCTGGATCTAATGTCAGAAAGTTGATTTTTGGGTGAACTTACGCTTTAAGGTTGCCTACCCCTTCTTTAGGCAGTATAGGAATATCAGTCCCCAATCCCTCAGGACGCAGGCTTTAAAAGCCAAGTCATCAGAGAGAGCGACCTTGAAGCAGATGGTACAACAGCTCTTGAGACTGCAAGAAGTGGTCGGAAGTGACCGATTTTTAGAGTACTGAGGGTTTCCATCAAGATAGCGCTTGTGTTGTGTGGCACATGCTTAGCCCACATTGCTAGAATCTGGCAGAGCCTGTTGCATTGCTAAGCTCGACAGAGCAAAATATGCTTTAAGGAGGGACAACAACCTCTTATTCACTAGATCTTCAAAGACTGGGACATCCTGCACCAGAACCATCAGTTATTTGTTAAACCATATACACCACCAGAACTCAATTGGGTGTGCTGAGCAAACCTCTATACATTCTGTCTGGCTGCAGTCAATCTTCACACAGAACATCCTGTACGAATAGGTGAACCAGAAAGGACCTAGTAAGTTTTCTGGACTTTGGAAGAGATCCCATATTGGTGGGTCTTAGGTCCAGAAGGTGGGGACACCTTTAAGTTCAAATAGTAGCATGCCTCATCCACCAGCACATGATTCCTCTTAATTTAGGACTATAAAAGGTGATGGCTCATCTTCCCTGGAGAGGTTCTCAGACTGAGGATTCACCTTCCACGTCCTCATCTTCCTGCTCCGTCTATCAGGAAGCAAAGCTGCCATGATGGACAAGTTAGATGATGACTTAACAGGAGACATTGACCCTCGGTGCTTACTCCCTGTGGCCTCGATCAGTGTAGCAACTTTCCCCATTGGGTCTGCCACAGAGGGGCACAGTGCCATGTGCACAATGTGTGCTGAACTTCTCCCTTGTCCCATTTCCCTTGTGCCTGATGTCTGCCCAGAGGGTGTGCTGAGGAGCATAATGGGTACAGTTGTCCATTACCCATCTCCTAAAGTCTCACAACTGAAGGCTACTGGATATTTCTGCGAAGGCTAGCCCTGGGCCACCAAAGGGTGACCCTCTGCACAAAAGTCAGGGGTAAGGGGCCCAGGGACAACTCCCAAGAATAAAAGGGAGGAAGGGACTGGGAAAGAGGAGGTTAAGAAAAGGAGGGGAGAACCTCACAGAGGAAGAGGCCAGAGTCCAACTCTTTCCACAGTAGGGCACCAGTTTCTTCCCCAGGGGAGAATACACAAAGTGGGGACTTCTTGCTTGGCCCACCTCAGAAAAAAATGGATAACTGCTCCGCCCACCCCCCCCCCCCCTGCAAAACATAATAATTCAGTATATAGCATGGTGATTAGAGGTCGACCGATATGGGGTTTTCTCTAGCCGATGCCGATATTTGGAAATCGGGGCGGCCGATATGTGTTGCCGATTTTTGCGACCGATATTTTAGGCCGATTTTTTTTTTCTCCTCAACTCAAAAAACCTAGGGTGGAGAGGTGGGGAGGAGATAATTGTTTAGGGTGGAGAGGTGGGGTGCAGCCTGTCAGTGCCCACCACCAGTGCCACCTCATCAATGCCCACCAGTGTAGCCCATCAGTGTCTACCACCAGTGCCACCTCATCAATGCCCACCAGTGTAGCCCATCAGTGTCCACCACCAGTGCCACCTCATCAATGCCCACCAGTGCAGCCCATCAGTGTCCACCACCAGTGCCACCTCATCAATGCCCACCAGTTCAGCCCATCAGTGTCCACCACCAGTGCCATCTCATCAATGCCCACCAGTGCAATCCCCTCAGTGCATCGCCAACCAGTGCACCACCTGTGCCAACCAGTGCCATTCACCCTGTGCCAACCAGTGCCATCCACCCCTGTGCCAACCACCCCTGTCTGCAACAGCCAATCAGCGGCCGCCGCTGCCGACATTCTACACTGTAAAAAAAAAAAAAAGTCCCCCGATGTGCTGCGCGCTCGGCCTCTGCCTACAAACCCCAGAATGCAGAGCGGGCCAGTAACATTCTGGGGTTTGTAGGCAGAAGCCGGGCACGCTGCACGTCAGGGGATGTTTTTCTTTACAGTGTAGAATGTCGGCAGCCGCGGCCGCCGATTGGCTGTTACAGGCGTCAGTAGATAGCAGCGAGCGGGCCCCTCCTCTCTGTATACACCCACAGACGAGGAGGGGCCCGCTCGCTGCTATCTACTGACGCCTGTAACAGCCAATCGGCGGCTGCCGCCGACAACGCTGGGTGTACTAAGATGTCCGCGGCTCCGGAGCTAGGCCGAAGCCGCGGCCTTTCCTGATGCTGTGACCGCGGCGGCAATCCGCGGATTGCCGCTGCGGTCACAGCATCAGGAAAGGCCGCGGCCTCTGCCTAGCTCCGGAGCCGTGGCAGCGCTAGCGGCATGTAGAAATATCGGCCTAATTTGGAGAAAAATCAGCCGATACCTCCAAAACGGCCAAATATCGGCCGATATATCGGCCTGCCGATATATCGGTCGACCTCTAATGGTGATGGCCTCTCTTGTTTTACATCGACCCTGAATGGCCCCAATAGTAGGGCACTGAGCAGAAATTGATAGGATGTTGTGATGTGTACAGATGCAAATTATAAAAATATGAATATTTGATTGATACATCCATCGCTACGTTTTACCATCTTACACAAAAACAAATGCTGCCAGAACTTACCTTTCAACAGTGGGGTGACACAGAGGTTTTTCTTCCTGAGGTAAGAGGTATGTTATCCCAACAGCGGTAACCACACGAAGGCTAAATGGACACACCTAAAATAACACACAATAAATAGTTACTCAAGGTCACAATGAAAAAGAAATAAAGAGCAGAAGAGTAAAAAAACAAGAGGATATATGTTGTACGGACCCTGAATTTTCCTGCAAGCTCCACCTTAAAAGTGCAACTCCAGCCTGGGCTGCCATTTTCACTAGATACGCCTCTGCTTGCCTCTAGCTCCAACATTGCAGTGGTAGCTAGTGTTTACCTTCAGCTGGCACATTTGCCACTCCTCTGAATCCTGAACATTCTGCAGCATCAATCCCACACTTGCCCCCTTCCAGCAGAAGTTATACTTCATTCAGGTCCTGCAGGTTACAAATGCACACAATGTGGAGGGTGTGGAGCTCAGGAATAAGGGAGTAGTAGGCAGAGAGCGTCTTACCTAAATCTTTCTTCCTTGCAATAGAAAACACTCCCGATCACAGGGGGACGGGAGGGGAAGTTTCAGAACCCGGCAGTGTAAAGATTGCATGGCAAAGGCAGATAGACTCTGCAGCTGTCCCTGGCACACAGAAAGAAAGAGAGAAGAAAGCCGAGGGAGAAAGCCAAAAGAGAGTCAGGGGGTTCCACAGGAGTCACAAGGCAGTACAGTCTGAGTCTCCTCTCCTGCAGGTGCGTGGGCCCCCCTCTTCTGAATTGACAGAGCTCGGGCCCCCTACAGGAGGGCTGGCTGTACTGCCATATCAGCGGCACACATAGTGCTGCTCGGCCCGGCCCCCACCCTATCCTCACTGCGTTTGATTGACAGCAGCAGGAGCCAATGGCCCCAGCCCCTGTGCATAGAAGCCGTGCACAGAGCTCGATCAATTGAGAACTATGGTAAGGATTTAGGGAAACCGGACAGCACAGAAAGCTGTAAAACAATTTTTACCTTATTGCAGAAAATGCATTAAGGTAAACATTTTGGCTTTAAAAATAACTTCAAGTAACCGCCAGCCGACGTAGTCATACTGCCGTAGCTATATGTCGTTGCTTTAAGACGTCATAGCAGGCGTGCACCCAGCGCGTGTGCTCGACGTGCACCGGGCACCCGCAATTGCTCGCGACAGAACGAGAACCGGGATGCGTGTGAAAAAACACAAAGCCCGGTTCTCTCAGGGAAGAGGAGACAGATTGTGCGTTTATACTAAGTAGGAACACCAAACGGTCTCCTTCCCTAGTCAGTCCCATCCTCCCTACAGTTAGAACACACCTAGAGAACACAGTTAACCCACTGATCGCCCCCTAGTGTCAACCCCTTCCTTGCCAGCGACATTTATACAGTAATCAGTGGATACTTTTAGCTCTAATCGTTGTATAAATATCACTGGTCCCAAAATGGTGTCAAAAGTGTCCAATCTGTCCAAAGTAATCCTGATAAAATAAATAAAGACAAATTTACATAAACCTATCCTCTATTTCGTAGATGCTATAACTTTTGTGCAAATCAATACACACTTATTGCAATTTTTTTTTACAAAATTGTCACTCTTGTTTATAGCGCAAAAAATAAAAACTGCAGAAGTGATCAAATACCAACGAAAGAAAGCTCCATTTGTGGAGAAAAAAAAAAGACTCAAATATTGTTTGGGCACAGCGTCGAAGTTGCCCCCTTTCTGACGAATGGCCTGGTCGGGAAGGGGGCAAATCCTTCCAGGGCTGAAGTGGATAAAATCAGTCCATGAAAAGCAAAAAACAAAAAGTTGCACTCACCTGAACACACACTGAAGGACGTAATGAGTACTGCATTTTCTCCAAGATCTCTTTCTGCAGAACATCCCATGTGACATTCCTCTCCAGATGTAAAACAAATGGTTGCCCAAACCTAAAAAACATTGGTAGCAATATAATACACCGTAATCAATCGGCTACATCATTTTAAATAGATCGGGAAAACTGATATTTCAGTGATGGGTGGAAACAGACAGACAATCCATTTATGTTTATTATTATTGACTGCAACTGCAAGATCTACCTGCCACACAAGCTGGAATTTACAGTATGTTAGAACGAGATCCAAAACAAAATTACATATCAGAGACCAAACTGAAATGACCATTTATACTTGAAGCTGGCTTCCCCTGCACCACCTCCAAGAGATGTGACTAAAGTCATAGCAGTCCAGGACTGACTGAACTCTGACAATGCATAACGGGGTTGTAAAGGTACAATTTTTTTTTTCCCAAATAGCTTCTTTTACCTTAGTGCAGTCCTCCTTCACTTACCTCATCCTTCCATTTTTGCTTTTAAATGTCCTTATTTCTCCTGAGAAATCCGTTCCTGTTCTTCGGTCTGTAACTACACACAGTAATGGGAGGCTTTCTCCCTGGTGTGGAGTGTCGTGCTCGCCCCCTCCCTTGGACTACAGGAGAGTCAGGACTCCCACTAACACATAGCTCCTTTCTCTATCTGCAATGTGGAGAGCGTCCTGACTCTCCTGTAGTTCAAGGGAGGGGGCGAGCATGACACTCCACACCAGGGAGAAAGCCTTGCCTTACTGTGTGGAGTTACAGACAGAAGAAGAACAGGAAGTGAGGATTTCTCAGAAGAAATAAGGACATTTAAAAGCAAAATGGAAGGATGAGGTAAGTGAAGGAGGACTGCACTAAGGTAAAGGAAGCTATTTAGGGAAAGAAAAATTGTACCTTTACAACCCCTTTAAGATTGAGGCAGGAGAATGTTCAACAAAGCATTTCTAATGCTAAGCTGCTTATTTTGTCCACCCAAAGACATACAATAAAAAAAAAAAAAAAAACACATACAAATTAAAAAAAGGGAAAAAAAATCACTTTGCAAAAGCATTAAAACCTTTACCCATTGGGTCTTGGCACCTTTACCTTAAAGTTACCCTGCCAAGAGAGAAATATGGGGACCGCCAAAGCGGACTTGCAGGTTGCTTGGCTTCACTAACAAAAGAACAAGTATACAGATCAGAAGTCCTTCTCTACATACTTGTATTTGGTTAGTAATTTCAATCATTAACCCTTTCGCAGCCCAAGACGTTTCTTTCACGCATTTCAAAAAATATATTTTAGGTCTGAAGATTACATAAAAGCCCCAAAACATGAAATATTGTCTGGAAGCAGACACCCTAGAGAATAATTTTTTTTATTTTATTTTTTTATCACAGTCTCCTATGTGATAATTTTTTGGCGACAGGTTCTCTTTAATGAGACATCCAGTCAGTCTTTTTACTACACTGAACGTAATGCAGATCAGATCACTCTTAATTACATTCTTTCCACCCATGCTGGCCGGGGGAAACAGACAGGTGGACACGGAAGTGACGTTTTACATGTCGCTTCCAGGTCAGCAACAAAAAGGGGAGGAGAGTGCAAGTGTGTCCACTCTGCTCCCTCCCCACTCCTACCCTACCCAGAGGAACACGTTATGCCAGTGTTCTATCAAATTAGTCATTGAGATCCCCAATCACTTCACTTCCGGGTACTGTAAAGCATCAGTAACGGGACGTTTTAACCCCCCCCCCCCCCGAACGATTTAACTTAACAGATACAGTAGGTGCCGCTGATTTTGTATATCCAGCACGATGGTATCACGCTGGATATCGCCGCTACGGGGCTGTGTTTATTACACTTACCGCCCCCACAAGATGTAGCACATCCATAGGAATGTATTGAGGGAGGAGCGGCAGTGCTCGGCGCTGGCTCCCTGCGACGAGGGTTGCGTGCGGCCAATGCCGCAATGCCTGACCGCGATATTGTACAATATCACGGTCAGGCACTGTAGTAAACAACGTTTAAAAATTTCAATTTTTCTGTGTTTACATGCCGCGATTACGTTTTTTTTAAATAGTCAAAAATATTTCTCCATTAAAAACGCCTGTAAACTAAACGTGGCTAAATGCGATTTACAGCATTTACACGCAAAAGCTGTTTTCAATGCCTTTAAACAACTGTCCTGAACACATTTTTCTAAAAAAAATGCTTCTAAACTCAACTGACTATAAACGCTCCTGTGTACATGTACTCATAAGATAATACAGAGGAGAGTTCAGGGGCAGCTGAAAAAAAATGCCCAACTGCTCCTAAACGCCCGTTTACCAGCAGCAGTGTACATGAAGCGGAATTGGAGATTGACGACTGGCTGATTTGACAACACTGGCAAGCGTGTAAATTCCAATGCACGATGAGTTTCATGTTTTGACATAACAGCAGCTAAGGTGGAAAAAGTTGTCGCCACCTTGGAGGTGGCCATGCTGTTGGTTAGTATCGGGCGGACTAACAATACTAAAAAAAAAAAAAAAAAAAAGTCAGGGGTTATAACCCTCCCTTACTCTATCTAAAAAAAAAAGGCTGTCTATAGTTCTACTTTAAGCCTAAAGGAAGCACGTCAGCTAGGAAAGGCACATTTTTCGGAAGGAGAAATCAGCAGACTTCCAGTTTTTAAAAAGTAGAAAGGGACAACTCCTGGTTAAATAATAATAAAAACACACATACCTCTAAACATCCATTCTCAACCAGGG
Organism: Rana kukunoris; assembly: GCA_029574335.1. Taxonomy (NCBI): domain Eukaryota; kingdom Metazoa; phylum Chordata; class Amphibia; order Anura; family Ranidae; genus Rana; species Rana kukunoris. Next base: position 37,969,655 of record CM056054.1, read on the forward strand.
TTCCGTGGAACCCTAGGGTTCCTCCAGAGGTGGCTAGGGGTTCCTTGAGCTGTGTCTGATTTACCTCCTGTTTGATGGTGCCTGCATAGTTCAGAGCCATTTCCACTTGGAGGAGCCAGTGGTATGACACCAATGATCTTCAGAGATCTCTGTAAGGGGGGCATTCTTACCACTACTGTAAAAAAGGGCATTCTTCTCACTGACCACTAAAGTAAGGGGCATTGTTCCTACTGACCCCCAATGAATGGGTTTTAACAGGGGTTCCCCGGGACCTGAAAATTATTTTTAGGGTTCCCCAGTGGTAAAAAGGTTGAGAAAGGCTGCTCTAAAATGTAAAAACAGACCTTAATGGCCTACAAACTAAAATTATAAAACAAATTTTTAAAAGCTTTTAAAAACTTTATTGGATTAAGATGTAAAACGTTCTCAGGTTTCCAGAACTATACAAAGAGTAATGAAGTTGGAGTAGAGATCAATATATTCTAGCACACAGATGACGGTCTGCCAAGCAAACACACAACACAGATGTGTCGCCATCTTAAACTAAAGCTAGTTTAGGGTTGATAATCTAGAGGTTTGTGCGTTTGCATAAAGTTATTTTATTCTTGTGTATGTTTCTATTGTTCCTTCTACAGTGACAAATGAAAGTATATTTCATAAGAAGATAACCTGCCCAGATAGATGCTTACCTCTTGCCATGTTGTCCGCTATACGCTCTGTTACAGACCAGGATAACTATTCGGTCAGTAATCCCAAACCTGTTCACCGGAAGCCTCGCCGAGCCAGAAGAATAATGGGGAGACCGATTATGGTCAATCCCATTCCTCACATAATTCTGGTTATTGTTCACACAGACCCCTGTAAAGTTTAGAAAAAAAAAAAAATTAAGACCAATAAGCAGTGAGGTTTTAACCACACTAATGCCGCATACACACGATCGGATTTCCGATGGAATAAAATCCAATGGAATTTTCCGTTGGAATTCCGATGAAGCCGACTTTCATCAGTCTTGCCTACACACCATCAGACTTAATTCCGACCTTCCAAAATGCGGTGGTGCAAAACACGACGAGCTGATAAAAATGAATTTCAATGCTTCCGAGCATGCGTCGACTTGATTCTGAGAATGCGTGGATTTTTATCCGATGGAGTTCCACACAGACAATCAGAATTTACTAATGTTTCCCCCCCCCCCCCATATTTAAAACATGTTCTATTTCTTTACAAAAAAAAGACTGATGGGGCCCCAGACACTATAGTTTTTTCCCTGATGAAAAAAGTCCATCTGACTTGTACACGCATTACAGTCCATGTTCATATGGCTCATTAAAGCAGTTCAGAGGAATATGATGAGGTGTAAAGCACAGTTTGAAACGCGTCGCTCTCCCACGTGCTCCTTGCTGTTAAGGCCAGATATAGGTTGGGGCAGTTGCCTGTTCTTTGTACTGTTGGGTATTTGGCGCGCTGGACACCTTTGCTGCCGTTGTGCCGTTGTGCCATTTGCTGGGTGTTCAGTGTGCCCCTGTGACTTTATAGAATAGTGGGCTCCCTCCACATTTGCCCTCAATCTTTACATTACTATGGAGGCTCTTAAAATGTATAGAGTTAGGACTGCAGATACTATTGGGGTGCTTTGTCACAGCCTCTGTAGCTTATACATGTATTGCAAAGGTGTGCAAACTAAATCCCTGTTTTTAACATGAACTGTTAGACAGGACAATTTGGTTTGTTGCAATCTGGCTGGCAAGTTGAGCTGGGAATTTTTCTTTGTTTTTATTTCACGTGTCGCCCTTCCATGTGCTACTTGCTGTTAGAAGGCCAGTTATAGGTGGGGTCAGTTGTCGTTTGTAGTGTCAAGAACAGTAAACTATTAGGCTATTAATGCCAGCAGGGACTGGGGAAGAGAAGTACTCATTCACATTAGCCCACATGCTAAAATGCTATAGAATTGGGATTTGTTGAGTAGGTGGCAGTGCGTTACATGGTTACAAAAACACTGCACGGTTTACTTTTTTGACACTTCATGCAAGTCTATGTACCACAGTGTACGGTGATGTGCTCTGGTGCGATAAGTTGTGCTGCATTAAAATAGAACATGTGTTTTCTATGTGCCCTAGCATTCAGACTTCATTGATCTGTACAGGGCAATGCAGCTCAATACAGCTGGTGTGAACGAGACCCAAGACTGGTGCGGGGTCAGCAGTGGTGGACTATGCAAGCAATTTCCCCAAAAGGTGCAACTACACTTTAAAAGCCAAGTATACCTTCTGTACACTCTGCATATAATAAAATAATAATAATCACCCATATTAAATTAATAAAAAATTATGCATTTAATTTTTATTCTTGCCTAGGAGCCCGGTAAGCATTGCAATTGTGATCAGTGGATCAATGGTGCAATGCTCTGGTTTCTTCATGCAGCCACCGATTCATACCACAGTATGGGGATGGCTTCAGATTTACCAAAACCATATAATATGAGGTTAAACCTAGCCAATCAGGCAGGCCCTTGCACTACATACTGTATTTATTGGCGTATAACACTCACTTTTTTACCCTGAAAATATATGGTAAACTGTGCCTGCGTGTTATACGCAGGGGGCAGTGGAAAGTTTTTTTCCCTGAAACTTCCCTCTTAAAGTTAGGGTGCACGTTATACGCCTTTGCGTGTTATACGCCGATAAATACGGTAGTTAAAGGAAAATCTAAAGAAAATTGTATAATATACGGCCAGCTTCAGTAGGACTACAAGTGAACAGCCATCAAATCACTGCACTTGTGCTTCACTGGGGATTACAAGTCCCAATGCTGCAATGTAGATTTTTTTTTAATTCACAAACTCCCATGAATGAATGCATGCATGGACATGGTTGTGTCACCTGAGCCCTGCAAATTTTCCATTTTACAGAAGCTGGCAAGGAGAAGCTCCTTAGTCTCTGACCATGCTTTGAATTACACTCTAAATATGGACACAACATGAAACATTCTGAGAAAAAAGGGAGTTGGCCTTTAAAAGAAAAAACATTATTTTTTGCACATTTCACACAAAGAAAATACATATATCTGGTAATTCTAGTATTAACTACCGTATTTATTGGCGTATAACACGCACAGGCATATAAAACACACCCTAACTTTGAGGCCACGTACACACGATCAGACCGGTCGGATGAAACTGGTCTGACGGACCTTTTCATTGGACCACGCTGAAGTGGTCTGATGTGCGTACACACCATCGGGCCAAAAATCCGATCAGACCAGAACGCGGTGACGTAGAACACAACGACTTGCAGAAAAAACGAAGTTCAATGCTTCCAAGCATGCGTCGACTTGATTCTGAGCATGCGCAGGTTTTTGGTCCGATGCTTTTGTGTACTAACCATCGAATCTGTCCGGACAAATTTTAAAGCAAGTTTTAAAGCTTTGGTCCGACGGACAATGGTTCGATGGGCCGTACACGCCATCTAATTGGTCCGATGAAACTGGTCTTAAGACCAGTTTCATCGGACCGGTCTTATGTGTACGCGGGCCTAAGAGGGAAGTTTCAGGGAAAAAAAAAAAAAAAAACTTTCCACAGCCCCATGCATATAACACGCAGGCACAGTTTACCCTCTATTTTCAGGGTAAAAAAGTGAGTGTTATACGCCAATAAATACAGTATGTTAAAGCGGATGTCCGCTCCAAAAACAATATTAAAAGCCAGCAGCTACAAATACTGCAGCTGCTGACTTTTAATATTAGGACACTTACCCTTCCTGGAGTCCAGCGCCGTTCGCAGCAGAGGACTAGCGATCGCTCGTCACTCTGCTGCTCCCCCCCCTCCATCCACGGTGAATGAACCAGGAAGTGAATCGCTCCAGCTTCACTGCCCGGTTCCCTACGGCACATTTGCGAGTCGTGCTGCGCCCCGCCGATTGGCTCCCGCTGTGTGTTCCCAGCACACACCGGGGGGGGCGACGGGAGGTGACGACATGCCCACATTCTGCCCGAGAATGCTGGGCCGGAAGTGGGTGCAAATACCTGTCTTTAGACAGGTATCTGCACCCCCTCCCCCCTGAAAGGTGTCAAATGTGACACCGGAGGGGGGGGGGGGGGGGGGGTTCCGCTCAGCGCGAGTTCACTTTAGGGTGGAGCTCCGCTTTAATGTAATCTCCTCTATGAGACACTTTTACCTTTATTGGTTGAGTAAAAGGGAGGTCAAGTTTTTCCTGCTTAGTCTTATGACATCCTACACTTTTTCATTCAGGCTGGATAGATCCCGTCACACAGCAGGGGTCCAGTGTGTCCTGGTTCCACGTTTCAGGTTCGAATTCAGCGCACATTTTGGGCTGCATTCGCACCTGAAATAGACCAAAAAATGCGGACCAGAACAAACTGACCTGCTGCGAAGATATGTGAACGACTCCATTGAGAGCCAGTCAAAATCTCCTGCGATTGCGAATTGGATGTGGCCATCCCACATCCAATTAGCAATGGTGTGAACCCAGCCTTTAATCTTCATGATTCTGCAATTAGGTCTTGTGTCCTCAGCCTCTGATCAGTTCGAAATCTCACCTGCCCGACCCCGACAGGAAGCCGACACTGTACACAGCTAATCACAGGCAGGGAGATATATCCCGATCTGTGCAGCTGCGGGTCTGGAAATGTCTCACTGCCTGCGATTAGTCGTGTGCAGTGTCTGCTTCCTGGCAGGACCAGGCAGGTGGGATTTTGCCCAAGTCCATCTCTAATCATTACCATATGTTCTAAATGTACCAAAATGTTCATATTTTACCCACTTGCTGTTTCATGTGCGGATTATTGTACGATTTATAAATGCTCCCTTTAGTGGTTATCTGTATTCTGCATAGTTCCTGTATATTTGTAATAGGAAATCTTGGAGTGAGCCGTTTTTGTTTTTTGGATGCCACATCCAAATTGTAAGACCAATTATAGAGATAGTAAAGATCTTCCTATCTGTATAAAAGGTTGTACTGACCCTTTTTAAAGTGTATCCAACATAAAACCATTGTTCATTTTTTTTTTTCATTGGTCTTGGATAGACCAGGGAATGGTTTTCTTATTTTTGCCTTTTTATGTGGTCACCTAGGTTTCTGACTTGCACATGGTTAGGCAGTGTTGTGTTTGTTAAGGACAGAACAAACATTTTGTTTTCTCAGATCTTAATACATTCTGTTTTGGGCTTTCTAAAGCATTAGGTGGGATAAAGCCTCCAGTCCTAGATCCGCATCTTACCCATTAGCCAGACCTCATTATTAGTCTCTGCTGTGCACAGGTCTTTATGTGAGCCGACTAATGCAGGACTCACTCGCTTGCGCTCTCTGCTGTGTGAAAAGGCTGACACATAATAAAAAGGAAAAAAAAAAAAAAAAAAGGTACCAGAGCCGCCTTTTTGTTTTGGGGAGCCCATTATGGGGTAACCATTAGTCAGGAACTGACATGAGTTTAGCTAATGCAGCAGATGGTTTGTTGCTGTACAAAGCCCTCCTGTATGAATAGTGTTTGTTTACTGCGAGGAACCCCCTAAACTCTCAATGCAAATGTACTATGGGTAGGACATCAACGGCATAAATAATATAAATCAGGCTCACTGGCGTTTCCTTCTTGGTCCCTAGGCTACTCTAGTTCTCCAGAACCATCATTGTTAAAGTGTTACCTCTCTGGCCTAGAATTCCTTCAGATGGGAATATTTCCGGAGTTTCAAAGGCAAATATGCAGTCGCTTTCATGGATCGTATCCAAATCATCTGTGTCAGAGAAGGAGCGATGGAAGCCATCAAAATACATTTCGGTTATCACTATCTGGAGTGAGAGAAAAAGAAAGAAGAGGCAAAGATAAGACACTGGAGTGACCTACCAATAAGAGAAGAGGTCACCGCAATTTTGTTAACTGGATCTTTCTCTCTTTTTTTTTTTTTTTTTTTTAATTCAGCTACGTACCACCTTCATAACTGTTGTCATGTGCGAGTCACATCAGTATTGCCAACAGTTCACAATAGGGTAGGGATGTTAGAAAAGTTAGGGGGAATAGAGTAGGGATTTACACAGCCTTTCGTCCTTGTTTGATCATATCACCAAGGCAGTGGGAACCCCACTGGAGCAGCTATACCCCCCAGTAGCAGGCATATTGAGTAAGCAACTTAACCACTTGACTACTGGGCACTTTCACCCCCTTCCTCTCCAGGCCAATTTTCAGCACTGTCGCACTTTGAATGTTAGATGCGTGATCATACAACACTGTACCCATATGGATTTATTTTATTTTTTTTAACACGTAGAGCTTTCTTTTGGTGGTATTTAATCAACACAAAGTTTATTATTTGCTAAACAAAAAGAAAAATAAATAAATACTAGGGCTGTGCAAATTAACTTTTAATCGATCGATTAATCTTTAATTTTTTTGATCGATCAAAATCTTTTTGATCGATTAAAAAATTCTTATGACTGGTACTCACCTCTCTGCCGGCTTCTGGGCCTTCCGGGAGTTCTGTCAGAGATCCGGTGACATCATGGAAACCGGCGGGGCTTGCCGTGTCCATCTGAAGGGCTCCTTTGCTGTGCCTTCATATCTGCATGCCGGCGGGACCTTACTATCTGCCACACGCAAGCCAGGGCCGTTTTAATAGCATCTTGGTCCCCTGGGCAAAGAAATGCTCTGGGGCCCCTACAATAATGACAGTGCAGGTAAACAGACATGAAGTAGGTAGAAGGCAGACTGCCTCCCCTGTGTATCTATCACTCTCAGTGCCATCAGGGGGCCCCCAATTTCGGGGCAGCGTAGGCTCAAGGACCAGCTGCTTTGGGCAAATTGCAGGGGCCCCCAATGCAGCTGGGGCCCCTGGGCAGTGCCCAGGTGTGCCCTCTCATTAAGACAGCCCTGACGCAAGCGCTGTTACACTTCCCTCTATTACTTCCCTCTGTCAACCTGGGATTCTACAACCATCCACTGGGAGTTGTGATAGTTCCCTTCATGGGACATCTACATGCCGATGGACTGATGTTAACCCCTCCTCATCTGGATTCAGCAGTGGCATCGTTGTACACATTTTTATACCAGTATCATACTTAGCTACAGGTTTTTATGACTGCTTTTGGTACCATTTGGTATTACTCGCACCATTTTTACAGTTTATGTAGCTACATCGATTTTATCTCCAGTGCAATATTTATTTTGTTACCTACTTGAAGACTATAAAAGTTTTAATGCTCTTCCCATCGAGCGCTGCCTTTGTGTGTTTTTTTGTATCCTGCTATCCATTTTTCCAGTGGTTGGTAGCTGCACTGGGAATCGGCCTGCAAGGAGATCAGCTAAAAGTAGTTGGATCTGTATGTGTGTTATAATTAATCGAAATTAGTCGATTAATCGATTAAAAAAAAAAACGATTAATCGAACACAAAAATTTTGATCATTCACAGCCCTAATAAATACCAAAAACGTTGAAAAAATGTGTTTTGTTTTGGATATAAAATGTTGTAAATGACCATATATATACTAGGTATAAGGTATAAGCCGAGTTTTTCAGAACATATTTTGTGCTGAAAATGCCCCCCTCGGCTTTTACTCAAGTCACCTTTTTGTGCCTGATCTCCCGAACTTTGGGGACCTGGTACCGGCCAGCTGTAGGTCCCATGAACCCCAATCTTGGCACACATGTAGCCCCTTTGTTGTCCGGTGAACACCGATTTTTCAAAGCCGGGCACCCCTTCCATAGACTCCCATGTTAAACGGTAATTTCTCCAGTGATTTGAGGACCCGGTGCCGCCGCTCGTAGGTCCCCTGGACCCAGATCATGGCACACATGTAGCCCCATTTCTCCTCTATAAGTGTGCAGTTTGTTGTCGGGGGGGACCTACGGCTGGGGAGCACCGATTTTTCAAAGCCAGCACCCCTTCCATAGACTTCCATGTTAAACGTCAGGTGAGGCATGGGCACAGGGGAGGTATGCAGATGGCCACCCTAGGCTTATACTCGAGTAAATAAGTTCCCATTTTTTTGTGGTAAAATTAGGTGCCTCGGCTTATATTCGGGTCGACTTATATTCAAGAATATACTGTACTAGAGTATAAGTCGACACACCTAATTTTACCACAAAAAAAAAGGGAAAACGTACTGACTCGAGTATAAGCCTAGGGCGGGAAATGCAGCAGATACTGTAAGTGGAAGAGAGGGTCAACAATGCCCATCTGTCTCATCAGTGCCCATCTTCAGCCCAGCCTATGCCCACCTGTCTCATCAGTGCCCACCTGCAGCCTCACGTACATTTGATCTCCCGCAACTGCAGCCAGCGGTGTTCTGCCTTTGTTCAAAAGCAAAATAATCACTTATCACACACCAAGACAGACGCTCTCGTGGACCCATTTGCAAATGCGCAGTACACCTGGTTTGACAGCATGACACAGCGGGAATCTCGAGTATGAGCCGAGGGGGGCTTTTTCCAGCATAAAAAAAAAAAAAGTGCTGAAAAAGTCGACTTATACTCCAGTATATACGGTAATTTTTCTCCTTCACTGATGTGCACCGATAAGGCATCCATCCCTGATATGCAGCACAATTAGGCAGCAATGATAAGTACTGACCAGCATTACTGATGGGGCAGTACCGATAATCAGTATCCCGATTGTAGACGTTCCCGCTCAAGAATACTGCTTACCAGCTCTCCTCTCCTCTCACACCATCAGTGTGAGGAGAGAAATGCAGATAACCAGCATTTCCATTTTACACTGATCAACTGCGATTGGACACAGCTGACCACATGGTAAAGAACCTACATTATAGGCTCTTTAATCGTGATTAGTGATGCGCTGTGTCCCAGGGACATACGTGGCAACAATAGAAGGACGTCATATGACATCCTCCCAAAATGAGAGTGCTTTCATCCAGAAACAGTAAAAGGGGAAAAAATATTCGACTTTTTTTTATTAAAACGTTTATCTTAAAAGTATATTTTCTCCCCATTAACCTTGTTTGGTCCAACTCATCCTTACCTACCATAATACCTCTCCATTCTTTATCTATAAATGCCTCCATCAACTGTTTAAAGATGGTAACTTTAGGTTCAGTTTGAAGATCATATACCAAACTCCATAGAATCCTTTTACTAAATAAAACTCCAACATGCTGCCAAAATGCAGCTGGATTCATCAATTATTGTCCTTTTCCCCACAGCTTTGGAAAAAAAAAAAAAAACTCATTAGGATCCAGACAATATATTTTGATATCCTTTTTACTAAACCCTGTTGGGCACTATAGATGCCAAATTTGAAGGTTGTAAAAGGTGGTGGGCACCCCCAATACTGATGATGTAGAAGAGTTGGCAAGAGTTTGCACCGTTATCTGTCCACTCGTTTTTCAACTGGGGACGGGTTATACAACTTAAACTATTTCACCAGATCCATTATACATCAGTAAAACTGCATGCCCTGGTTTTATGTCCCCAGAACTCCTGCAAAAACACACACACAGAGCGCAAACACCTAATACTTTACCAACATAAAACTATATTGAGCCCAGGTTCACACTGGGCTGCGGGAATGAAGCCATGCGAGTTCGGCTGAACAAGCACAATTTCACTCCCGCTTGTCAGTCCCGATTTCGGCCGCATCTACAGATATCAATGTAAATCACGGCCCGAAAATGCAAAAAGTAGTACAGAAACTACTTTTTGAAACCGGTGCTGCGCTGCAGATGCGGTGTCGCACCGATTAGGACAGTGCCATTGCCGGCAATTGGAGTGGAAGTTTGTGTGGGTAAACGTTACTTCCTCACATTTTCATTCAGTTTTTGTCAATTGACTCAATTCAAATTTTATTTTTAATTTAGTTTTTGTAACTGCAAACATGCAGGTGATGAAGATTATGATGAAAATATTTTCGTCTATGAAATTAACACTCGTTGCCACCAGGACTAATTTCTCCATTGGAAGATTTCCCCTCAATTACTTACTGTTCAAGACATCCCAACATTTCAGTTTTTCTTTCACTTTTGCTGACAATGGCAAACAGGACAAAGAGAGAGGAGAAAATCTTCCCAAGACCCCTTTCACATAGAGGAGTGCTGAAAATATCGCTGCTATACCGCGTGAAAAACTCCTGCCCCAGCAACCTCAATGTGAAAGCATCTTTGGAGCGGTGAGAGGAGCGGCATGTATACCGCTCCTTCCCATTGAAAATAATGGGAGACTGCGGCAATACAGCCCACAATGCTCATTGCAGGTGGTATTAACCCTTTCACGGCCGCTAGCGGGGGTTAATACCGCACTGCTAGTGGCCGCAACTCGCGGCAATTCTGGCGGTATACCGCCAGCGCACCTCCACTGCCTCATGTGAAAAGGGGCCTAACAGAGGTACAGATGGCATTAACCACTTAAGACCGTTACGCAGGTTTTTTTTTTTTTTGTGCGCTATAAAACAAAAATAGAACGACAATTTAAAAAATAAAATAAAAAATGCAATAATTTTTTACTTTTTGCTATCATAAATATCCCCCCAAAATATATATAAAAAAAATCCTCAGTTTAGGCCGATATGTATTTGACCTATTTTTGGTAATATATATATATATATATATATATATATATATATATATATATATGTGTGTGTGTGTGTGTGTGTGTGTGTGTGTGTGTACACACACATATTCAATGTTACATATAGAAGCATGGATTTCAAACATTAACACACACTGAATGTTTTTACAGTTACTAAAATAACTTAAAATACGTTCCCTCAAGCATCATGCCCCATCTAGTGGCTTGTAGTCGTTATTGAAGTACGACTATAGGCTGCGGTATGACAGTACCAAACCCTGTTATTGTGTGATGTAGAATCCTCAAACTAAACAAGAAGACTCCCTTTACCTTCCCTGGCTGAGCTAAATTCTCCTTTGTGTCTCACAAACCCAGGCAGTGCATGTAATCCAGAAAGCAGTGAGCAGGACTAAGTGTGGCAATGTGCCGATTGGCAAGATACAGGCCTGTAGATCAGCAGCGACAATACAGACAGCAAGTCCCTCTAACATTTTTCATCACACAATGGTGCAAATCGGCCCAGCCTGCATGGCAGGGGCAACACTGAATTCAGGATCAAGGCAGCATCACTGCCACACCATCAAAGAAAGCTGAATTAGGAGATCACTGGCGGGATCAACAGATATTTGTGGGACTTTGCAAAGGGACTAAGAAAACTGCAAATATATTTTCAATTATGTTATTTATTTATTTTTATTGATAGACCAGAGTTGTACTTTACCAGAAAACTCTCTCATATTTTTGTTTCAGGCCCTGGGCAGAAGAGAGGAATAGGCGACTTCTAGCGGTCTTACAAGACCAGATGGCAACCTTACAAACTTGGACTTCCAAAGCCTGGTGTCAAAATGCCTAGAAAGTAGAATGCCAACACTCCTAATAGAATGCCGTATACAAGGGGTCTCCAATCTGCAGCCTGAAGGCCAGATGTGGCCCTTTGCTAGCCTTTATTCCGGCCCTTGGCACCAACAATGGGGCACTATTTGTTCCAACGATGGGATACTATCCCTCTTACTAATAGGGACACTACTGCTACTCTCATAGACCTCCAACCCTGAGGCCATATTGTTTCTTAGTCATTCCGGGCCCGTGACATTTTCCACCCCTGCTGGCCACAATTTGGCCCACTTCAAATCTGAAGGACAATAAACTGGCCCTTTGTTTAAAAAGTTTGAAGACCCCTGCCTTACACCATAAGCTTGAAAAATACAGTCCATCCAAAAAGTATTCACAGTGCTTCACTTTTTCCATGTTTTGTTATGTTACAGCTAGAGTTGTTCCGATAGCACATTTTTAGGACCGAGTACAAGTACCGATACTTTTTTTAAATGTGTCCCCAAATGCAGCCATGTCCCCCACATATATTGCAGCCATGTCCTGTCCCCCACATATTGCAGCCATGTCCTGTCCCCCACATATATTGCAGCCATGTCCTGTCCCCCACATATATTGCAGCCATGTCCTGTCCCCCACATATATTGCAGCCATGTCCTGTCCCCCACATATATTGCAGCCATGTCCCCCATACCTGTAGTAGATGCTACCGCCGCCCCTGCTGGGTTAATCCCCGTGCAATACAGCGCGCATTACAAGCTTTCGTTTGTATACTTGTAATGCTTGCCTCTCCATGTATAGACACTCCCCTTCTCGGGATTGGACAGATCCGTCCAATCCCGAGAAGGGGAGTGTCTATACATGGTGGGCATTACAAGTATACAAACGAAAGCTTGTAATGCGCGCTGTATTGCACGGGGATTAACGAGGCGGTACAAGTACTCCCGCAAATACTCGGTATCGGTCCCGATACTAGTATCGGTATCAAGACAACCCTAGTTACAAGCTTTATTCCAAAATGAATTAAAATCATTTTCCTAAAATTTTTACAAACAATACTCCATAATGACAGCATGAAAGAAGTTTGTTTGAAATATTTTCAAATTTATTAAATGTAAAAAAAAATGAAAGAAATCCCATGTACATAAGTAGTCACAGCCTTTGCTCAATACTTTGTTGAGGCACCTTTGGCGCCAATTATAGCCTCAAGTCTTTTTGAGTAAGAAGGTAATGAAGATATCAAAGGAATGGACAGCCGCACTCCAAAAAGAACTCTTTGAGTTGTTCCTTTTGATAAAAACAGTAAAAAATGCACCACAGAATCACAGCAAAAAAAAAAATCAGGAAAAGGGGACAGCCGACGCGTTTCACACTGGTTCAGTGCTTAGCCATGGCTAAGCACTGAACCAGTGTGAAATGCATCGGCTATCCCCTTTTCTTGAGATTCTGTGGTCAAATAAAGACAACTCAAGAGTTTCTTTTGGAGTGCAGCTGTCCATCCCTTTGATATCTTCATTACCTGCCTAGTGCATTGCCAGCACCCTTGGTATCCTGAACAGTCCTTGATTGCCTAGTAGACCCACCTGGATCGGCGACTTCCCTTCTCTAATTAATTCTTTTTGAGTATGAGGCTACAAGCTTGGCACACCTGTTTTTGGGCAGTTTCTTCCATTTTTCTTTGCAGGTGCTCTCTAGCTTCATCAGGATGAATAGAGAGTGTCCGTGTACAGCCATTTTCAGATCTCTCCAGAGATGTTCAATTGGGTTCAAGTCTGGGCCGCTCAAGGACATTCACAGAGTTGTCACGTAGCCACTCCTTTGTTATCTTGGTGTCCTGTTGGAAGACAAGCGCTCTGGTAGATCGGAAGTGACGCAATATCCTGCCCGTCCGACCGGAAGTGCCGTTGTTTGGCGTTTTAATCGTTTTTTCTTTGTAAGCATGTTTTTAGCTCAAATAAAATCTGTTGGTTTTACTTAATTCACGATGAGAGCCTTTGTTTTTCCTATTTACCCACGACACTATTGACGATCATTGTGGTGAGGCTACTTCATCGGGGACCTGTGTTGGATTTCTTTCCTATTGGAGGACAACCTATCCGAGATTTCCAAGATTCCAAGGAGTTCGTGGAGGCTCATTTCTTCCTTTGGGGAGGTACAGTGGTTGACCGCGATATTGTGTCAATCTCGCTCCCTTTCTCGGCGAGCTCCATTGCGGGAGCCAGCGCTGAGCTGGCTTGCCGCGATGGAGACAAAGCCGTCATAGAAGCGACGGGGATCCGACGAGGATTCCCGCCAATTCTACACGTGGGCGGAGTTTGTTATGAATCCTGAGAAGGAAGTCCCCGCCGGATTTTAAATAAAAATCCGGCATGGGTTCCCCCCTCAGGAGCATAACGGGCCCTTGGGTCTGGTATGGGTTGTAAGGAGACCCCCTACGCCGAAAAAACGGCGTGGGGGTCCCCCCACAATCCATACCAGACCCGTATCCACAGCACGCCGGCCGGTCAGGAGGGAAGTGGGGGCGAGCGAGCGCCCCCCCCTCCTGAGCCGTACCGGGCAGCATGCCCCCAACATGGGGGGGGTCAGGTGCTCTGGGGCAGGGGGCGCACTGCGGCCCCCCACCCCAGAGCACCCTGTCCCCATGTTGAGGACAGGGCCCCTTCCCGACAACCCTGGCCTTTGGTTGTCGGGGTATGCGGGTGGGAGGCTTATCGGAATCTGGAAGCCCCCTTTAATAAGGGGGCCCCCAGATACCGGCCCCCCCACCCTAAGTGAATGAGTATGGGGTACATTGTACCCCTACCCATTCACCTGCAAGAAAAGTGTAAACACAAATAAACCACACAGTGTATTGAAATATTTTATTAGTTGGCCGCCGGGGGGGGGGGGTGTGTATGATCGCTTTTATAAAAGCGCCCCCCTCCGGCGGGCTTCTACGGGGGGGTGGGTGCTGCTGTTCTTCACCGCCGTCTGGTTCTCTTCTGCCGCCAGGGGGGGGTGCTCTGATAAAAGCGCCCACCACCCGGCGGGCTTCCTTCGACATCTTCGGCGGCGGGGTGGTCTTCTCCCACTCTCCGGGGGTCTTCTCCGGCTCTCCGGGGGTCTTCTCCGGCTCTTCTGTGACGTCGTCGTCTTCTTCTCTTCTCCAGATGTTGATGCAACGCTTCCTTCCGCTGTTATGGCTGGCGTGCGGCTCGCAGCGAGTTATATAGGCCTGTCTTGTGACGTTGCAGTCCCATCATGCTCCGGTAGGTACCACGTGCTACCTACCGGAGCATGATGGGACTGCGACGTCACAAGACAGGCCTATATAACTCGCTGCAAGCCGCACGCCAGCCATAACAGCGGAAGGAAGCGTCGCGTCAACATCTGGAGAAGAGAAGAAGAAGAAGTCACAGAAGAGGGGACACGCCGCCGCTAGTAATTGAGCTAACACACGAAGATAGCGGCGGCGAGTCCTGAAGAAGAAGACGACCCCCGGAGAGCCGGAGAAGACCCCCGGAGAGCCGGAGAAGACCACCCCGCCGCCGAAGATGTCGAAGGAAGCCCGCCGGGCGGTGGGCGCTTTTATCAAAGCGCCCCCCCGGCGGCGGAAGAGAGCCAGACGGCGGTGAAGAACAGCGGCACCCACCCCCCCGCAGAAGCCCGCCGGAGGGGGGCGCTTTTATAAAAGCGATCATACACACCCCCCCCCCCCCCCCGGCGGCCAACTAATAAAATATTTCAATACACTGTGTGGTTTATTTGTGTTTACACTTTTCTTGCAGGTGAATGGGTAGGGGTACAATGTACCCCATACTCATTCACTTAGGGTGGGGGGGCCGGTATCTGGGGGCCCCCTTATTAAAGGGGGCTTCCAGATTCCGATAAGCCTCCCGCCCGCATACCCCGACAACCAACGGCCAGGGTTGTCGGGGAAGGGGCCCTGTCCTCATCAACATGGGGACAGGGTGCTCTGGGGTGGGGGGCCGCAGTGCGCCCCCTGCCCCAGAGCACCTGACCCCCCCATGTTGAGGGCATGCTGCCCGGTACGGCTCAGGAGGGGGGGGGGGGCGCTCGCCCCCACTCCCCTCCTGACCAGTCGGCCGGCGTACTTTGGATACGGGTCTGGTATGGATTGTGGGGGGACCCCCACGCCGTTTTTTCGGCGTAGGGGGGTCTCCTTACAACCCATACCAGACCCAAGGGCCCGTTATGCTCCTGAGGGGGGAACCCATGCCGGATTTTTATTTAAAATCCGGCGGGGACTTCCTTCTCAGGATTCATAAGAAACTCCGCCCACGTGTAGAATTGGCGGGAATCCGCGTCGGATCCCCGTCGCTTCTATGACGCACTCGCTGGAATGTGCTTTTACTATTCCAGCAAGTGCGAGATGTCGGCAGCCTGACGCCGAGAATCAGCGCGATGCTGTCGTGCTATAAACACATTCTCGGCAGCAGGCACTGTAAGCGCTCTGTGAGCACATTTTTTTCTTGAAGACTTTCCCGGATCAAGTACATTATTTATGGATTCAACACACACCAGTGGACTCTATTTATTCACATTGATTGTTGCTCTTTCACCCATTGGTTTCATTTTGTGACCATCTATGTTTATTAGTGTGTTCACATTCTTATTATTCAATATTAGATTGTCTTAGCACTTTTAGTTGTATTTGCGCTCATCACCCCCCCTTTTTCTATATGTTTTTTGTTGCCGTTAGCACATACCTGATTTGAGCTGCATATATTTTTGTATTAGTCATTCACTTTAGATTCACTGTTGGCTAGCGCTTTTGTTTAACCCTTCACTTGTCAGAGTGACTATCGGGTTCTTGGTCACCTCCCTGACTAAGGCCTCTCTCCCACGATCACTTAGTTTGGCCGGGAGGCCTGCTCCAAAGAGAGTCCTAGTGGTTTTAAACTTTTCATTTACAGATGGAGGCCACTGTGCTCATTGGGACCTTCAATGCTACAGACATTTTTCTGTACCTTTCCCCAGATCTGTGCCTCGATACAATCCTGTCTGGGGGGGGTCTACAGACAATTCCTTGGACTTCATGGCTTGGACTGTGCTCTCACATGCACTGTTAACTGTGGGACCTTAAAGTATCTCACAAAAGTAAGTACACCCTTCACATTTTTTTAAATAATTTTATTCTATCTTTTCATGTGACAACACTGAAGAAATGACACTTTGCTACAATGTAAAGTAGTGAGTGTACAGCTTGTAACCGTGTAAATTTGTTGTCCCCTCAAAATAACTCAACACACAGCCAAAAATGTCTAAACCGCTGGCAACAAAAGTAAGTGAAAATGTCCAAATTGGGCCCAAAGTGTCAATATTTTGTATGGCCACCATTATTTTCCAGCACTGCCTTAACCCTCTTGGGCATGGAGTTCACCAGAGCTTCACAGGTTGGCACTGAAGTGCTCTTCCACTCCTCCAAGACAACATCACGGAGCTGGTGGATGTTAGAGACCTTGTGCTCCTCCACCTTCCGTGTGAGGATGACCAACAGATGCTCAACAGGGTTTAAGTTTGGAGACATATTTGGTCAGTCCATCACCTTTACCCTCAGCTTCCTTTAGCAAGGCAGTGGTCGTCTTGGAGGTGTGTTTGGGGTCATTATGTTGGAATACTGCCCTGCGGCCCAGTCTCTGAAGGGAGGGGATCATACTCTGCTTCAGTATGTCACAGTACATGTTGCCATTCATGGTTCCCTCAATGAACAGTAGCTCCCCAGTGCCGGCAGCACTCATGCAGCCCCAGAACAAATAAAAACCAAAAAAACAAAATTTAAAAACACACTTGCTCCCCATTCACACCTTGTGACATTAGTCACACGACACCGGGGAGGGAAAATGGCTAATTGGGCCCAATTTGGACACTTAAGGGTGTACTCACTTTTGTTGCCAGCGGTTTGGACATTAACCACTTAAGGACCTTAGGTGTTTTTCAGATTTGGTGTTTGCAAGAATAAAAACTGTTTTTTTCTGCTAGAAAATTACTTAAAACCCCCAAACATTATATATTTTTTTTTCTAACACCCTAGAGAATAAAATAGTGGTCATTGTAAAAAAAAAATTGTCACACCGTATTTGCGCAGCGGTCTTACAAGCACACTTTTTTTGGGAAAAAATTGACTTTTTTGAATTAAAAAAATAAGACAATAAATTTGGCCCAATTTTTTTATATATTGTGAAAGATAATGTTACGCCGAGTAAAATGATACCCAACATGTCATGCTTAAAAATTGCGCCCGCTCGTGGCATGGCGTTAAACTTTTACCCTTAAAAATCTCGACAGGCGACGTTTAAAAAATTCTATAGGTTGCATCTTTTGAGTTACAGAGGAGGTCTAGGGCTAGAATTATTGCTCTCGCTCCAACGATCGTGGCCATGCCTCACTTGTGTGATTTGAACACCGTTTTCATATGCAGGCGCTATTCATGTATGCGTTCGCTTCTGCGCACGAGCTCGTCGGGATGGGGCGCTTCAAAAAAAAGTTTTTTTTTTATTATTTAATTTTATTACTTTTTACACTGAAAAAAAAAAAAATGTGATCATTTTTATTCCTATTACAAGGAATGTAAACGTCTCTTGTAATAGAAAAAAGCATGACAGGTCCTCTTAAATATGAGATCTGGGGTCAAAAAGACCTCAGATCTCATATTTAGACTAAGGCTGCATTTACACCTATGCGTCAGCGATTTTGGGCGTATTTGGGCGACAAAGTTTAGGCGTTTTGTACCAGCGATTTGCGGCGACAAAACGCGTTGTTTAAAAATCCCGCTTTTTGTATAGCCACTGTCGGCTATGCGGAACGCCAAAACCGCTCGATACGCGCGTCGGCAAAAGGGTCCGTTCGACGTTCTATCGGCGTACGACGTTAAGAGATGTGAACGATCTCCATAGACAATAATGCAAATTTGACGGTACGGCGTATTGTAGCGTCGCGCTTCAGGGGACAAAACGCCTAGGTGTAAATGCAGCCTAAAATGCAAGAAAAAAAAAAATTGAAACTAAATTTTTCAAATGACAAAAAATAAATAAAAATATGTTTCTTTAAGACGCTGGGCGGGACTGACGTTTTGACGTCACTTCCGCCCAGCAGAGCTATGGGGGCGAATTTTCCCTCATTTGCATCCCCACACAGCTGCCGAACAGACCCGATCGCCTCCTCCGCTACCGACGGCAACGCTAAGCGGAGGAGGGAGCGTGAGAGCGCGGGAGGGCCCTCTCCCGCCACCGATAAAGGCGATCTCACGGCGAATCCGCCGTGGAGACCGCCATTATCATTTACAGGACCCTTAGCACTAAAGATGGATACCTCGGTTGTGGCAGCAGCTGCTGCCGTTACCGAGATATCCATCTTTTAAAAAAACAGGACGTATATATACAGTGCTGGGTCGTTAAGTGGTTAATGGCCGTGTATCGAGTACTTTTGAGGGGACAGAAAATGTACACTGTTATACAAGCTGTACACTCACTACTTTACATTTCTTCAGTCTTGTCACATGAAAAGATAATATTTACAAAAAATATGAGGGGTGTACATTTGTGAGATACCATTTATATAGACAGGTGTGTGCGCCTTTCCAAATCATGTCCAATAAATCAAGTTGTAGAAACATCACAAGGATGATCAGTGGAAACCGGATGCACCCAAGCTCAATTTTAAGTGTCATGGCAAAGGCTGTAAATACTTATGTACATGCGATTTTTTATTTATCATTTAATAAAATTTGCTAAAATTTCACATAAACTTCTTTCACGTTGTCATTAAGGGGTATTGTTTGTAGAATTTTGAGGAAAATAATTAATTTAATCCATTTTGGAAAAAGGCTTTAAAATAACAAAATGTGGAAAAAGTGAAGCGCTGTAAATACTTTCTGGATGCACTGTAATATCCATCAAGAAATGGCGGCTGCATGACCCTTCCTTGGGCTTTCAGGAAGCACAAAGAAGCGAAGGGCAGCAGTAGACTGCGTCGTACACCTTGTCCCCCAGTGAAATCCAACCCTTGATCTGATTGATTGGACAGAGTCTGGCTGAATTAGGCACCTTTCACACGGTCGGATCATTCAGGTCCGCCCATCAGTTTTGTCGGCGGACCTGAATGGCCGCTCCATGCAATCCTATGGACCGCCAAAATCAGACATATGGCGGTACGTCCCCATCTGTTCATGGCGGATCGGATCAGGGGAGATCTGATAAAAACGAACATGCCGTCAGTTTTTAATCAGATCTGTCCATAGGAGTCAGTGGCACTGCACAAGCCCCTCCCCGCTCAGTGAGCAGAGAGGGACTTGTCATCCGCTGGCTCAGCGGACATTAGCGGAGAGATCTCCCGCTGAGCTGTCAGGAGCCGCTAAACTTCACAGCGATGGAGTCCGCCTCGTGTGGAAGAAGCCTTCAGATTGGAGAAACATATTTACGAGGATGAAGTACTCAAGGCTCACAACAGACATGAAAAAAAATAAAGTCCCTGGAGGTAAATTTTCCTTGACGTTGCTCTCCTAGACTTCAAACAAACAGAGTAGGATAGACTGACAGCTATGCCATTAAAGCCAACAACTGAAGAAGGTTAAAAGATCGGACCTTACGACAAGATCAGGTTGATTTGCGGTTAAAGTGTTTGTTAACCCCAAAAAAATCTGCCCCCCTCTAAACTGTAAAAAAAAAAAAAAAAAAAAAAAAAAAAAAAAAAAAACACATTGCACTTCCTGTATGCCCTCTCTAAATAGACCACGATAGCCAGGGCTGCTCTGCCCTGATCACCGTGGTCAAAGTACGTCCCTCAGTCATACGCCATCATTGATCTAGATCTGATGCTGTGCCCGTCTGTAGCAGCTCGTCTCATAGGAGACTCGGCAGAAGCGGGAGCCATTGGCTCCTGTTGCGGTCAGTCAAATTCTGTGAGGGGGGGGGGGGGGGGGTCACGCTATGTGCGTCTATAAATACACACAGTCTGGCTCTGGATTAACATGCACATCTGCCCGGGGCAAGAGGGTTTAAATAAGTCTGCCAGGTGCTTGTCCAAAGCATCCATAAATACCAGGACCTCACCCACTGGGACCGCAAGGGTCTTGTCCAGGTAGGAAAACAGATTCATCACCCACAGGCATATTTCATAGCCAACTCACTTTCCATTAACCACTTAAGACCCGGACCTTAAGTCAGCTAAAGGACCCGGCCAGGTTTTGCGATTCTGCACTGCGTCGCTTTGACAATTGCGCGGTCGTGTGACGTGGCTCTTAAACAAAATTGGCGTCCTTTTTTTCCCACAAATAGAGCTTTCTTTTGGTGGTATTTGATCCCTTCTGTGGTTTTTATTTTTTACGCTATAAACAAAAATAGAGCGACAATTTTGAAAAAAAATTCAATATTTTTTACTTTTTGCTATAATAAAATATCCCCCAAAAATATATATAAAATATTTTTTTTCCCCCTCAGTTTAGGCCGATATGTATTCTTCTACCCATTTAAAAAAAAAAGCGCTTTTTTTTTCATGACTGCGACATTATGGCGGACACTTTGGACACATTTTTGGGACCATTGTCATTTTCACAGCAAAAAATGCATTTAAAATGCATTCTTTATAGGGAAAATGCGGTTTGGGAGTTAACCACAAGGGGGCGCTGAAGGGGTTAAGTGTTCCCTTATGTGTGTTTACAACTGTAGGGGGGTGTGGCTGTAGGTGTGACGTCATCAATTGTGTCTCCCTATAAAAAGGGATCACGCGATCGATGACGCCGCCACAGTGAAGAAGGGGGAAGCCGTGGCAGAATGAACACCTTTTCAGGCTAAGCCAGTCCATGTATAATGCATACTTTATATAAAAATGTACAGGGAAAGATTGTAGATGCTATAAGAGACGCCCATGATCCTAATGCCCTGACCTTAGGGAAGGAGAACTCAGGAAACGGTATTTCTAAACTGATCTCGGCAATGTCCGAGAGAAAAGTCCACATAGGCCTTTTGGGTCTGGGATAACACCTGACCCAGGGGATCCTTAGGAGTAGATTCCTCTGAAGAGGAACGTTCAGCTTCTCCCCCTTCCAGAAAAGATATTTGCCCTTCCAACTCTTCCTTTGGTGGGTTTCCAGTAGGCTCCCTCTCTGTTAAGGAGGGATAAGGGGAAAGGGAACATTTCCATTTGCAATCAAGATATTTTAATCAGGAAGGCATTCCAGAAACCTGAAGATGTAACCCAGTAGTAGCAGATACAATTCCTCCTTTGATACCAAGGAACTGGAGGAAGGTCACCCAGGGGTGCTTCTCTAATAAAATGATTTTAACCCCCCCCCCCCCCTCCCTTTCTGCAGTTGCTGAAACATGGCATGCTGATGTGAGAACAGCAGACACTCATGCTTTATATTAGCATGCCTAGAGAAGTTGGTGCTTGTGTCAGTGATCCCATTCCTTAAAATCAGCGATCACAAACAGCAGGGAGCATTGGCACCCAGACCTCATCTATGGCGCTCAGGAGCACAGAAATATAAACCACAGTTCTAATATAAACAGTGCATTAAAGGGGGCAGGGAGCATGGTACTGTAGGCACACAACAACTAGAGAACCAGGAGCCCCGGGGATCTTCCTCCATGTGTTGCTTTCCCTGGTTACCAGCGCTGATAGGGCTACCACTGAGGCACTCACTAATTCACGCCTCAAGCCCCACCACCTCCCCTCCAAGGAGGAAAACTTCACTCATGGTGTCAACACAAGGACTTGGGACTTATGATATAAAATAAATAAAAAAACAGAATTTTGGGTTACCTGATCTGTTGGTATCTTGGTCTCCATTGATATGGCCTCCCGTAGGCGCACCACATTTCCAGACAGAGGTACAGCAACCCCAATGCGCATACAGTGCGAGCATTTCCCCTGATAGACCACAGTCACATAAAGCGGCCTACCAAATAAAATACATTTCTATTAGGGAAAACCACTGATCATATTTAAAAAAAGCCACATAGAAGTAGAACATAAAAAATAAAACATGTATTAGACACTGCTGCTGTACTATGTTATTTTACCTAAAATGTATCAAGCCAGTAAAGCAAATTTACAGTAATCAAAAAAAATGATTGAATCACAAGCATATTAAGAAATGTATCCTCAAATCTCTTGCTGACCACATAACGCATATATGTGGCAGCAAGAAAAGTGGGCTTTAACTTTCAGCCACTGCAAATATACAAGTATGTTCGCGGTCAAGAGGTTGAGGTCTTGATATGTTAATCAAACCACTAAAATAAGTCATAGATGTCCATCTGCGTTTGAAGAACCATATGCTACAGGTGACCATAGAGGGCATTTAAAGAGCAGCTAAAAAGATAAAGACAAAAACACACATATATATATATATATACACACATATATATATATATATATATATATCTAAATATATCTATATAATTTATTTTTGGAGATTAATTCCCATTCCTTGATTTCCAAACTAAATTTGTTATACCTTATTCTCTTCTTAGCTGCCCTTTAAATGCCCTCTATGGTCATCTGTAGCACATGGTCCTTCAGACGCAGATGGACATCTATGACCTCTTATAGTGGTTTGATTAACATTTCAAGAGACCTAGGTAAGCAGCATTGCTTCAGAAGTGAACATGCACATGTATATATTAAAAACTGTTGTGCATTTAAAATGAAAATAATATATAAAAAATTATTCATGTGATGTATGATCTTAATTTAAACATTTGATGTATCCACCACATGTATGTGTCCCTGGTTTTTTCTTTAAGGCTTGTACTTTTAACTGGACAGCATCCCCTGAGGAAGCCCGACATATGGGCGAAACATGTTGGGATTTCCATCTCTAGTGCCGTATCCACGTCAAACTGTTGATATGTACTTGCCAATAGCTATGTTTTAACAATTTTTTATTTTGTTTTTGAAAATAAAAAAAATTCTTATACAATATAGTCGATACCATTTTCAATATATTCTGCACCGTAAAAATCCCAATCCCTCCTCCTACAGCTAACTAAGGGTGCCAATACTAAGTTGGTTTGCCTGTGATCATAAAACATCTCTCCCTAGTATGGATAGCACAAAGCCAAAAACATGCACATCTAAAAACACAGACTGGGCACACTCTTACCGTGTATGAGGCAAGGGGATTGGCAATGAAATGCAGAGGAAAGGGTCAAAGGTGTTACTCTGTTTCTGACAATGGGGGCAGGTCAGGGAAGACCTATTAAGAAAAGAACACAAACAGCCAAAGCATTACAACAAACACTGCAAACTGGTATTCATTCAAGTATTTCTCACAGAGACAGAATGGTGATAAATATAAGCGATTTTACATATTGTGACAGTCCCTCTTTTGTGTCCAAATCCCTTTGTCCATGATTCCACCATATTTTCCTTATTTAGATGTGATGTGTAACCGTATAACCAATACCCCTCGAAGGATCCATCTTCCTTCTCCTTTAACCCCCAAACTTTTTTCTCTTACCTTATTTTTCGTCTCCCCTTTCTGCCCCTCATCTTTCCTGACTTATTATAGAATTATTATTATAGAAGAATTCCAATATATTCCCGGACCTATATTCCTTACTCGTTTCTTCTTAACCTCCTGCTCTTCACCTCCATTTTCTGTCATCTAACTTACACGTCTGGCCCTTCGGCCACTATTGGTTTAGATAGTTGTTGGACATATTTGATGAGTCACATTTCAATTTGACTTGTTACTTATGATTTCACAGATTTTGGTCCATATGACTTTAAGGCCCCATTCACACCCATCCAAAATTGCAACAAAGGTGCACCAAAATTGGTGCAACTTTGGAGTATACACGTGTGAATGGAGACCAATGAAACTTTTTTTATTGTTACGTTCCCACCGATTGTACGCCTTTCAATGTGCACTGGTTTTAGTGCATTTGTGTGCAATGTTGTGTCCAAGACCGCCAACTTTTTTTATTTTCAGAATTACAATATATGTTCCAAGTATGGATATTTTTACATAGTTACAATGGTCCAGCTTGGATGTAAATATACACCCCCAAATACAGCAATTTCCACTAGCTTCCGGGTCCTGTGCTGAGTAGCTGTCCTGCATTGTGAACACAGGAAGTCAGCCACTGGGCTTGAGTTCCATTCAGAGACATATTTTCTCAATGAATGCAAAGCATTCTCCGATTGGGTAAGGTGGTGAGCGCATTGTATAAGATTCACGTACAGCGTAGGGATGCAACGGATCACGCTATGCGATCCGCGGACTACCGCCGCGGCCATAGCATTAAGAAAGGCCGCGGCTTCGGCCTAGCTTCGAAAATGCGGCCATCTTGGTACACCCGACGGCGGCCCCTGCTCTCTGTTTACACCCACAGAGGAGGAGGAGCCCGCGCTCAAGGGACACACACGCCGCTATCTGATCTGAGGTCTGCACGGGGGGGGGGGGGGGGCTCACTGTGTGCCTGTACTACGGAGGGGTGGGGGGGTAGGTCACTGTCTGCCTGTACTATGGGGGCAGGGGGTTACTGTCTGCCTGCACTATGGGGGGGCAGGGGGTTACTGTCTGCCTGCACTATGGGGGGGGGGGGGTTACTGTCTGCCTGCACTATGGGGGGGGGGGGGGGGTCACTGTCTGCCTGTACTACTGGGGGGGGGGGGGGGTCACTGTGTGCCTGTACTACTGGGGGGGGTCACTGTGTGCCTGTACTACTGGGGGGGGTCACTGTGTGCCTGTACTACTGAGGGGGGGGGGGGTCACTGTGTGCCTGTACTACTGGGGGGGGGGGTCACTGTGTGCCTGTACTACTGGGGGGGGGGTCACTGTGTGCCTGTACTACTGGGGGGGGGGGTCACTTTTTTTTTGCTGATCCGAAAAATTATCCGATCCGTGACTGCCGATCCGAGGAACGATCTGAACCATGAGTTTTTTGATCCGTTGCACCCCTAGTACAGTGCATCCAGACATTCAGGTACAGTGCATTCCAGAAAGCATTCACAGCGTTTCACTTTTTTCACATTTTGTTTTGCCCGGCATCTCCACCCAGTGGAGATCACAGCGGTGTCTACTACAGCGATTTCCAGCTTCTAGAGCAGTGGTCTCCAAACTGTGGCTCTTTGCTTGCCTTTATACAGCCTTTGGGCCACTAATACAAGACACTATTCTTCCCAGCAATGGGGCATAATTCCTACACCTTACACCAAATATTGGGCACTATTCCTTCCCCAATCGAAGATGGAGCACGGTTTACTCCCACTGATACTAGGACAATTTCCCACAGTACAACCACCCTAAAGTCTGTAGTCTAAACCGGCCTTTGGATTAGAAAGCTTGGAGACCGCTGTCTAGAGGAATCCCACAGGTATGGTACATACATAGTTACATTACCACTAGAGGGCCACGCTATAGACAAGTGCCGGGTGGACGTCTTTGGACGTCCTTTTATTTACATTACCCACTCGCGCCACTGGGTGGTGCGCAGCGGGTAAACACTGTGCCGCCGCATCGCTGAGGATCCGATGAGTGTACCTGGTGGCCGCGATGTCCGCCGGGTACACGCGATCGGCGGTGACACAGCAGGGACGTGGAGCTCTGTGTGTAAACACAGAGCTCCACATCCTATCAGGAAGAGAGGAGACCGATCTGTGTCCCTTGTACATAGGGACACAGATCGGTCACCTCCCCCAGTCAGTCCCCTCCCCCCACACAGTTAGAACACACCAAGGGAATACATTTAACCCCTTCCTCACCCCCTAGTGTTAACCCCTTCCCTGCCAGTCACATTTATACAGTAATTAGTGCATTTTTATAGCAGCGATCGCTGTATAAATGTGAATGGTCCCAAATTTGTGTCAAAAGTGTCCAATATGTCCGCCGCAATATCGCAGGCCTGACAAAAATTGCAGATCGCCGCCATTACTAGTAAAAAAAAAAAATCTATCCCCTATTTTGTAGGCGCTATAAATTTTGCGCAAACCAATCAATATACGCTTATTGCGATTTTTTTTAACAAAAATATGTAGAAGAATATGTAGAAGAAAAAAAATTGGGATATTATTATAACAAAAAGTAAAAAATATTGTCCTTTTTTCCCCAAATTTCTGTCTTTTTTTGTTTATAGCGCAAAAAATCAAAAAAATTGCAGAGGTGATCAAATACCACCAAAAGAAAGCTCTATTTGTGGGTAAAAAATGATAAAAATATAATTTGGGTACAGTGTTGTATGACCGCGCAATTGTCATTCAAAATGCGTCAGCGCTGAAAGCTAAAAATTGGTCTGGGCACGAAGGGGGTTTAAGTGCCCAGTAATAAAGTGGTTAAAGAGGTATGGTACATACATAGTTGCATTGGTGTAAACTGGATCAATATGACTATGTAAAAATATCCATACCTGAAATTCTTCTATGAGATGTTGCTGTGAATATTACAATAAGCAAAACTTGTGATCCTTAACCCCTTTAATACCAGCCACCGTCATATGACGTCCACAAAGTGTCTCTCCCATCCAGAGTGGACGTCATATGACGTCCTGGACTTTGAAGGGGGAGATCTAAATGATGCCTGCAGCGAGAGGCATCATCCAGATATTTATCTCTTGTGCCGGCGATTCTGCACAACATAAGAACGATCATAGCGGCAGTTCCGCCGCTTGATCCTTCTTACAGGCGGTGGGAGGGGACATTCCCCCCTCCCGCCGCCATCCGGTGCTTCTCCGGGCTCTCCCGTGCCATCGGGGCCCGGAGAATGAATCGTCCGGCGCTTGCAGGAAGTATAGAGATGACTGGTGACCAGATAGTCACCAGTCATCTCTTTGTCCGTCGGAGGACCCGGGCGCGATGTGATGACGTCATGCCCAGGTCCCGTAAGTAAACAAAGCCGCGATTGCGGCTGTAAGCCACAGTATTCATGAGATCAGTGAATTCTTTTCACCGATCTCATGGTTTCCAGCCTGGAGGAGAGATGTGGGGTCTTCTTGACCCTGCATCTCTCCATAAAGAGGACCTGTCACACACATTCCTATTACAAGGGATGTTTACATTCCTTGTAATAGGAATAAAAGTAATAAAAAATAAATAAAAAAAGTGTAAACAAATAAATAAATATGTAAAATAAATAAAAAATAAATAAAACGCCCCTGTCCCCGGTAGCTCACGCACAGAAGCGAATGCACACGCAAGTCCCGCCGACATATGTAAACGCCGTTTAAACCACATATGTGAGGTATCGCCGCGTGCGTTAGAGTGGAAGCAACAATTCTAGCACTAGATCTCCTCTGTAAATCTAAACTGGTAACCTGTAAAAAAAATCAAAGCCTTGCCTATGGAGATTTTTAAGTACCGAAGTTTGTACATGTAGGAGAGAAATGCCAGAATAGGCCCGGTATGGAGGTGTGTATAAAAGCCCTGTATTGAAGTGGTTAAAAGGGGTTGTAAAAGGTAAAAAAAAAAATCGCCAAATAGCTTCCTTTACCTTCACTTACCTCATCCTTCCATTTTGCTTTTAAATATCCTAATTTCTTCTGAGAAATCCACACTTCCTGTTCTTCTGTCAGTAACTCCACACAGTAATTCTCCCTGGTGTGGAGAAAGCCTCTTGAGGGGGGAGGGGGTGAGCAGGAGTGTCAGGACACTCTCTACTTTGCAGATAGAGAAAGGAGCTGTGTGTTAGTGGGCATCCTGACACTCCTGCTCGCCCCCTCAAAAGGCTTTCTCCACACCAGGGAGAACGCCTTGCATTACTGTGTGGAGTTACAGACAGAAGAACAGGAAGTGAGGATTTCTCAGAAGAAATAAGGACATTTAAAAGCAAAATGGAAGGATGAGGTAAGTGAAGGAGGACTGAACTAAGGTAAAGGGAGCTATGTAGGAACAATTTTTTATTTAAGGAATTTTTTTTTTCACCTTTACAACTCCTTTAACTTGGCAAGGAAAACTGATCCATTTTTTAAACCAATGTCTAGAAATGTATAGCAGTACTCTACCTGTACTGAGCCTGAAAGAGTTCCTGAACGAAGGTCCCGCTGGTTGGGAATGGAGGACCATCTCCTGCCAGATCTTCCTCCACTGGTGGCTGGAACACATGAAATCATTTCCTTTAGTCTTTATGACAGGAAGCCAAACCCTTCCATGCTGAATACAATCCAAGTCTCTCATATTTATGGTTCTTCTATAGGCTACAATGGACCAACACCTACCTGCCAACTGTCTTGTGGCCTAGTGCCGTCGGGATTCCACACACCCAACTTTGCATAGATCAATTTAATGTATAATCATCACATAAGCAAAATTAGGACATGCAACTGGCTGTCCCCTGACCTGTCAAATCTGATCCCCAGCCACCAGACTGTTCAGAGATCAAATTACATTGGAACAGTTAATAAAAGGGTTGTAAACGCTGAAGGTGTTTTACATGAATGCATTCTATGCATTAAAGTGGTTAAGCCACTATGTTAAATTTATACCATCCCCTCTGTTAGATGAGAACCTGTGTTCTGGTGCCTGTGCTTTATTAAAAAGATTTCTACCTGTTTTTAGAGTGTCTCCTGGTGCCCACCTGACTCCTCGGCTCTCTCGTCTCCCTGTCGGACAGCTCCAGCAGGCGGGGCCGAACACTCCCACTGACGCTAGCCGGGGAGAAGAGAGCTGGAGGAGTCATGTGAGCGCCGGGAAATGCACTGAAAACAGGTAGAATCTTATTTTTTTCCTTTTTTAAACAAAGCACAGGCATCAGGGCAAAGGTTCCCATCTAACAATGGGGATGGTATAAACTTAAAGGGGTGTTCCAGCCAAAAATTGTGTTTATTATAAGTCAGCAGCTACAAAAAGTGTAGCTGCTGGCTTTTAATAAACACTCACTTACCTGCTCCTGCGTTCCAGTGACGTGCCGACCGGGGCTCCGCTCCTCTCCCCTCCTCCCCAGCCGGCGTATCCATCCCGACTGGGCACCCAGCCATGACAGCCTTCGGCTTCACGGCCGGGCACCCACTGCGCATGCGCGAGCCGCACTGCGCATGCGCGACGCGGCTCGCCGCTGATTGGACAGGCGATTGCCTAGGACCTGTCAGTGTCCTAGGCCATCGCCTACAGGGAGGGGCTGAAATAAGGCGATTACGCCTAATCGCCTTACCAGCCCCTCGGCGGAAGCAGGAAGTGGGACAGGAAGTCCCACTCCTCCTGAAGCTCCCACTCCCCCCCAAAAAATATTACATGCCAAATGTGGCATGTAAGGGGGTGAGGAGTGGAACAAGCGGAAGTTCCAAATTTGGGTGGAACTCCTCTTTAATGGGGTTGTAAACCTTTGTTTTTTTTCACCTTAATGCATCCTATGCATTAAGGTGAAAAAACAAACAAACAACATTGCACTCTCTGTGGGTGCAATACCTTGTCGCTTTCCAATCGGCTTGTCGGCTCATCATTGGTTAGATAGCAGCGCAGTCATTGGCTGCCGAGTATATCACACAGAAACGTGCCCGCAAGGTAACCCCTTGGGAGAGAGCTTCCCAGAGGGGATTAGCTCTTACAGGGAGGAGCCGCGAGAGCTGCCATGGGACCCCAGAAGAGGACGATCGGGGCCCACTTGATGCATAACGAGCTGCACAGTGAAGGCAAGTATAACATTTTTTTTTTAAACAAACACACTGAACCTATACAACCCCTTTAACATAAGTTTTAGAGCAGCAGGGAGGGGAGCAGAGCAGTGCTGGTACTATCTGACAGGCTGGGGAGGGAGACACAGGAGAGCAAGGCTGCGATTGACGGAGGCACGCAAGCAGACCATGTCGTCAGGGCTCAGCAGCCATGATTAACCGTGGTCAGTTTACGGGGGGGGGGGGGGGGGGGGGCAGAACCAAGCAGGATCAGACAGGTATTTTAGGCGATACAAAAAAGGGACAAATTACACAGAACAAGCACTGTGCTGTATAACATGCTTTAAAGAGTTACAAACACTTTAAATAAGAAAACATGTGCGATTGAAGTAGTAATTGTTGCAAGACTGTTGGAGCCAGATATGATGGATGAAGGTTTACAGAAACTGTGGTGATCTCCAGGGAAATCCTTTTTTTTTTTACTTTTCCAAAAGTCCTGGAATGGTAAAGCCACAGGGGACCCATTGAGAACCTATACAGGATCAACATGCGAGATGATACATGTACTTTTTTTGGCCGTTCTGATGCTTTGGGCAGCCAATCTAATGAACAGGCTTGCCTCAAGGCAACATACGTGTTCCATTTTTCACATAAAGAAAAGAGGTCTTTAGAAATGGGTATTATGCAATGGAAGAATTACCCACCCGAGGCATGTTCTTGCCGGAAGCATTCAGGTCTTCATGTACTCTATCCAGGAGCCAGAGCAGAAACTCTTGGGCATCGTGCTGGGAGGTGCCTCTATACTGAAGGGCATTCCTGGATACAATCGTCTGTAGGGAAAACAAAACATATTCATGTTCACAGGTGCTTTACGGAACCATGCTAGAACAAATATTTCAGTTTTATTCCTATATGCTGGTAAAAGGAATCATTCATTGCCCACAATCTTTTTGCATAATTGAATCGCCGAGCTGTTGCGTCTTATATCTGCCTGTTCAGCTTTCTGTTTACAATGAATGCTAGCAAGTTCAACCTCACACCAGTGTCATCTCTCGAAATAGGCCGCTGGGCAGCCTTCTCTACAGATACCCCTTACTCTACTACAGGGCTTGACAAATTTGCTTGGAATCTAGGAGCCAGCTAAAAATGTTAGGAGCCAGAAAACGCGTCCCGTCCCGACGAGCTTGCGCGCAGAAGCGAACACATACGTGAGTAGCGCCCGCATATGTAAACGGTATTCAAACCACAAGTGAGGTATCGCCACGATCGTTAGAGCAATAATTCTAGCTCTAGACCTCCTCTGTAACTCAAAACGTGCAACTTGTAGATTTTTTTTTTTAAACGTCGCCTATGGAGATTTTAAAGGGTAAAAGTTTGACGCCATTCCACGAGCGGACGCAATTTTGAAGCGTGACATGAAAAGTGAAAAAAATTGGGATAACTTTACGGTTTAATTTTTTTCAATTTTTTTCCCCCAAAAAGTGTGCTTGTAAGACTGCTGCGCAAATACGGCGTGACACAAAGTATTGCAGCGATCGCCATTTTATTCTCTAGGGCAGTGTTTTTCAACTCCAGTCCTCAAGGCACACCAACAAGTCATGTTTTCAGGCTTTCCATTATTTTGCACAGGTGATTTGATCAGTTTCACTGCCTTAGTAATCACCACAGCCATTTCATCTGAGGGAAATCCTGAAAACTTGACCTGTTGGTGTGCCTTGAGGACTGGAGTTGAAAAACACTGCTCTAGGGTGTTAGAATAAATAATATATATAATGTTTGGGGGTTCCAATTATAGGGAAGGAGATGGCAGTGAAAATAGTGAAAAATGACATTAGAATTGCAGTTTAACTTGTAATGCCAACGACCACCACCAGATGGCGCCAGCTCACAGAAGGAAGAGCTTGGGACTTCACAAGGCCGCAAAGCCGCGGCCTCAATTACCGTTCGTCGCGGACCCGCGCACGGAGACACAGGATTCTGTGCCTCCGTGCTCCCCCACCTCCCAATCGCGGCGGCCGGTAATTGAGGCCGGGGCTTCGTGGACTTGTAGGCCACAAAGCCGTGGCCTTAATTACCAGCCGCCGTGGGCGCCAGGTCACAATTTCTGGTCGCAATTGCGACCTGGCGCCCGGATATTGTCGACCCCTGCTCTACTATATACTGCAACACAAAATATACATGGCTTTAGGATGTTTTTTTAGCTAAATAGCTTCCTTTACCCTAATGCAGTCTTGGTTTCATGCCCTCATTGTTCGTTTGTGCTGTAATCCTTCCCTGTTCTTCACACTTCCTGGTTGTCAGTTTCCTTATGAAAAAAGTACAGGGAGCTTCTCAAAAAGGTGTGATTACTGTGTGTCTAAGGGTCCTTTCACACTAGCGGACCGTTCGTCCGTTCATTACAAGTCCGTTTACGGACTTGTAATGAACCCCTATGGGAGCGGATCCGTTAGCGGATGATGCATCCGCTAACGTCCGCCAGATCCGCATCCGTTTTTGCGGATGGAAGAATGTCCTATTTTTCTTCCGTCCGGCCAAACGGATCGGATGCAAACGGACAGACGGTCCGTTTCCATCCGACTCCCCATAGGGGAGAGCGGAGGAGAGAGGGGGCGGTCCCTGCACAGTGTGCGGGGACCGCCCTGTCCGCCCGACAGCTCAGCGGAGACCCCCCGCTGAGCTGACGGACACACGGAGCGGACCGAAAAACGGACCGCTTCGTGTGTAAGGAGCCTAAAACCCCTCAGAACCAATCAGTTTCATTTTAAAAACAAAAACACTACCCTCTATTGGCTCTGTAGCTCTGTCCTTCACAGAAGCATGAAACTAGATGAAAAAAGAAACTGAAAGTGCAGGCACATTATACGATTGATTTTTATCTATTTTTAATCATTTTTAAATAGGAATCAGTTAACTATTATGTCTCTATACCCTGTAAACAGTCATTTTTACATTCATCAAAAAAATGTTTTCCTTTACAACTCCTTTAAATGTCTTTCTCTAGAGGATTTTTAGGAAAACCAATAAATACAGATACCAACATTTCCACCCTTGCATCTTGCAAGATCTCACATGAGATCTCCCTAAAGGCACTGGTGGCATTCCCACATCACCAGTGCCTAAGAGAACTCAAGGCTGAATAATTTACATGGCACATTCAAATTTTTTTTTGAGCATGCGCTTATACACTGCTCAAAAAAAAAAAAAAAAATCATTAAAAAAGGAACACTTAGAAAACACATGAGATCTCATAGGGGGAAAAACCATCATGCTGGATATCTATACCAATATGGACTGGGCAATGTGATGGGAACAAAAGGATTATCAACCTACCTAGTGGCCTACCTTGGGCGTCTTACGAAACGTCCATAAAATCCCCCTCTACTGTACACAGAACTGTCTTGTATGCCCTGCACTTTCTCATCTCCTTCTGCTCAGCTACTGTGTACACAGCCTGTGAGATCCTATGACTGGGAGCAAGTCAGAAGTCTTCCTCACTGAATGATCACTCCCACAATCTCAGTGAGAATTCAATGTAACATTTAAAGTCAAAACAACAACTAATAAGCAACATACCGTAGTAGCATCTTATTCCCTGCATTGCCTGTCAGATACAGTGGGGGATCAAAAGTTTGGGCACCCCAGGTAAAAATTTGTATTAATGTGCATAATGAAGCCAAGGAAAGATGGAACAATCTCCAAAAGGCATCAAATTACAGATTAGACTTTCTTATATGTCAAAAAAGTTAGATTTTATTTTCATCATTTACACTTTCAAAATTACAGAAAACATGAGGGCGGAGGAGCTTGGGACGCCCCCGTATATTCAAAAATGGGAAAGGGAACTTGAAACAAATAGGGGGAAAACAACAGTAGATAGAATTATTAACTTGACTCATCGCTCGGCAATTGATGCGAGAATGGCTGAGATGAATTTTAAATAGTATCACTGGTTGGTACATCACCCCAGACAAAATTTGTAAATACAGAGAAGGACAGTTGGCAGACTGTTGGAGGGGATGTCCAACCAGGGGTACAATGGCCCACCTATGGTGGGATTGTCCCAAGATTAAAAGTTATTGGGAAAAAAAATTTGATATTGATCAAGGACATAATCAAAAATTATATAGAAAAAGATCCATGGGTGGTCCTCTTTCACGGGGGGGGGGGGGGGTAGAAAACATAAAAAAAACATAAAAAAATATAAAAGAGCTTTGACACCGCACCTCCTGAACGCAGCTAAAAGGCTGATCCCCAAAAAATTGAGGGAATTGGAAAGTCCCCAGGTCTGGGAGTGGATCGACTCGGTGGAAGAAACATATAGGAGGGAAGAGTTGAAATATAGGTGGGAGGAAGACAATAAGAGCTTCTGGGAAAAATGGGCTATCTGGAATGAATTTAAAAAAACTTGGAGTTTTGCCGAAAATCTATGAGGGAAGTGAGGCTGGCAAGGGGGGGAATAGGATTTTAAACTCAGATGAGATACCTAGTAAGAAGGGGTAGAGGAATCCCGAGATGGTGGGGTGGGAGGGGGTGAGAGGGGGAAAATGCCACTTTTCTTGTTCGTTTTATCTTTTCTCCTTCCATAAGAAAATAAAATTAATACTAAATAAAAATAAATAAAAAATAGAATAGAAAATATAAAATGGCAAAGAGAAACCACAAATGATGCGAAGACCACGGAGAAAAGTGAAGGGCAGAAATTCCGTGAGCTGAACCGACGGGGCGAACCCCGAGTCGTGACCGATGTGGGGAAAAAAAAATAAAAAATTACAGAAAACAAAAAAATGGTGTCTGCAAAAGTTTGGGCACCCTGCAGAATTTATAGCATGCACTGCCCCCTTTGCAAAGCTGAGACCTGCCAGTGTCATGGATTGTTCTCAATCATCGTCTGGGAAGACCAGGTGATGTCAATCTCAAAGGTTTTAAATGCACAGATTAATCTGACCTTGCCCCAACAATCAGCACCATGGGTTCTTCTAAGCAGTTGTCTAGAAAACTGAAACTGAAAATAGTTGACGCTCACAAAGCTGGAGAAGGCTATAAGAAGATAGCAAAGTGTTTTCAGATGTCAATATCCTCTGTTCGGAATGTAATTAAGAAATGGCAGTCATCAGGAACAGTGGAAATTAAAGCAAGATCTGAAAGACTAAGAAAAATATCAGACAGAACAGCTCACAGGATTGTGAAAAAAGCAATTCAAAACCCACATTTGACTGCACGATCCCTCCAGAAAGATCTGGCAGACACTGGAGTTGTGGTACACTATTCCACTATAAAGAGATACTTGTACAAATATGGTCTTCATGGAAGAGTCA
This sequence comes from Rana kukunoris, assembly GCA_029574335.1. Classification (NCBI taxonomy): domain Eukaryota; kingdom Metazoa; phylum Chordata; class Amphibia; order Anura; family Ranidae; genus Rana; species Rana kukunoris. Next base: position 38,004,874 of record CM056054.1, read on the forward strand.
TCAGAAGAAAACCTCTTCTATGTCCTCACCACAAAAATCAGCGTTTGAACTTTGCAAATGAACATATAGACAAGCCTGATGCATTTTGGAAACAAATTCTGAGGTTAAAATATAACTTTTTGGCCGGAATGAGCAAAGGTACGTTTGGAGAAGAAAGGGCACAGAATTTTATGAAAAGAACCTCTGTCCAACTGTTAAGCATGGGGGTGGATCAATCATGCTTTGGGGTTGTATTGCAGCCAGTGGCACAGGGAACATTACACAAGTAGAAGGAAAAATAGATTCAATAAAATTTCAGCAAATTTTGGATGGTAACTTGATGCCATCTGTGAAAAAGCTGAAGTTAAAGAGAGGATGGCTTCTACAAATGGATAATGATCCTAAATACACCTCAAAATCCACGGGGGATTACATCAAGAGGCCTAAACTGAAGAATTTGCCATCGCCTTCACAATCTCCTGACCTCAACATAATTGAAAATCTATGGATAGACCTTTAAAGAGCAGTGCGTGACAGACAGCCCAGACATCTCAAAGAACTGGAAGAGTTTTGTAAGGAAGAATGGGCAAAGATACCTCAAACAAGAATTGAGACACTTGGCTGGCTACAAAAAGCGTTTACAAGCTGCGATACTTGCCAAAAGGGGGCAGTACAAGATATTAACTCTGCAGGGTGCCCAAACTTTTGCAGACGCCATTTTTTTGTTTTCTGTAATTTTGAAAGTGTAAACGATGGAAATAAAATTAACTTTTTTTGACATATTATAAAAATGTCTAATCTGTAATTTGATGCTTTTTGGAGATTTTTCCCCGTCTTTCCTTGGCTTTGTTATGCACATTAATACAAATTTTTACCTGGGGTGCCCAAACTTTCGATCCCCACTGTAGATATGCGAGGGTTAGCCCTCTTTTGACGGAGTCTGCCAGCTCAGCGTGAGATCTCTCCGCTGAGCCAGCAGATGACAAGTCCCTCACTGCTCACTTACCTGTCCTGGAGTCCAGTGATATCGGCACCACAGCTGATGTTTCCATCAGCTGTCAGGTGAGGCTGCTGCCATTGCAGGTAAGGGTACCCAGCAGTTGAACCTTTTGGCTTCACACTGGAAACCCTACTGCGCATGCACAAGGCCCGCTTCTCTCCTACTGGCCCGCCGACAGGGGAAGGAGGAGGGAGCCCCAGCCATGATGTCAATACCCACAGCTGAGGCTCACGGAAGTGGGAAAGGATACCCGTCAAATTGTGGCACCGGAGGGGGGGGGGGGGGGAGTAAGATGAGTGAAAGTTCCACTTTTGGGTGGCACTCCGCTTTAACTGACCAGATCAATATCCCAGGAGTTTAATTGCTATACCCGACTAAAAAGGGTTCCTTTAATTTTTTTTTTTTTTTAGAAGTGTATATCAGCTGTTTCTCTGCGTTATTTAAAAAGGCAAAGGGTTAATATGTACTTCCAATGAATTCCTAGAGAAGACGCCAGCTGTTTCTTTGGTCACATTGGTGATTTAACTTTGTGGATTTGTCTAGCTCCAAATTAGAACAGACAAAGCAAGACACGACACAACACGCACATCATAAAATAGGAATTATTTTGTAAATTGCTGTCTTGGTAGTCCAGGACATAAAAGGGAAATAAGAGGCAGATAACAGGTCTAAGGGACCTGAAATCCTCCTAGACAAGCCATACTGCCGTTTCCTTGGTAACAGAGCTCTGCCAGGCATTTTCCCGCTGGCATTGGGAGGAAAGGGCACTTCTCAGATAGTAATTGGTAGTTGTCAGCTAGGTGCCCAACTGCCACATCCTTGAAAGCCAAAGCTTTTAAAACAAAAACGCACCAACAGCCCATCCTCTCAGCACTTTGCAGATCATTTTCCCTTAGTTCCCAATTTCCTCTTATAAGACCAAGATCCATGATTAAACTCTAATCACAGTGGAGGATCCCAAAAGCTGCTAGTTATGTCAAGAAAACAGATTGAACGGTAACACAGAAATACTACAAAGTCGCTGCTAAACCATCAACATTTTGAACCCAATGACCCTGAAAAAAAAGCCATTTACAGACAAGACAAAGCCAATATTTACATCCGTCTCCAGCTGGCAGATATTTTCTGAGCTGTCAGGCAGGATTTGAACACAGCTATTACCTTTTTTTTTAAAGATAAATGTGTTTTTATTTTTTGCGTTCATGCTTACAGGAGCATTGCAATACCCAGGCTCCTGCAGATTATTCCTCCAGACTCGGGTTTGTATGAAGGTACGGACATTTGGTTATATAGAGCTGGAAGAAGTAATCGATGTACTGGAGGAGTGGCGACTGGTAAGGTCACTGTATTTGTGCTCCTTAACCACTTAAGCCCCAGACCAATATGCTGCTAAATTCCCAAAGGCGTTTACAATTCGGCAATTCGTCGCTTTAACAGACAATTGTGCGGTCGTGCGACGTGGCTCCCAAACAAAATTGGCGTCCTTTTTTCCCCACAAATAGAGCTTTCTTTTGGTGGTATTTGATCACTCCTGCGGTTTTTATTTGTTGCGCTATGAACAAAAATAGAGTGACAATTTTGAAAAAAATGCTATATTTTTTACTTTTAAATATAATAAATATCCCCCAAAAACAAATATAATTTTTTTTTCCCTCGGTTTAGGCCGATATGTATACTTCTACCTATTTTTGTTAAAAAAAAAAAAAAAAAAAAATCGCAATAAGCGTTTATCGATTGGTTTGCGCAAAATTTATAGCGTTTACAAAATAGGGGATAGTTTTATTGCATTTTTATTTTTTACTACTAATGGCGCCGATCAGCGATTTTTTCCGTGACTGCGACATTATGGCGGACACTTCGGACAATTTTGACATTTTTGGGACCATTGTCATTTTCACAGCAAAAAATGTTTATTGTGAAAATGACAGTTGCAGTTTGGGAGTTAACCACAAGGGGCCGCTGTAGGATGTGTGTTCCCCATGTGTGTTTACAACTGTAGGGGTCTGTAGAGGTCTGACGTCATCGATCGAGTCTCCCTATAAAAGGGATCACTCGATCGATGCAGCCGCCACAGTGAAGCACGGGGAAGCCGTGTTTACATACGGCTCTCCCCATTCTTCAGCTCCGGGGAGCCCTCGTCCCGGATCGCTCCCTGCGGGTTTCCGACCGCCGCATGTAGCGGGGGGGTGTCCCAATTGGACCCCCGACCCGCGCAAGGGCAGGCACGTATATATACGTGCATCTGCCTTAATGTTCCCTTCTGCCGACGTATATCTACATGCGGCGGTCGGGAAGTGGTTAAAAACCCATGTGTCCCTCTGCAGCAGCGCTCCTTAGAGGGGGGGGGGGGGGGGGGCAGAACACTCCGGTCATAAATTGGCTGAGAGCGCGGACAGGGAGCCGGTCAGCTTATGTTGGACCATCTGGGGGCTGCTGCAAGTCAGGAGCCAGCTATAAGAATGAATAAGCCAAGTAGTGCACATGGGCGTTAGGAGCAATTTTCGCTGCAAGGGCCTGGTTCCTCCTGTGCTCTGCATCGAGAACATTGATTGGCTGGCCCAGGAAGATTACATTTCCATGCATGCACACAGGCGTCCACAATTAATCCCAGTGCCCAAAATAGGCAATGAGCAAACGCACGACTTAGCCTACATTTAGGGAAAACATTTCTGCCAGAATTTTTTTTAAGAAGATCCACTTTAAAATGATGGCGTTAAGCTACAAAATTATCTTGCACATGTAGTACTTTCAGGTGGCAATCCGAAGTAGCGCCTTTACAGAAAGCTGCTGTAGGAAGGACTGGAAACCCAAGCTATATACCAATCTCCTTGGTTGACAAAGCCTTGCCACATCCCAGTATGTACTGCCAGGTCTCAACACACTGAGAAGTGCAATGCTAATGACACAGAGGGGACTCCGGCGCTAGAAATACATCAACAGTGGCAGGATTGCTAAAAAGGCTGCCTGTGTGTAGGTATGGAATCACAAACTGTAAAATGTTACCGGCGCAAACACTGCTTTATGGCTGCTTTCACACTGGGGAGGCAGATCAATTAGCAGTAATGCGCCGCTTGTTTTAGCAGCGCTTTTAACCTCCATTGGCGGCCGAAGCAAGGGTTAAAACTGCTTGTGTTGTGGCGCTTCGGAATCACTGCCCATTCAATGTATACTCTGTATACAGTGCTCCTACACCACCCCAAAGATGCTGCTTGCAGGACCTTTTTTCCCGTCCCGCAAGCGCACCGCCCCAGTGTGAAAGCACTCACTCTCACACTGGGGAGGCATGAGAGGCAGTTTTCAGGCACTTTATTTTAGCACTAAAATATCTGAAAACTGCCTCAGTGGGAAAGGGGTCTATCCGATCGCTAGCTATAGGGGCACCATCTCACATAGGGACAAACAGACAGCGTCTCAGCAGTTCTGCAGCTGCCGATTTTGAACAATTGTCAGCAATAGGCCGGCTAAGATGCACAATCACACACGTAGCATCGGCCTTACGACCCTTTCATATGGGCAACCCGATCAGGTCCGCCTGTCAGTTTTTGTAGGCAAACCTGATCGGAAGGTCCATACATTCCTATGGACAGGCAGGTGTAAACTCGTGTACGTTTACACCCGCCTGCTTAAGGCTCCAATCAGGCCTGCAAAAAAAAAAGGACCATCTTGTTTAGGTGAGCTGGATCAGGAGGCGGCCAGGTGTAAATGGATAACAGAGTGTTTTTTCCCCCGCTATCTATAGAGCAAAGCAGAATCAGTCCTTGTTGGCTCTGCATGGACCCATCATCCACCTGCTCTGCTCCGATTAGAGGGTAGCAGCAGAGACAGATCCCCTCCTGATCAGAATGAAAGGCACCCCTGTGAAATGGCCCCAAGGGAGTACTGTTTGTCAAACTAGACTCTACAAACTTTTCCAGGTTCTGATGGAAAGCCTTCGCTACGAAATCAACAAAAAGCACTAACATCATTACATTTAATGTGCAAGATTACTTTTGTATTTTAAAAAGGGGTTGTAAAAAGGTATGTTTTTTCCCCTAAATAGCTTCCTTTACCTTACTGCAGTCCTCCTTCACTTATTTCATCCTTCCATTTTGCTTTTAAATGTCCTTATTTCTTCTGAGAAATCCTCACTTCCTGTTCTTCTGTCTGTAACTCCACACAGTAATGCAAGGCTTTCTCCCTGGTGTGGAGTGCCGTACTCGCCCCCTCCCTTGAGGGGGGGGATGGAGCGAGCAGGAGAGTCAGGACGCCCACTAACACACAGCTCCTTTCTCTATTTGCAACGTAGAAAGTCTCCCGATTCTCCTGTAGTCCAAGGGAGGGGGCGAGCACGACACTCCACACCAGGGAGAAAGCCTCACATTACGACGTTGAGTTACAGACAGAAGAACAGGAAGTGAGGATTTCTCAGAAGAAATAATGACATTTAAAAAGCAAAATGGAAGGATGAGGTAAGTGAAGGAGGACTGCACTAAGGTAAAGGAAGCTATTATGGGGGGGGGGGGGGGGGCAAAAAATTACCTTTACAACCCCTTTAAATGCAATACCTTGCACACACCAAAAGAAAGTTTTAAACCAAGTTTTCCGACGTGTGTAAAAAGGGAAGAGAACACTTTCCAGGAGATCTTTTGTCTTTTCCCATTAGAGGTCACAGACTTGGGTGAACTCATTTCAGCAATCAGAGATCATTTCCTGAGAATCTATATTTGAAGTACATCAACAAATTGAAGTTGTCTAAATTGCTACCCGGAAGCGCCAAGGATCTGACCTCTGTTTTGCCAAGTACACTTCAATCTAGAGGCAACAGCAAATGACGTCTACGCTACTTAACCATAAAAGATAAGGCAAGCAGATGTATGAGGTCTACAGTTGTGCTTCCAATAAAAGCAAAAACGGTTTCCAATTTTTGTTTTAGTGCAGAAATAAAATTGAGCTTCAAGCGACCGTCAGGCTCTTCTAAAGCATTGAACACTTCCAGGAGTGCCAGCTGCCTGTGTCGTCCACTGCATACTACAGGGCTATGTGGTGGTGTAGGGGATGGAGATAGAACCACAGAACGTAGTGGGGGGCACTACTAGAAGGCTGCAGCACTGGAATAAGACACAAAGGTAGGAGACCACTGAAAAGGGGAGTGCATAGATTTTAACCACTTGCTCACTGGGCACATATCCCCCCCTCCTGCCCAGGTGAAATTTCAGCTTCCGGCACTGCGTCGCTTTAACTGACAAGTGCGCGGTTGTGCGACGTGCCTCCCAAACAAAAATTGACGTCCTTTTTTCCCCACAAGTAGAGCTTTCTTTTGGTGGTATTTGATCACCTCTGCGGTTTTTATTTTTTGCGCTATAAACAACAAAGGGCAACAATTTTGAAAAAAAAAAAAATACAATATTTTTTACTTGTTGCTATAATAAATAGCCCAATTAAAAAAAAAAAAAAAAAAAAAAAAAAAAAAAAAAAAAATTTCTCAGTCTAGGCCGATACGTATTCTACATATTTTTGGTATTAAAAAAAAAAAAGAAAAAAAAATCGCAATAGGCGACAAACAAAATAGTGGACAGATTTTTTTTTTTTACTATTATTATTTTGAACTAGTAATGGCGGCGATCTGCGATTTTTATTGGGACTGCGACATAACGGCGGACACATTTTTGGCGCCATTCACATTTATACTGCGATCAGTGCTATAAATATGCACTAATTACTGTATAAATGTGACTGGCATTGAAGGGGTTAAATGTGTACCCTGAATTGTATTCTAACTGTGGGGGGAGGGGGACTGACTGGGGAGGTGATCGATCTGTGTCCCTATGTACAAGGGACACAGATCAGTCTCCTCTCTCCATCACAGGAGCTGTCTCTGTGTGAGCCGGCAATGAGAGATGATCTCATATGTTTACATTTGAGATCATCTCTCATTGGCTGCACAGATCGCATAGCAAACGGCCACATCTGTGATTGGCTGTGTCCAAGAGACACGGCCAGCTTCGAAATTCCCCGCTGCGTGCTCGGGAGCGCACGCGGGGAACGCCCAAAGGGGCGGACATCAAAAGACGTCCTGTTGGAAATTCAGGTCAGCGCTGTAGCCGTCATTCGGCTATAGCGCGGGCCTTAAGAAGTTAAGGGGTTGTAAAGAAAAACATTTTAGTTTTTTCATAATAAGCATCCTTTACCTGCAGACATTCCTCTTTTCACTTCCTCATTGTTCGTTTTTTTCTGAGAAGTTGCTCTATTTCTTCTCTGTTCTGTTCACTTTCTGCTTGTTTGATTTTACTGACCACCGTGAAGGGAGGCTTTACTGCGGTGGTCAGCGACGTGCTCGCCCCCTCCTGGGAACTACATCTGTGCGGCAGGACGCTCTCTACATACTGGAGATTTAGTTGACCAAATACGACTAAAACAATTGCAGAAGACTAAAATGGGACTAAAACTAAAATGCCATTTTAGTCCCAAGTCCAAGACTAAAACTAAATCGAAATTTGCTGCCAAAATTAACACTGCTGCAAGCATGTTACAATATCCAAGTTTGCAGCACCCTTTCATGTAAAAGTAAGATTATTGCACAAGTTATTTTTTTCAGCAGGCTTTAGAAGTACAGCCCACCAATTACTTCTACACTACTGGCAAATAGTAGCTTACACAGAGCTTTGCTTTTACGTCCAGAGCTTAAAACAGGGCAGCTAGGGAGTGAAGGAAGCAAAATATATGCCAAATATGAGGCCCTTCATGGGCATAGCTTAGGTCCTGACTCCTTGACATTAGGCCAAAAACTGAGATGCCTATAATAGGTGGAGGGGGGGGGGGGTAATCTCCAGTTTCCTAGCCTAGTGTCCTTCTCCTGAAGATGGTGCTATAACCCTATGGTCAAGAATATTGATGGATTGTGTCCTTCAATGACCATTGAAACCCTTTCACATCCGGGCGGTGGGGGCTTCAGTGGTAAAGCGCCTGCCATTTTTAGCGGCGCTTTACGGTCCTTTTCACTGTGTTATTTATTCGGCCACTTTTAACCCCCGCTAACGGTCAAAAAAGGGTTAAAACCGGCAGCGGCGCCTCAAAGATGTGGCTAGCAGGACGTTTTTTTACCGTCCTGCCAGCGCAGCTCCCTAGTAAAACAGGTCGATCTGCTTTGTTAATATGGTACACGGCACTCACGCCAGTTTCCTGCGCCGGAAAAAGTAAATTCTAGTAAAGTTGTAATCTAATGAAAGCGAGCATTTAATACGAGGTGTCCGTTTTCTCATGACTACCCACAGACCTGATGTGTGCACTGGTCTCAAAGACCTTAAAGCGGATGTCCGCTGAAAAAAAAAAAAATTAAAAAAGTCAGCAGCTACAAATACTGCGGCTGCTGACTTTTAATAAAGGCACATTTACCTGTCCTGGAGTCCAGCGCCGTCCGCAGCAGAGGACGAGCGATCTCTCGTCACTCTGCTTACCCCCCCCCCCCCCCCCACGCCATCCTCAGTGAGGGAACCAGGAAGTGAAGCGCTCCGGCTTTACTGCCCGGTTCCCTACAGTGCATGCGCAAGTTGTGCTGCGCCTGCTGATTGGCTCCTGCTGTGCTCTGGGAGCCGAGTGTTCCCAGAACACAAACGGGGGACAGGAGGCGACATCCTGCCTGCAGACTGTGGCCGGGGGTGGGTGCAATTACCTGTCAGGTATCTGCACCCCCCTAAAAGGTGTCAAATGTGACACCAGAGGGAGGGGGAGGGTTCAGATCAGCAGGAGTTCCACTTTAATTTATGTTGAAATTAAACAATTCTGAAGATTTAAGAGAAAAGTAAAGGAATACTGATTGTAAAGGGAGAGGCCTGCAGAGTAAAATGTTAGAAGGAAGAGATAGGGACGATAGTGCTAAAGAAAGGGTAGTGGGGGGGGGGGGGGGGTGATGATGACCAGAGCAGTAACGTTATTGGCATCAGGGCTTACATGACCTCACATGACAGTGTGAAACATTTGCAAAAGTTTCTAAACCTTTCCTCCTGGCGATTGCTAGAAGCAGTAATGCTTTCCATTCTGTGCATATCATTGACTGGCCAGATCCAATGAGCGACTGATAGTGGGAGAGGTTACATGTTCTTGCATTATTTAACAGACAGTATGAGACCATTGGCATATATTTTCCTAGGAAGTGGGCTCAGGTGTAGACGAGTGTGCAAGATTGTGGTCTAGATATCCCCATTAATCATGTAATCATTTTGGTTATTGTGTCCTAGAAAGGCACAGATGGGGACATTGGGGGGGGGGGGGGGGACTAGTCTCTTGGTGAAAACTAGTGAGCGGAGGCCCATTGTCCTGGAATTGTAGTTGGAGGTCTCTGTTTTTCATTAACCACTTGCTTACTGGGCACATATACCCCCTTCCTTCCCAGGCGAAATTTCAGCTTTTGGCACTTTCACGCTTTGAATGACAATTGCATGGTCGTGCGACGTGGCTCCCAAACAAAATTGGCGTCCTTTCCCCCCCACAAATAGAGCTTTCTTTTGGTGGTATTTGATTACCTATGCGGTTTTTATTTTTTGCGCTATAAAACAAAAACAAACAATTTTGAAAACAAAAAAAAAAAATTTTTTTTTTTTTAGTTTGGTCCGATACGTATTCTTCTACATATTTTTGGTAAATTTTTATATATATATTTTAGGGCTGTTACTGATCAAAATTTTTGTGTTCGATTAATCGAATGTTTTTATCGATTAATCGACTAATTTGGATTAATTATAACCCACATACAGATCCAACTACTTTTAGCTGATCTCCTTGCAGGCCGATTCCCAGTGCAGCTACCAACCACTGGAAAAATGGATAGCAGGATACAAAAAACACACAAAGGCAGTGCTCAATGGGAATAACCTTAAAACTTTTATAGTCTTCAAGTAGGTAACAAAATAAATATTGCAGTGGAAAAAAAAAAAAATCGATGTAGCTACATAAACTGTAAAAATTGTGCGAGTAATACCAAACAGTACCAAAAGCAGTCATAAAAACATGTAGCCAAGTATGATACTGGTATAAAAATGTGTACAACGATACCACTGCTGAATCCAGATGAGGAGATGTTAACATCAATCAGTCCATCGGCATGTAGATGTCCCATGAAGAGAACTATCACAACTCCCAGTGGATGGTTGTAGAGGGAAGTGTAACAGCCCTTGTGTGTGGCAGATAGAAGGTCCCGCCGTCATGCAGATATGAAGGCACAGCAAAGGAGCTCTTCAGATGGACATGGCAAGCCCCGCCGGTGTCAGAGACGTCACCGGATCTCCAACGGAACTCCCTGAAGGCCCAGAAGCCGGCGGAGAGGCGAGTACAAATCAAAAGAATTTTAATAGATCAAAAAGATTTTGATCGATCAAAAAAATTAAAGATTAAAAGTTAATTTGCACAGCCCTAATAAATATATATATTTTCACAATAAGCGTATAATGATTGGTTTGCGCAAACGTTATAATGCCTACAAAATAAGGGATAGAATTACTTGTTTTATTATTATTATTATTTTTTTTTTACTAGTTATGGCGACGATCTGCGATTTTTGTCACGACTGCGATATTACGGCGGACACAGACACTTTTTTGGGACCATTCACATTCATACAGCGAACAGTGCTAAAAAAATGCTTACTTTATAAATTTGACTGGCAGGGAAGGAGTTAACACTAGGGGGCATCAAGGGGTTAAATATGTACCCTGGGTGTGATTCTTTCCGTGGGGGGACCATTGGTTGTCCCTATGTACAAGGGACACACCATTGGTCTCCTCTCCCTGACAGGACGTGGAGCTCTGTGTTTACACACACAGAGCTCCACATCCCTGGCTCTGTGACTGGCGATCACGGGTGCCTGGGCGACATCGCGGCCGCTAGGCACATGCATCGGCACCTGTGTGACGTGGCGAGAGGGCGCCGCGCCCCCCAGTGGCACATGGCCAGAGGCCGTATATAGACGGCCTCCCGGCAGATGAGAGCCACCTTGCGGCCGTATACAGTCGGCCGCAGGGTGGGAAGTAGGTTAAACACTGACCTTAACTAGGGCGAGTGAAGGCGTTGTCGTGCTTTTAGAGTAATTTTTGTAGACCGGCCACGCCTAGGAAGGCTCACCACTGTTTTCACGTTTTCTCCATGTGTGGATGATGGCTCTCCCCGTGGTTCGCTGAAGTCCCAAAGCCTTAGAAATGGCCTTGTAACCCTTTCCAGGTTGATACATGTCAATTACTTCTCATCTGTTCTTGCATTTCATTAGCTCACCGGATGATGTGTTGCTTTCTGAGATCTTTTAGCAAGCTTCCGCTTGTCGGACCCCCCCCCCCCCCCTCCGGTGTCACATTTGACACCTTTCAGGGGGGAGGAAGTGCAGATACCTGTCAGACAGGTATTTGCACCCACTTCCGGGAGTCCTCTCTGTGGGGACCTGTGGGTAGTGCGTCACTTCCCGCCCCCGCCCGTTGTGTTCTGGGAAACACTCGGCTCCCAGAACACACGAGGGAACATTGAGGACGGTGCTGCATGACTCGCACATGCGCCATAGTGAATTGGGCATTGAAGCCGGAGCACTTCACTTCCTGACTCCCTCACCGAGAGCGACGAGCGTTCGCTCGTCTTCTGCTGCCGACTTCGCTGGATTTAAGCACAGGTAAGTGTCCTAATATTAAAAGTCAGCAGCTGCAGTATTTGTAGCTGCTGGCTTTTAATGATTTTTTTAATTTTTTTAAACAGAGGAGCTCCGCTTTAAGCAATTTCTTGATTCAATGGGTCTGGCAGTAATCAGGCATTGGTTGGCAAGTAAAATTTAACTTAGCTTGTGGTTAAGCCCAGTGAAGGCGTATGAGTTCAGCTGAATGAGCACAATTTCACTCCCGTCTGTCAGTCCCGATTTTGCCCGTGACTTTAGAGACATCTGTGCGGGTTTCTGCACAGATGTCAATGTAAATCGTGGGCCAAAATCGCAAAAAGCAGTTCAGAAACTACTTTTTGAAAGTGATGCAGCACCGCAGATGTCGTGTGTGCAATTGCTGGCAAATGCCGCTGATTTGACATATATCGTACCAGTGTGAACCAGGACTCAACCTAGGTTCAAATTGGAGCAATTTTTTATGCGATTTGAAGGATCAAGTGGCAGCCTATTGGAGGTAATAGCACTGTTCCAATCTGTGCGACACCGTTTTTGTGGCACTGCACCGATTTGCAAAAGTAGTTCCTGCACTACTTTTGCCGATTTCAGGTGCGACTTCAATAGACATCTGTGCATGAAGCCACACATATCTATCAAATAGCACCTGAAAATCGCGCTCACCTTGCCGCTTTCAAATTTTCACATCATGCCAGACAGGTTTGCATAGCTTCCCCCCCCCCCCTTAATAAATGAAAATTTTAAAAATTAATTTTGGGTTATCCTTGTGCAATATTAAAATTAGTTTAATGCTCCGGCAAATACTTTACAGCAATGTATTAAGACTGAGTCACTTTTACTTTAGATCAAGCCTCGACAAAATCCGGGTGCCAGGTCGCAATTGCAACAAGAAATTGTGACCTGGTGCCTGGGGAAGCTTAGGGCTGCAGAAGGCCGAAAAGCCGCGCCTCAATTACCGGCGGGCGCGGGTCGGCAATTGAGGCCGCGGCTTTCACAGAAGGAAGCCAAAACCTGCAGAAGGCCGCAAAGCCGCGGCCTCAATTACCGGCCGGCAATTGAGGCCGTGGCTTTGCGGCCTTCACAGAAGGAAGCTGAGGCCTGCAGAAGAAATCTAGGAGTGGCCATCTTGTGGTGGCCATTGGCATTACAGGTTACATTACAAGTAGCAAAAAACAGCAGTTCTAATGTGTTTTTTGACAGCCATCTCCTTCCTTTTAATTAGAACCCCCAAACATTATATATGTTTTTTATTCCAACACCCTAGAGAAAAAAATGGCGGTCGTTGCAATACTTTCTGTCACACCGTATTTGCGCAGCGGTCTTACAAGCACACTTTTTTGGGGAAAAAATACACTTTAAATAAAAAAAAAAATAAGACATCAGTAAAGTTAGCCCAATTTGTTTTTGTATTGTGAAAGATAATGTTACGCCGAGTAAATTGATACCCAACATGTCACGCTTCAAAATTGCGTCCGCTCGCGTAATAGCGACAAACTTTTACCCTTTAAAATCTCCATAGGCGACATTTAAAAAATATTCTACAGGTTGCATGTTTTGAGTTACAGAAGTCTAGGGCTAGAATTATTGCTCTTGCTCTACCAATCGTGGCGATACCTCACATGTGTGGTTTGAATACCGTTTACGTATGCGTTCGCTTCTGCGCGCGAGCTTGGCGGGACTGAGGGGTGTGTTTTTTGGCTCCTAACTTTTTTAGCTGGCTCTTAAATTCCCAGCAAATTTGTCAAACCCTGCTTTAGATGATCTTAGTTTAAAATGTTCTCGAAGGCAAAATATGATGTGAATGTGCACCAGAAAGACCCTTAGAATGCAAAGCACTACATCGGTAAAACAATCTGGTGGACTAGAACTCCATTGCAGATCACAAAGTGGGGACCGTTTTGTGTTACTGCCTCAGGCTCAGAAGTCATTCAGATTTCCAACAAAACTTCAAAAATAATAAACTATACCTGCAAAATCATTATAAAACCTGAACATGCTGCAACAAGAAGCCTGGAAACCTAATCTGATGAGAAATTGAGAAGGAATGAGGGCTTCACAGTTACAAAGAAAACAAAGTCCAAGTATTTACATGTAAAGTACAAGGTGTGGGTGGCATCTGTACGTATAAAATTGCCCGGAGGTGTGAACCACACCGCTCATGCTAAACGTCTGCACTACATACAAGGTTCCCCGACGGAAGGTTTGATGAATCGGCACAGATTTCTCTAATACGCCGTTTGTGACAATGAAACAATGGTGAGATTCTGTGTGCCGTGGTTTATGAGGCATTTGACCACATGTGAAAACTAAGCAAACACGGCTTTATTGTGGGCTGAAAAGTTTGACGACAGTCATAAGCAGTTCTCGACTGTCAGCAATACATTTTATAATCTCTACATCAATCAGCTACTGCGCCTTTTTCTGAAAAGAACAGCGATTTATTGCTGATAGAATAGGCTCATAATAGAATACAGCCATTTCAATTAACTGTGGATTTCATGGGTATTATAAAATGGAAAATATTTGAAATGATCTCATTTGCCTTTTGAAAGCTTTGGAAGGGACTTCCAAATACTCAAATTATAAATACTAAAACATATAATCTTATATTAGATCATTTCCAACTGAAATACTCATTAGGATACTTGTTCACTTCACATACCTTGAAGGGACAGCCTGCTGTCTATTAACCACTATACTACCGGCCGCCGTCAATTGACGGCGGTGTGATAGCTCTATTGTTCTGACGGGACGTCATATGACGTCCTCGTCTTTCACAGCCACTAGGGGGCGTGCGCCCCTGCCGCGTTACTGAGCAGGACCGTGGATCCACGTCCTGTCAGGGAGAGGAGACCTATGCCGTGTCCCTTGTACATAGGGACACAGATCGAGAAAAAAATATATCATAATTATGTCCCCTATTTGGAGGCGCTATAACTTTTGCGCAAACCAGTCACTATACGCTTAATTTTTTTAATGAAAATATGTAGAACATGTATCGGCCTAAACTGAGAAAAAAAAAAAAAAAAAGATATTTATTATAGCAAAAAGTAAAACAATTGAGTTTTTTTTTTTTTCTCAATTGTCGCTCTTTATTTGTTTATAGCAAAAAAAAAAAAGAAGAACCGGAGACCAGGAGAAAAGGCCGGAGAGACCCCTGAAGTCGGGAGAGACAAGCTGTCTAATACATTTTTAAAACCTGTGTAGTTATTTTTTTATTATTGACACTTTTTCCCTCCCAGGTGAATGGCCAGGGGAACGATGTATCCCATACTCATTCACATAGGGTGGGGGGGGGGGGGCAAAATCTGAGAAGGGTTGTCGCGAAGGGACCCACGCCCCCTGCCCCAAAGCACCCACCCCCCATGTTGAGGGCATGCGACCTGGTATGGTTCGGGGGGAGGGGGGTTCACTCGCTTGTCTGTACCGTTCCAATGTCATTGTGTTTTGCATTGGCGTCAATGCAAGTTTAGCCGCACTAGCCTTCAGCCGCGTTTCTCTGCCTCTATTCAAAATCAATGGTTCCCTATGAGAAATGCAAACTTACATTTTTTAGTTGACAGGTTGCTTGAAAACCAATCATTGAGACCTGATTCATACTGATGCAATGCAGGAAACGCAAAAGATTCACTGCGTTTCCTTGCGATCTGCTGCAGGTGTCAATGTTAAATCAATGACATCCAAAAACAGATTGCAAAATGCAGTGCGACTGCCAGATATCACGTGCGGAGAAGAAAAAAAAAAAAAAGTGGATGCAATTTGAGCCACATCACATGCGATGTCTGTGCCAATCACATGCGGTGCTCTGCATGCACTGACAAATTAACCCAAACAGAGTGCTTTAGAGATTTTTATATGCAAGGAACAGAAGAGAAAGAAATAGACCCATTAAATGTGTAACATGAGAACACAAAGTATGGTTACTGCACAGATACAAACCAATGATTTACGTAGAAATATGAACCCACGGGAGTGTCACAGCAAAATATTAAATAAAAGAAATCTCCATTATAGAAGTGAGCATGGCTTTCAGGTTTTGCTTCTTTGTCAGCAGCACACATCGAACCAACTTGTTCTATGATATGGAACATATTCATCATTAACAAATAGGACATCAAGTTCCAACAGATAAACTTTCAAGGCGGCCAAATCTGAAAGGATTTTTTTCCACTGTCTTTATGTGTTTGTAAGTACAAACAAGCAAACTGGGCAAAGTTCTGCTAGTAATGGGTTTAGCAAACCCAGCATAAAGTCCATGAACCCCCGACATATTGATGAACCCTAATGAAGTGTGCAAGAGATAATACCCCATTCACACTGGGGCGCTTTTGACATTTTAGCGTAAAAGCGCCGCTCAAGGCACCCCAGTGTGAAAGCATGAGAGTTGGACGGGAAAAAACATCGTGCAAGAAGCATCTTTGGGGCATTGAACAATGTAATAGTTTAAAGGGGTTGTAAAGGAATTTTTTTTTTCCCCTAAATATCTTCCTTTACCTTAATGGAGTCCTCCACTTACCTTATCCTTCCATTTTGCTTTTAAAATGTCCTTATTTCTTCTGAGAAATCCTCACTTCCTGTTCTTCTGTCTGTAACTACACACAGTAATGCAAGGCTTTCTCCCTGGTGTGGAGAAAGCCTCTTAAGGGGGCGAGCAGGAGTGTCAGACTAACACACAGCACCTTTCTCTATCTGCAAATTCGAGAGCGTCCCGACCCTCTTGCTCGCCCCTCCCCCCTCAATTTTTCCTTTATAACCCCTTTAATGGCTCATTTTGTGAAAAGCAATCTGTGCTGGACTGCTTTTGTGGTAGCAGAACAGGAATTTTAAATGGAAATACTGCGGTATAATAACAGGCCTAATGCATGGTCATACTTTCCGAATGTGGCCTACCTTATATAATTAAATACTATGGCCCAGATTCACAAAGCACTTACGCCGACATAAGTGCAAATGTGCGCCCGTAAGTGCAAATGTGCGCCGGCGTATCTGTGTGCTGGACCCACAATCCAACATATGCCTAAAAACTGGCCACCCTACTTTTCGTCTGGACGCATGTTGCTGCTCCCATTGATTAGGCATTCAAATATGCAAATGAGGTAAATACGACGATTCATGAACGTACGTGCGCCCGACGCATGCTGCGTGAGGTGCGCGTAAATTGTACGTCCGGCGTAAAGTTATTCCCCTATAAATGAGGCGCAACCCGGCAACAGACATGCAAAGGTCTGCCCCACAGAACACAGGCCGGCATATTGGGCATACTTTACGTTCACGGTGTACGTGGTGATCCGGCGTAGCTTAGGCAGTTGTGCCGACGTAGTTGTGAGCATGCGCATAAGGGTGCAGTTTCATGCGTCCACGTCATGCGCAGTTCGTGATACGCCGGGGGCGTAAAACACTGCACCATGCTCGGACTATCATTTGCATGGGGTCACGCCCACTTCCACTTACAGGGGCCTGCATCTTCGAAAATAGGCTACGCTGGCGTATCTCGGTGAGCAATAGCTTGCTGAATACAGTGCATGCCTCTCCACGCCACGCCGGCGTAGCGTATACGTGGCGTAAATGTGCGCCCACTCTCTGTGAATCTGGGCCTATGTGATAGTATTCTTCAAATATGACCAGACAGCCGGGGATCTATCCATTTGTGACAGGATCAGCAGTGGGTTTGGTGGGTTGTCGTACATCTCTGGATGGCATGTGTTTTTATTTATTTTATGTGCAACAAGAGTACTATGTACCCCATTACTAAATTTCCCTAAAAAAATAAAATGTTTCTGGGGGCTTCCACATGATAAAAATCCACCCCTGGCAAACCCATACATCTTTTTGGGAATAGGTGGAGGGTGGGGGTCGTCTCGATCTCATTCATTGGGGGGGGGGGGGGGGACACCTGTACAAGTGTCAGCTTTTTTTTTTTACATCGAGAAAAACGTTCATGTGCACGCTTTAGCGAGGGGGGGAAAAAAAACATGCATGCTCAGAAGCAAGTTATGAGATGGGGAAATTAGCATAAGACAGGGTGGCGCCATTCGAAATGGAACTTCCCATTTATAGTGCCGTCGTACATCACCGCGCTTTGCTCAAGCATTTTTTATCACGATCGTGTGTATGCAAGGCAGGCTTGAGAGGAAAGACGTTAAGAATTTTTTTCCCATGACATGAATAACGGTCGTGTGTAAGCGGCACTCATTTCCCGTTGCAGCCGGAGTACAGGAAGTGAAAGGAAATCTCCCCAGCTGGACACCAAAACATTAAACAGCATTGAGGTTTTTAACCTTGCCACATTTTATACACACACTAATGAGCTACGGTTTTCATTTTTATCATTCTGTTGCATTCTTTAAAGAGATTCCCATCCGCCCACAGCCTATACACGGCAGCGGGAAGCAGCGTCGCTAAAAAAAATAACGTACCTGTATGTCAGAGTGTGCACCCAGGAGCCCAGGGATTAGTGTGTCCCCCGGACACAGCAGATCACATGGTCTTGTGCCATGTGATTGCTTTGCCCAATCACAGCAATCACATATAACGCAAAAATTAAAAATAGACAATGTTCTCTCTGCTCTCTCACAGATCAGTTGTGAGAGCAGAAAGAACCGATGCTGCATCCTGTGAGTATACGACAGCCTGTCACAGTGTATGAACGCTCACAGAATGCAGTGCCAGCCTGCCCCATTTTCCCTGATCACTGCCCCCAACATAATACATATAAAGAGTGCAGCTAGCCCCTGTCACCTTTTTCCGGTGTCACAAGTGCTTATAGTAACATTGTTATACCAGCGTCCCGACCACCCCCACACCAGCGTCCCGACCACCGCCACACCAGCGTCCCGACCACCGCCACACCCCACACCAGCGTCCCGACCACCGCCACACCCCACACCAGCGTCCCGACCACCGCCACAACAGCGCCTCCTGATCACCGCCACAACAGCGCCTCCTGATCACCGCCACAACATAGGTTGTAGACTCAAGCTTTCACACAAATTAAATATACACCGTTTTGGGTTATTTTTGCCAATAAACTAATCTGTAGCAGAATAAATTTTGGCCTAATTTTATGAACATAGATTTGCTAAATTCTATAACAAAAAAAAAATAAACATAAAACAATGGTTTTAGGACCAAAGCTTGGCAAGCTTGATTAACAAGTGCACACAAGCAGCTTCAACAGGTACTGGAGTACAAAGAACACAGTGAGCTATATTGTTCTATATTCTCTTTATTCCACTTTCTAAAAGATGTTGGTGGGGATTCTATAGATACTCAAAGCTTCAAGTGTTGCTGCATCTCTCCAAATAGAAAGATGACAATGAGCATGAGAGACAGATAAAACCAGCTATTCCTACAAGGTATCGACCTATTCTACAAACATTCCTACTATTCAGAATTGAATGCAGATGAAGACGGATGAGCCTGGTGCCGATTGCAGAAATTTGTAAAGAATCACATTAAGATTTTTCATGTATTCTAGATATCGGCCCAAACAAAAAACATTTTTGTGTGTGTGTACGTGGCAGTAGAGCCGGGTGATTTTTTTCCCCCTAAAATCCCATCGTTTTAAGATTTGATTTATTTATTTTGATGGACAGCGCGCCAGTCCTGAGGAGCTGCAGCCAGGATTTTTTAGGCAAGGCCGGGGCTTCGGTCTAGTCCGCAGTGTCTGGCCTCATGGACTAGGCCAAACCGGCGCGATGTCAGCGCTGGTCCTTGGGATAGAGATAGAGATAGAGATAGAGATAGAGATAGAGATAGAGATAGAGATAGAGATAGAGATAGAGATAGAGATAGAGATAGAGATAGAGATAGAGATAGAGATAGAGATAGAGATAGAGATAGAGATAGAGATATATATAGGCTGTGCAAATTAACTTTTATTTGATCGATTAAAATTATTTTAATTGGTACTCACCTCTCCGCCGGCTTCTGGGCCTGAAGGGAGTTCCGTTGGAGATCCGGAGACGTCTCTGACACCGGCGGGGCTTGCCGTGTCCATCTGAAGGGCTCCTTTGCTGTGCCTTCATATCTGCATGCCGGCAGGACCTTACTATCTGCCACACACAAGGGCTGTTACACTTCCCTCTATCACTTCCCTCTATCAACCTGGGATTCTACAGCCATCCCCTGGGAGTTGTGATATTTCCCTTCACGGGACATCTACATGCCGACGGACTGATGTTAACCCCTCCCCATCTGGATTCAGCAGTGGTATCGTTGTACACATTTTTATACCAGTATTATACTTGGCTACATGTTTCTATGACTGCTTTTGCTACCGTTTGGTATTACTCGCACCATTTTTACAGTTTATGTAGCTACATCACTTTTATCTCCAGTGCAATATTTATTTTGTTACCTACATGAAGACTATAAAAGTTTTAATGCTATTCCCATGGAGCACTGCCTTTGTGTGTTTTGTATCCTGCCATGCACTTTTCCAGTGGTTGGAGCTGCACTGGGAATCGGCCTGCAAGGAGATCAGCTAAAAGTAGTTGGATCGGTATGTGCGTTATAATTAATCGAAATTAGTCGATTAAAAAAAACAAAAAAAAAACGATTAATCGAACACAAAAATTTTGATCAGTAACAGCCCTAATTATATATATATATATATATATATATATATATATATATATATATATATATATATATATATATATAGTACCAGTTACTTACCGGACGGCACTGTGAGAGTAGACTGGCTCACCTGACAGGAAACACAATCAAAAATGAAGTTTAAAAGGCCCCACCCCTCCCGTGTGCCTCAGTTTAAGATAAGTAACCGCTCTTTAGAACACGGTATAAACAGAGACCCAGAAAAAGGAGGAAAATAGATAGAAGTAAAAGGGAGGGAAGTAGGCCTGCCGTCCTGTAAGACATCGTAGAAATCCAGCTACCGGTAAGTAACTGGTACTTTCTCCCTCGTCTTCCAGGACGGCACTGTGAGAGAAAAGCAAGTAATCCTCAGGCCTACCTTAGGGCGGGACCACCGTCTGTAAGACCTTCCTACCAAAACTCAGGTCTTGAGGAGACAGTAGTTTGACTCTATAATGTCTGATGAACGTATTCCGGCTGGACCAGGTTGCCGCTCTACAGATCTGCTCTATGGAAGCTCCTGCCCTTTCTGCCCAGGAGGTTGCCAGAGAACGCGTGGAATGAGCCTTAATAACAGGAAGTGGTTTACCTGCCTGTGTGTATGACAAAGAGATAGCCTGCCTAATCCATCTGGAGATGGAAGCCTTAGTTGCCTGTTGGCCCTTCTTCTGCCCTGAAAAATTAACTAAAAGGTGAGGGGAAGATCTGAACTCTCTAACCCTCTCTAGGTAAACTAAAAGGCAGCGTCTTACGTCCAGGCAATGGAAAGTGGTTTCCTTTTCATTGCTGGGATTTGCGCAAAAAGAAGGAAGTATAACTTCCTGAGACCTATGAAACCTGGTTGCCACCTTGGGAAGGTACAGAGGATCCTGAGTCAAAATAACCCTATCTTCAAAAACCCGTAGGAAGGGTTCTTTGATAGAAAAAGCATGCAAGTCTCCAACTCTCTTGGCAGACGTGATGGCTAACAAAAAAGTAAATTTAATCGTAAGAAATTTTACAGAAATGCTGTCTATAGGCTCAAATGGAGCCTTAGTCAGCTGTTCCAGGACCAGGGGAAGATCCCATGAGGGGACCCTGGAAATCTGCATAGGCGAAAGTCTGTCCCTAGCCGTCAGGAACCTCTTGATGAGGGGCTCCGCTGAGAGGCTCTTCTCCAAAAAATATGATAAAGCTGCCACTTGGACTCTTAGAGTTCTAGTAGCTAAGCTTAATTCCACGCCATCCTGAAGAAACTCCAGGATGTCGGGGGTTTTGGGAGAAGAGATCCGCCTTGTGGTGCACCAACGGCAAAAGACTGTCCAGACCTTTGAGTAGATGTGTCTGGTGACTTTCTTGTGGCTAGCTAGTAGGGTATCTATGACTCTATCCGAGCAGCCCTTCCGCTGCAAGTTCCGCCTTTCAATAGCCATGCCGTCAGGCTGAAAAACCCTGGGTTCGCATGAAAGATCGGCCCCTGCCGCAGGAGATCTGCTCGGAGAGGAAGGGGAAGCGGGGGAGCTAGAGACCAGAGCTTCAGAATGGGAAACCAGGATCTCCGGGGCCACCAAGGAGCGATTAGGATTAATTTTGTCTCCGCGGAGGCCAGCTTTTGTAAGATCCTTGGGATCAGATTCAGCGGGGGGAAAAGCGTAAGCCAGACGGAAATCCCAGTCCTGGGCCAGCGCATCCACCCCCTGGGAACCCGGTCCCTGTACAAGGGAAAATAATTTGTTCACCTTTCTGTTTTTCCTGCAGGAAAAGAGATCTATCTCCGGGACCCCGAACCGCCGACAGATCCAGTCGAAGGTTTTCTGGCATAATTCCCACTCTCCCTGACAAATGGGTTGACGACTCAGAAAGTCGGCCTCCAGATTGGTGGCTCCCCTTATGTGGATTGCCTGAATAGAGGGTACTCTCTGTTCCGCCCAACCCAGGATCTCCAGGGAGAGTGTCAGAAGGGACTGGGACTTGGTGCCCCCCTGTCTGTTGAGAAAGGCGACTGTTGTAGCGTTGTCGGAAAGGACCAGGACATCTCTGTCCTGAATTCTTCCTTCGAACGCCCTCAGCGCTTCTCCCACTGCCAATAATTCTCGATAGTTGGAGGAGGTCCGCCTTTGGCGATGATCCCAGGATCCCTGAGCCCGTAGTTCCTGTACATGGGCTCCCCAACCCCAAGCACTGGCGTCCGTAGTGACCTTCAGTGGATCGGTCTGACTCCACGGACGGCCCTTCAGGAGGTTTTGGTGGTGGAGCCACCACTCTAGGGAGTCTTTGACTAGGATCGGAACCCTGACCCGGGAATCGAGAGTGTCCTCCTTCCCGTTCCAGGCGGAGAGGAGGAACCTCTGAAGTGGTCTTGCGTGTAGTTGGGCCCAGGGGACCGCTGGAATGCAGGCGGTCATCTGACCCAACAGTCTCATGATCTCTCTGAGGGAGGGATCTTCTGTAGCCACTAAAGACCCGATCGTCGTCACAAGCCTCTGGAACTTCTCTTGGGGAAGAAAAAGCTTCTTTTCTCGGGAATCTATGATAACCCCCAGGTATACCTTCCGCTGTTCCAGCAGAAGGGAGGACTTTTGCTTGTTGATTATCCAACCAAGCGTCTCCAGAGTGGTCATGACGACGGTCAGGTCCGAAAGGAGCTGATCCTGACTTGGGCTGAAAAGCAGGAGATCGTCTAAATAGGGGACGAGGGAGATCCCCTTCAGATGTAGATGAGCCATTACCTCCGCCAGGATCTTCGTAAATACCCTTGGGCTGGAGGCCAGACCAAAAGGGAGGGCAGCAAACTGCCGGTGCTGAATTCCCTGTGCGGAGGCGAGGGCAAATCTCAGAAACCTCTGATGTCCCGAAAAAATTGGGACATGCAGGTAGGCGTCCCTCAAATCTATGGTTGCCATAAAGACGCCCTCTAACAAAAGACTCCTGAGGCTGTGAACGCTTTCCATCCGGAATCTTTTGTAGAGGAGATGGGAGTTCAGAGGTCTCAGATTGATTATCAGTCTGAACTTGCCGTCCGGCTTGGGAACCACAAAAATGTGGGAGTATACTCCCTGACCTTGTTGGTCTGGCGGGACTGGGATTATGACCCCCTGTTCCGCCAGACTTGTAATATTCTGGGAGAGGCCTATAGCTTTGCTGGAGTCCCTTGGGAGGTGGGTGAGGAGAAAGGCCGGGGGGGGGAGCTCTCTGAACTCTAAGTGGTAACCCTCCCTGATTATCTGCAGGACATGGGGACTCTGGGTTATGTTCTCCCAGGCTGGAAGAAACCTGGCGAGGCTGCCCCCCACCTTCCCGTCACTTGGTGTCCTTTCCGGATGGTTTGGGATTGGCAAAAAGGATCCCCCCCTTTGGTCTATCCTTACCAAAGGGCCAACGTCGACTGGTGGACTGTCCTTTGTCCGGGGCCGGAATCTTTCTCTGGCTGGGACGAAAGGACCGCTTCCTACTCTGCCTAGGTTTTGAAGGGAACTTATTCCCTTTCTCAGAAGACCTGGACAAAGCCTGATCTAAGGCTTCCCCAAACAAGAGGGAACCCTTGAAGGGGGAGTGCACATAGGCGGCGTTTTGAGGCAAGATCACCCCTCCAAGTCTTTAGCCAGACGGCCCTCCTAGAGGCATTAATAAGGGCCCCGGTCTTGGCTGAGGCGCGAATGGTTTCTACCGCTGCGTCTGCCAGGTAGGCCACTGCCCCGCTAATAAGTTGGAGGGAATCTCGTATCTCCTTAGTCTTGGAAGAATTGGGGATATGGTCTAGAAGTTTGGAAGTCCAGGCGTCGGCATTTCTTGCCACGCAGGCTGAGGCCAATGCAGGACCAAGGGCGGCTGCATTGGCTTCCCAAGCTCTACGGAGAGAAGTGTCGGTACACCTATCCATGGCATCCTTTAAACTGCCTGAGTCCTCAAAGGCAAGGTCTGACTGTTTTGAGACCTGTGCCAAGGAGGCATCAAGCTTAGGGACCTTAAAAAAGGTGTCTACTACCTCCGGCTTAAAGGGACAGCGGCGTTTCCAAGTTTTGAAACTAGGTAAGCTCTTTTCAGGTTCTGCCCACTCCCTGAGGATAATGTCCTTTAGTGACTGATGGACCGGGATGGTCATGGTTTGAGGTTTTATTAAACCCCTGTACATCCTGTCCTGGGCTGAGACCTGCTCTGCTGGTTCTTGAATGTGCTCTGTAGCATAGACAGCCGCTAAAAGACCCTCCATATCATCAGTAGGAAACATATTTTCCTGTCCTGGTATCCTCCTCCTCCTCTTCCTCCTCCTCTGCCTGGCTGTCAACCAGGGATTCACTACGTAAGGCTAACTCGGACTCCTCAGAATCCGAGGGGTACACTCTACGAGCCTGTAGTGGTACAAACTGACGAGAGGTTGAAGAGGATTCCTGGGAGGAGGGGCCCGGAACCGGAGAATCAATGTTCTTTCTATTTAGGGAAGATTGAAACTCCTTTAGGGTAGATAGCATTTCGGTCTGAACCGAGAGAAATTGCTTCATAATCTGTGAGGTTTCCTTCCCTGTTAGCTTACAGATGCACTTAGAACAAAATGGCTTGTTATGCTCAACTGGTAATTTGTCATTGCAATTGCCACATCTCCTAACACGTTTAGGAGGCTTAGCCACTCTGCTGGCCTCCCCCTGGGCAACAGGGTCTTCACCTAAACATATCAGGGAGAAACATATGCCCATTAGCCTTCACCTCTCAGGATTAGGGGAGGGGGGGGGGGGGGGGGGGGACAACAACAAACCCCCTATGAAAAAGGAAAGACTCACCCTTGGTGGTTTCCTCTGCAGCCATAGAAAAACGGCGGTCCTCCTCCATAGTCGCGTCTTGTGCCGAGGAGAGGTCTTCCATAGATACGCTCTGAGACCGCCAGGCCCCTCTATCTCCCTGGCTGCTTTATCGTGTGCCCCGATCGCCTGCAGCGTCTGTCCGGTGGGGGCCGCCATCTTGCCGCGCGGGAGCGGAATGACGTCACGGCGCCGTGCGCGTCATCAACAGGCGCCCGGATGCTAATGGCGCCGCTCGGAGCGGCGCCTAACTACCCCCCATGCGGTCCAGCGAACCCCCGGACGGAGCCAGCAGGAAGGGGGAGGCCTTTGCCCAACCTCCAAGGTAGGAACCAGGCGGGGGGAGAGAGGATGTGGCCTCTTCGGAGCACTGGAGAGCCCTGCCCTCCTAGGAGGCTCCGGCGTCCAGGGGAGTCTGTGACTTCTCCTGTTCCCCCCTGGACTAAGGTGAAGGGGAAACCCCCCGGGGGGTAGCAAGCTACACCGGACCCAACGGCACACAGTACCTGCGGTCCGGGCTCCGGGGGGGGGGGACCACCAGCCCCAGGCTTTAGGTCATAAGAAAAAAATAAACGTTTCGCTGCAAGGGAAACACAATCAGAACTGAGGCACACGGGAGGGGTGGGGCCTTTTAAACTTCATTTTTGATTGTGTTTCCTGTCAGGTGAGCCAGTCTACTCTCACAGTGCCGTCCTGGAAGACGAGGGAGAAATATATATATATATATATATATAAAAAAAATAAAACACACATGCACACACAATTTTTTTTGAAAATATGAAATAGACTTGACCTACCAACTCAATTTTTGCGCTACATGGCAGTAGAACCTCCCACCAGCTTCTCCCATCGCTCAAGGAGGAGTTCCCCAACCTTCCTCAAATTATGCAAACATGAAGTACAGGCTCTCCATTTTTCAACCCCTAGTAATAGGCATCTCAGCTGTAACACTAAGGAGACCCCTGGAGTTCCTGCTTACATCATTGACTGCAACACACTATACATAACATGGTAACTGAGCTGATGCCTTGAAGCTCCAGCTATGCTGGAGGGTGTAGACCAGTCCAGTCCTCAAGGCACCCAACAGGTCATGTTTTCAAGCTTCCCAAACTTGTCCTTTCATTTTTCGGCTCAAAAACATCCCAAGGGTAATCGATTGTGTGCCCATTAACCGCTTAACGACCATGTAAATGTACATCCACAGAATGGCACGTACAGGCAGATGGACATGCCGGCACATCCCTGCCTTCCCGCGGGTTGGATCGGGATTCCCTCCGCTACATGCGGCGGTCGGTAAGCCTCTGGGAGCGATCCGGGATGAGGGGGTGGCTATTCGTTTCTGTCCGCCCCCTCACGATCGCTCCCAGCGAATCAGCTTCCCCCCCCCCCAATCCGGCGAGAGGAGAGAAGACATCACAAGTGAGTTGCACAACACTACACTGACACCAATACACATAGGCACACATTAACCCCTTCAGATCACCCCCCCCAGCCCCCTATCACAGTGTCACTGATTGCAGTGATCATATATTTACTGATCACTGCATTTAGTGTCAGTGTGACAGTTACTGTAACAGGCAGTTATCGTTGGGTCCAGGTTAGCCCCTTCCCCCCCCTAATAAAGGTTTAACCCCTTAATCACCGCCCTAGTAAACACTTTTACCCCCTATTGCCAGTGTCACTAAGCGATTGGTTTTCTGATCGGTGTATTCGTGTCACTGTTGCTGCTAGGTAGCTAGTTTTTTTTTCATATTGCGATTTATTTTACTAAAGACATGTGGCTGAATACATTTTGGCCTAAATGTTTGACGAAAATGTTTATTTGATTTTTCTTATAACAAAAAAGTAGAAAAAAAATATCTTTTTTTTTATTTTTTAATCTGTCTTTTCCTGTTTATATCGCAAAAAATTTAAATCGCAGAGACAATCAAATACCTTTAAAAGCTCTATTTATAGGAAAAAAAAGGATGCAAATTTTGTTTGGGAGCCACGTCGCACGACCGCGCAATTGTCTGTAAAAGCGACGCAGTGCCAAATTGTAAAAACACCTTTGGGCATTTAGCAGCATATTGGTCCGGGGCTTAAGTGGTTAATCAGAGAGGCTCTTTTAGGGCAACAAAAAGGTGGATAGGGAAGCCTAGGGCCGAAACAACTAATCGATTATGAAAATTGTAATCTATTTTAATTATCGATTAATCGACCAGTAACATAATGGGGTTAAAACAGCTACAATTAGCCTTTTATAATACAAAAAAAAGCAAATCGCTACTGAAAAAACTTTCACTGTCCCATAGTAAAAAATGAACCCCTTACAGTAGCGATTATTTGCTCTTTCTGTACTTAGTTTCTTTTTTTTTTAAACTCCCATTATGTTACTAAACATCTCAGGCCGGGGGTCGCACTTTTCGGTGCTTTTTGCAGAAAACACACTACAGTTAATTTACATGTTTTCCTATGGGACATGTTCACATCCATGATTTTTTTCAGCTGCTGCATATTTGGAAAGGGCAAGGACTTAACGCAAAACGTTTTCTTTTTTTTTTTTTTTTTTTGGGGTTCAATATACTTGAGAAGCTGCAGAAAAGCATGGAATGTGTTTTTGCAGCAATTTGTGTTTTGTAATCTGCCCAACAACAAATGGGCCAAAAAAAAATAAAAAATAAATGTTAAAATTGACATTTTTTTTCCCCGATTAATCAAAACAATAAAATCAGCCAACTAATCGATAATGAAAATAGCAGAAATTAGCAGAATTGCCTAAAAAGTCAATATTGCGCAGTGGGAATACTCTTGATGATGTGAACGCAGCCTGAAAGTGAAACATTACAAAAAAAAAGAAAAAAAGGGGGTGGGGGAGGGGGCAAGGCATTATAATACAGAAGAGACACGTTGGGGTTGATTTACTAAAACTGGAGAGAGTACACAATCTGGTGCAGCTTTGTATTAGAGCTGCATGATTCTATAAAATGAGAACTACGATCCTTTGCTTAGAATAAAAAAAATAATCACGATTCTCGCAGTACAACATCTTTTACATTATACAAAAAAAAAAAAAGTTGGGCTAACTTTGCGGTTTTGTTTTTTTTGTATTTATTAACCACTTAAAGTGGATCTCCACCCTAAAGTAAAGTTCCGCTGATCGGAACCCTCCCCCCTCCGGTGTCACATTTAACACCTTTCAGGGAGGAGGGGGGGTGCAGATACCTGTCTAAAGACAGGTATTTGCACCCACTTCCGGCCCGCAGTCTCGAGCTTTCTTTTGATGGTATTTGATCACCTCTGCGGTTATTTTTTGCGCTATAAACAATAGAGCGACATTTTTGAAAAAAAATGCAATTTTTTTTACTTTTTGCTATAATAAATATCCCCCAAAAATGTAAATATATATCTATATATATATTTATTAAAAAAAAGTGTTCTCAGTTTAGGCCGATACGTATTCTTCTACCTATTTTTGGTAAAAAAAATTAAAATGCAATAAGCGTTTATTGGTTGGTTTGCGCTAAATTTATAGAGTTTACAAAATACGGGATAGTGTTATTGCATTTTTATTCATTTATCTTGTAAGTGGGAAATCAAAGGCATACAGTTGGCGAGCGCAATAAAGAAGCCATAAAGCTGGACAGCTCCCCATGTCATCTTCAGGTCCTGACTGTGCCGGGGGCCAGTCCACAATGACCACAGCAAGTAGCCATCTGCTCTCTAGAGCCCCCCAGCTGGGAATATCAGATGACATTCTACCCTGACAGCCATTTCTTGAAGGCTGGTGTGTCAGCACCAATAAGAAACAAGCCAATTACTGGCCAGCTGAGGACAACAATCATCTCAAGGTATACAAAGACACCAGATGACTTCAGCCAGCTCTGGCCAACCAGACAGTCACCAAATGGCCCCTGTGCAAGACCAGTCCTTGGAACGCCCGATTCCCATACATGTCAAGTACATAAACATATTTACAATGAAGAAATATCTAGACGGTGCTTGCTGCCTGACACAATGTAGATTTTAACCACTTCCCAGCGGCCGTACGACCGCAGGGTGGCTCTACTTCTCTAGGACGCTGTCTTTTGACGGCCGCTCCTTTCCTCGTTCCCTGCGCATGCGCGGGGAACTTCTGTGCTGACCGTGTGCCTTGGACACAGCCAATCACAGATCGTGGTAAATAGCCAATCACAGCGGCTATTTACAGCGCGATCTGTTCGGCCAATTAGAGATGATCTCAAATGTAAACATATGAGATCATCTCTCATTGACGGCTCACACAGAGACAGCGTCCTGTCAGGGAGAGAGGAGACTGATCTGTGTCCCTTGTACATAGGGACACAGATCGATCACCTCCCCAGTCACCCCCCTCCCCCCACAGTTATAACACTATGCAGGGTACACATTTAACCCCTTCCTCACCCCCTAGTGTTAACCCCTTCAATGCCAGTCACATTTATACAGTAAGTAGTGCATATTTATAGCAACGATCGCAGTATAAATGTGAATGGTGTCAAAAGTGTCCGCCATAATGTCGCAGTCCAAATAAAAAATAAAAAAAAATAAAAATAAATCGCAGATCGTCGCCATTACTAGTAAAACAAAAAAAATAAGAATTCTGTAGGCGCTATAACTTTTGCGCAAACCAGTCGATTGTTGCGATTTTTTTAACCAAAAATATGTAGAAGAATACGTATCGGCCTAGACTGAGAAAAAAAAAAAGTTTTTTTTTTTTTTTTTTTCCCTTTAACCGCTTCAATACTAGGCTTTTATACCACCTCCATACCGGGCCTATTCTGACACTTCTCTCCTACATGTAATAATCATCATTATTTTGCTAGAAAATTACACAGTACCCCCAAACATTATATATGTTTTTTTTAGCAGACACCCTAGGGAATAAAATGACGGTCATTCCAAAGTTTTATCTTGCACGGTATTTACGCAATTATTTTTCAAACGCCTTTTTTTTGTAAAAAAAATTGTTTTATGAATTAAAAAAATAACAAAACACTAAAGTTAGCCCAATTTTTTTGTATTATGTGAAAGATTATGTTACACTGAGTAAATAGAGACCCAACATGTCACGCTTTAATTATGCGCACACTCATGGAATGGCGCCAAACTTCGGTACTTAAAAATCTCCATAGGCAACGCTTTATTTATTTTTTACAGGTTACAGTTTAGATTTACAGAGGAGATCTAGTGCTAGATTAGTTGCTGGCACTCTAACGCACGCGGCGATACCTCACATGTGTGGTTTAAACGGCGTTTACATATGTCGGCGGGACTTGCGTGTGCGTTCGCTTCTGCACGCGAGCTATCGGGGACAGGGGCGTTTTAATTTTTTTTTTATCTTTTATTTTTTTTTTTTTACTTATACTTTATATATTTTTACACTTTTTTTGATTTTTTTTTTTTTTTTCCACTTTTATTCCTATTACAAGGAATGTAAACATCCCTTGTAATAGGAAATGTGTGTGACAGGTCCTCTTTATGGAGAGATGTGGGGTCAATAAGACCTCACATCTCACCTCCAGGCTGGAAACCATGAGATCGGTGAAAAAAAATTCACCGATCTCATGAATGGTGACTTACAGCCGCAATTGCGGCTTTGTTTACATACGGGGACCCGGGCGTGACGTCATCAGATCGCGCCCGGGTCCTCCGACGGTCATAGAGATGACTGGTGACCATCTGGTCACCAGTCATCTCTATGCTTCCTGCCACCGCCGACGATTCGTTCTCCGGGCCCCCGAAGGTACAGGTAAGCCTGGAGAAGCACCGGATGGCGGCGGGAGGGGGGGGATGTCCCCTCCCGCGGCCTGTAAGAACGATCAAGCGGCGGAACCGCCGCTATGATCGTTCTTACATTGTGCAGAATCGCCGGCTGAAGAGATGGATATCTGGATGATGCCTCTGGCTGCAGGCATCGTCCAGATATTCGCCTGCAATACCCAGGCCGTCAATTGACGGCCACTTAGGATGGTAAATCCCATCCCAGGCCGTCAATTGTCTATGGCTGGGTATTGAAGTGGTTAAAGATTGGGCTATTTATAGCAACAAATAAAAAAAAAATATTTTTTTTTTAAATTGTCGCTCTTTTTTGTTTATAGCGCAAAAAATTAAAAAACCGCAGAGGTGATCAAATACCACCAAAAGAAAGCTCTATTTATGGGGAAAAAGAGGGACGTCAATTTTGTTAGGGAGCCACGTCGCACGACTGCGCAATTGTCAGTTAAAGCGACGCAGTGCCGGAAGCTGAAATTTCACCTGGTCAGGTAGGGGGTATATGTGCCCAGTAAACAAGTGGTTAACAGACCAGAAGCAATAATGCCCTGTACACACGATCGGAATTTCCGATGTAAAAAGTCAGACAGAATTCTTCCATCGGATATTACGACCGTGTGTGTGTGCCCCATCTGACTTTTCTGTCAGAATTTAGAAAGAGAACAATTCCGTTTATCAATCTGTAGGGAACTAGGGAAAAAAAAAAAACGTGCATGTTCAGAATCAAGTCGACGCATGCTCAGAAGCATTGAACTTAATTTTTCTCGGCTCTTCGTAGTGTTTTACGTCACCGCGTTCTTGACGGTCGGAATTTGGAGTGACAGAGTGTATGCAAGACAGCTTGAACAGAAAATCCGATCGTACAAGGCATTAGGTTGTCATGAGGAATACTTTGCGTCTCAAAACTCTAGTTAGCAGTACCCGTGTGTAGCTGTCAGATACAGAGGCCTAGCACCAGCTCGCCTTACATCTGCCATGATTGGAAGCCAAAGCCCCACAGGGCACGTTCAAGTTTTGCACATGCATATTTATGGAAGGGTTGGATGTTACATCTCATATCCACAGCAAGTACCAAATGTTCTATTAGACCAGGGATCCTCAAACTACGGCCCTCCAGCTGTTACAGAACTACAAATCCCATGAGGCATTGCAACACTCTGACATTCACAGACATGACTAGGCATGATGGGAATTGTAGTTCCTGAACACCTGGAGGGCCATAGTTTGAAGACCCCTGTATTAGACCAAGAGGACAAGCAGAAAACCCATGCAGAGGGATGAATCCCTTTTTACCTTGGAGTCCAGGTGGGGACACCCGAGTCATCATAGGGCCCCTGTGCAAAACTAAGTACATGACATGAACCTAATAATTGCAAAGAAATAGGTGAAAAGGTGAAGCCCGACACCATCCAGTTGTTAAACCAGAAGCAGAGTTAAAGGGTCACTAAAGGAAAAAAAAATGTTTTGCTGAAATGACTGTTTACAGGGTATAGAGACATAAAAGTTAACTGATTCCTTTTCAAAATGATTAAAAATAGATAAAAATTAATCATATAATGTGCCTGCAGGTTAGTTTCACTTTTGAACTTTCTTCATGTTTCTGCAAAGTAGAAATAGACACACAGAACAAAAACAAGCAAATCCAGGGCAGTGTTTTGTTTTTAAAATGAATCCGATTGGTTCTGGGAAGTTTTAGACACACAGTAATGACAGCTTAGACCACCGTGAGAAAGCTCCCAGCACTGTGGTTATAAGGAAACAGACAAGCAGGAAATGTGGAGATCAGAGCAGGATTACAGCAACTTCAAAGCAAAAAACGAACAATAAGGACATGAAACCAGTACTGCAGTAAGGTAAAGGAAGCTATTTAGCTAAAAAAAAAAAAAAAATCCTTTAGTGATCCTTTAATTAAAACAAACAATTCCTGCTGCTTGTCACTTTCCTAGAAGTGGGCAGTACCCAGCTGACAGAGGTCCAAGCATCTGCCGACCCACATCAACAAATGCCCCCCCAGTACAGTGGCAAAAATGGCTTACAATGACCACCAATAAAACGGGAGGGGGGGCGTATTTCATCCCACTGACTACCAATGTAAGGTGTCATTCTTTCCACTGACCACCAACATAGGTGGGGAGTTATTTTCACTGACTGCCAACATGAGAGGAGTATTCTGCCCACCGAATGCCAACCTAAGGGGGCCATTCTCCTCACTGACCACCAATGTGATGGGGTATTCTTACAATGACTGCCTATATTGGGGGGGGGGGCATTCTTCCCACTAATGGGCAACGTAAGAGAGCCATTCTCCCCACTGACAGCCAGCGTAAGGGGGAGGGGGGGGGGGATTCTTTCCACTGACCACCAACCGTACAATGTAGGGGGACATTCTCCCCACTGATCACCAATGTAAGGGGGCATTCTTGCATTGGATGATTGGGGGGGGGGGTTCGGTCAAATCACCTTGAAGTCCCAGGTGTAATGGCGGTGGTGTAATATTGGATGATGGGGAGGTGGGTATATCATTTTGAAGTCCCGGCTGTGTTTGAGGGGGGATGTAAGGATGTGGACTGTTGTATAGGATGATGGGGGGGGGGGGAATAACACTTCGAAGCTGTGTTGGGGGGGGGGGTGTTGAAATAATGATGATTAGGGGGTAGTCCCAGCTGTTTTGGGGGGGGTGGAACAATGATGGGGGGTGTTTGTATTGGATGATGATGGGGGGGTATATATGGCCTTTAAGTCCCGGCTGTGTTGGAGGGGGGGGGGGGGTGTTGTAATGATGATGATGGGGAGAGATATATCACCTTGAAATCCCAGCTCTGTTGGGGGGGTGTGTTTGTAGGATGATGATGGGGGGGGGGGGGGGGGTATATCACCTTGAAGTCCTGGGGCTGTGTTGGGGGGGGTGGGGGTTGTTAGGATGATGATGGGGGGGTATATCACCTTGAAGTCCCTGGCTGTGTTGGGGGGGGTGTAAATGATGGGGGGGGGGGGGGGGGGGGGGGGGGGGGGGGGTGGGGGGTGGGTGGGGGGGTGTGGGGTGGGGGGGTCTTTATATCACCTTGAAGTCCTGGCTGTGTTTGGGGGGGGTGTAAATGATGGGGGGGGTTTGTATGATGGGGGGTGGGGAGAGGGGGTATATCACCTTGAAGTCCCGGCTGTGGTTGGGGGGGTGTAATGATGGGGGGGGGCGTTTGGTATGATGTGGGGGAGAGGGGGGTATATGGCACCTTGAAGTGGTGGTCCCGTGCCCCGCGGCTGTTGTGGTGTTGGGGGGGTGTAATGATGAAAGGGGGGGGTGTGTGTATGAGTGTTGTATGATGGATGGGGGGAGGGAGGGTTATATCACCTTTGAAGTCCCCTGGCTGTGTTGGGGGGGGTGTTAATGATGGTGATGGAGGTGGGGGGGGGGGGGGGGGGGGTGAGGGGTATATCATGGGTGATGGAGGGGGTGTATGATGGGGGGGTATATCACCTTGAAGTTGAAGTCCTGGCTCTGTTGGAGGGGGTGATAATGATGGTGGATGAGGTGGGGGGTGGTGGGGGGTGGTTTGTAATGATTGATTGGGGGGAGGGGGGTATAATCACCTTTGAAGTGACCCCACTGCTGTGTTGGGGGGTGTAATGATGGTGATTGGGGGGGGCTGTTATTAATGTAATGATGGGTGGGGGGGGGTGATGGGATGTGGGGAGGGGTGGGGTCGTGTTGGGGGGGGGGGGTATAATCACCTTGAAGTCCCGGGCTGTGTTGGGGGGATGTAATGATGATGGGTGGGGGTTGTTGTATAATCAACCTTGAAGTCCGGCGGGCTGTGTTGGGGGGGTTGTAAATGATGGTGATGGAGGTGGGGGGGGGGTGATATGGGATGAGGGGGGGTAATATTATCACCCTTGAAGTCCCGGCTCGTGTTGGGGGGTGTAATGATGGTGAGGGGGGGGGGGGTGTTGTATGATGATTGGGGGGGTTGTATGATGGGGGGTATATCACCTTGAAGTCCCCCGGATGTGTTTGGGGGGGTGGGGGTAATGATGTGATGGGGGTGGGGGGTGTTGTATGATGATTGGGGCTGGGGGGGGGGTTGTATGATGATTGGGGGGAGGGGTATATCACCTTGAAGTCCCCCTCCCATGGCTGTGTTGGGGGGTGTAATGATGGGGGGGCTGTATATCACACTTGAAGTCCCGGCTGTGTTGGAGGGGTGTAATGATGGTGATGGGGGGGGGTGGGGGGGGGGGGGGGGTGTGTTGTATGATGATTGGGGGGGGGTGTATGATGATTGGGGGGGAGGGGTATTATCACCTTGAAGTCCCGGCTGTGTTGGGGGGGGGTGTAATGATGGTGATGATGGGGGGGGAAGGTGGGGGGGTGTTGTAATGATGATTGGTGGGGAGGGTTGTAGGATGGATGGGGTGGGTATATCAACCTTGAAGTCCCGGATGTGTTGGGGGGGGGGGAGGGGGGGGGGGGGGGGGGGGGGGGGGGGGGTTGTTGTAGGATGTGGGGGTATATCACCTTGAAGTCCCGGATGTGTTTGGGGTGGGGGGGGGTGTAATGATGATGATATGGGGGGGTATATACCTTGAAGTCCCTGCTGTGTTGGGGGGTGTAATGATGGGGGGGGGTTGTAGGATGGGGGGGGTATATCACCTTGAAGTCCCAGCTGTGTTGGGGGGGGGGGTTTGTGTAATGATGATGGGGGGGTTGTAGGATGGGGGGGGGGGGGGGGGGTTATATCACCTTGAAGTCCCGGATGTGTTGTGGGGGGGTGTAATGATGATGGATGATGAATGGGGGGGTTGTAGGATGGGGGGGTATATCACCTTGAAGTCCGGCTGTGTTGGGGGGTGTATGTAATGGGGGGGTGTTGTAGGATGATGGGGGGAGGGGGGGGGTATATCACCTTGAAGTCCCGGATGTGTTTGGGGGGGGGGGGTGTGTAATGATGATGGTGGGTGGGGTTGTAGGATGGGGGAGGTATATCACCTTGAAGTCCCGGATGTGGTTGGGGGGGGTGTAATGATGATGATGGGGGGGGGCTGTAGGATGGGGGGGGGGTGTATATCACCTTGAAGTCCCGGCTGTGTTGGGGGTGGTGTGTAATGATGGTGATGGGGGGGGGGGGGGGTGTAGGATGATGGGGGAGGGGGTATATCACCTTGAAGTCCCGGCTGTGTTGGGGGGTGTAATGATGATGGGGGGTGTAATGATGGTGATGGTGATGGGGGGGGGGTTGTAGGATGATGGGGGGTATATCACCTTGAAGTCCCTGCCGTGTTGGGGGGTGGTGTATGTATGATGGTGATGGGGGGGGGGGGGGTTGTAGGATGATGGGGGGAGGGGGGTATATCACCTTGAAGTCCCGGCTGTGTTGGGGGGTGTAATGATGGGGGGGGTTGTAGGATGGGGGGGGGTATATCACCTTGAAGTCCCGGCGTTGTGTTGGGGGGTGTAATGATGATGGGGGGGTGTATTGTATGATGGTGAGGGGGGGGGGGGGTAGGGGGGGGTTGGTTAGGATGGGGGGGGGGGGTAGGATGATGGGGGGGAGGGGGGTATATCACCTTGAAGTCCCGGCTGTGTTGGGGAGTGTAATGATGATGGGGGGGGGTTGTAGGATGATGGGGGGAGGGGGGTATATCACCTTGAAATCCCGGCTGTGTTGGGGGGGTGTAATGATGATGATGGGGGGGGGTGTGTAATGATAATTGATGATGGGGGGGGGGGTTGTATATCACCTTGAAGTCCGGCTGTGTTGGGGGGTGTTAACGATGATGATGGGGGGGTGTAATTGATGGTGATGGGGGGGGGGGGGGGTTGTATATCACCTTGAAGTCCGGCTGTGTTGGGGGTGTGTAATGATGATGGGGGGGGGTGTAATGATGGGTGATGGGGGGGGGGGGTTGTAGGATGATGGGGGGAGGGGGGGTATATCACCTTAAAGTCCCGGCTGTGTTGGGGGGTTGTAATGATGATGATGATGGGGGGGGGTGTAATGATGGTGATGGGGGGGGTTGTAGGATGATGGGGGGAGGGGGGTATATCACCTTGAAGTCCCGGCTGTGTTGGGGGGGTGTAATGATGATGATGGGGGGGTGTTGTAATGATGGTGATGGGGGGGGGGGGGTTGTATATCACCTTGAAGTCCGGCTGTGTTGGGGGGTGTAATGATGATGATGGGGGGGGGGGGGGTGTAGGATGGGGGGGGTACATCACTTGAAGTCCCGGCTGTGTTGGGGGGTGTAATGATGGTGATGGGGGGGGGGGGTGGGTGTAGGATAATGGGGGGAGGGAGGTATATCACTTTGAAGTCCCGGCTGTGTTGGGGGGTGTAATGATGATGATGGGGGGGGGGGGGTTGGGGGGGGGGTACATCACCTTGAAGTCCGGGCTGTGCTGGGGGGTGTAGGGATGGGGGGGGGGGGGGGTTGTTGGATGGGGGGGGGGGGGGTACACCTTGAAGTCCCGGCTGTGCTGGGGGGTGTAATGATGATGATGGGGGGGGGGGGGGGGGGGGTTGTAGGATGGGGGGGGGGTACATCACCTTGAAGTCCCGGCTGTGTTGGGGGGTGTAATGATGATGATGGGGGTACATCACCTTGAAGTCCCAGCTGTGTTGGGGGGGTGTAATGATGATGATAGGGGGGGGTTTGTAGGATGGGGGGGGGGGGGTACATCACCTTGAAGAGTCCCGGCTGTGTTGGGGGGTGTAATGATGATGTGGGGGGGGGGGGGGTTGTAGGGGGGGGGGGGGGGGGTACATCACCTTGAAGTCCGGCTGTGTTGGGGGGTTGTAATGATGATGGGGGGGGGGTTGTAGGATGGGGGGAGGGGGGTACATCACCTTGAAGTCCCGGCTGTGTTGGGGGGTGTAATGATGATGGGGGGGGGGTTGTAGGATGGGGGGAGGGGGGGGGGTACATCACCTTGAAGTCCCGGCTGTGTTGGGGGGTGTAATGATGATGGGGGGGGGGGGGTTGTAGGATGGGGGGGGGGGGGGGGGTACATCACCTTGAAGTCCCGGCTGTGTTGGGGGGTGTAATGATGATGGGGGGGGGGTTGTAGGATGGGGGGAGGGGGGTACATCACCTTGAAGTCCGGCTGTGTTGGGGGGTGTAATGATGATGGGGGGGGGGGTGTGTAGGATGGGGGGGGTACATCACTTGAAGTCCCGGCTGTGTTTGGGGGGTGTAATGATGATGGGGGGGGGGGGTTGTAGGATGGGGGGGGTACATCACCTTGAAGTCCCGGCTGTGTTGGGGGGTTGGGGGTGTGTTATATGATGGGGGGGGGGGGGGGGGGTTGTGGGGGGGGGTTGTAGGATGGGGGGGGTACATCACCTTGAAGTCCCGGCTGTGTTGGGGGGGTGTAATGTAATGATGATGATGGGGGGATGGGGTATGGGGGGGGGGGGGTACATCACCTTGAAGTCCCGGTGGGGGTTGTGTTTGGGGGGTGTAATGATGATGATGGGGGGGGTACATCACCTTGAAGTCCCGGCTGTGTTGGGGGGTGTAATGATGATGATGGGGGGGGGGGGGGGGTACATCACCTTGAAGTCCCGGCTGTGTTGGGGGGGTATGTAATGATGATGAGGGAGGGGGGGGGGGGGGTTGTAGGATGGGGGGGTACATCACTTGAAGTCCGGCTGTTGTTGGGGGGGTGTAATGATGATGATGGGGGGGGGGGGGGGTACATCACTTTCAAGTCCCGGCTGTGTTGGGGGGTGTAATGATGGTGATGGGGGGGTTGTAGGATGGGGGGGGGTACATCACCTTGAAGTCCCGGCTGTGTTGGGGGGTGTAATGATGATGATGGGGGGGGGTACATCACCTTGAA
Organism: Rana kukunoris; assembly: GCA_029574335.1. Classification (NCBI taxonomy): domain Eukaryota; kingdom Metazoa; phylum Chordata; class Amphibia; order Anura; family Ranidae; genus Rana; species Rana kukunoris. The sequence goes on from CM056054.1 coordinate 38,043,453, forward strand.
GTCCCAGCTGTGTTGGGGGGTGTAATGATGATGATGGGGGGGGGGGGTACATCACCTTGAAGTCCCAGCTGTGTTGGGGGGTGGGTGTAATGATGATGATGGGGGGGGGGTTGTAGGATGGGGGGGGGTACATCACCTTGAAGTCCCGGCTGTGTTGGGGGGTGTAATGATGATGATGGGGGGGGGGGGGTACATCACCTTGAAGTCCCGGCTGTGTTGGGGGGGTTGTAATGATGATGATGGGGGGGGGGGGGGGGGTACATCACCTTGAAGTCCCGGCTGTGTTGGGGGGTGTAATGATGATGATGGGGGGGGGGGTACATCACTTGAAGTCCGGCTGTGTTGGGGGGTGTATATGATGATGATGTGGGTGGGGGGGGGGTACATCACCTTGAAGTCCCGGCTGTGTTGGGGGGGGTGTAATGATGATGATGGGGGGGGGGGGGGGGTACATCACCTTGAAGTCCCGGCTGTGTTGGGGGGGTTGTAATGATGATGATGGGGGGGGGGGGGGGGTGGTTGTAGGATGGGGGGGTACATCACCTTGATAGTCCGGCTGTGTTGGGGGGGTGTGTAATGATGTTGATGATGGGGTGGGGGGGGGGGGGGTACATCACTTTCAAGTCCCGGCTGTGTTGGGGGGTGTAATGATGGTGATGAGGGGGGGGGGGTTGTAGGATGGGGGGGGGGTACATCACACTTGAAGTCCCGGCCCTGTGTTGGGGGGTGTAATGATGATGATGGGGGGGGGTACATCACCTTGAAGTCCCAGCTGTGTTGGGGGGGTGAATGATGATGATGGGGGGGGGGGGGGTATCATCACCTTGAAGTCCCAGCTGTGTTGGGGGGGTTGTAATGATGATGATGGGGGGGGTTGTAGGATGGGGGGGGGGTTATCATCACTTGAAGTCCCGGTGTGTTGGGGGGTGTAATGATGATGATGGGGGGGGGGTACATCACCTTGAAGTCCCGGCTGTGTTGGGGGGTGTAATGATGATGATGGGGGGGGGGGTACATCACTTGAAGTCCCGGCTGTGTTGGGGGGTGTAATGAGATGATGGGGGGGTGGGGGGGGGGGGTACATCACCTTGAAGTCCGGTGTCGCTTGTGTCTGGAGGTGTCCATCCTCCAGGGTCCAGAGGGATCTCAGTAGCTTGGCCAGCTGTTCGGTGACCTCTCCTCGGTCTAGTGTCCCGGGACTGGGCAGCGGGCTGCCCTCATTGTATTGCTCTAAGCCCAGGAACTCGGCGAACAGGTCGGTGTTGCTGAGGCATTGCAGCACGGCGTTCATGAAGCAGGTATTGCCGTGATTCTTGAGGCCGGACAGGCCGGGGGTCCGGGGACTGGCCGGGGCAGTGAGGGCGGGGGACGAGCTGCCATCACTGGGGGGGTCGGGTTGAGGCTCTCGGCAGGGGGATGCTTTGTCCCGGTTGGGGGTCTCGGCCTCCTGCTCGCTGCTCAGGTGGGATAAGGTGCTGAGAGTCCGCAGGAAGCGGCTGACAAATCCCCCCCGCCGCCAGAACAGCTTCTTCCCCACCTTCTTCTCCTTCCCGCCCTGCACCACCACCGCCGCCTGCGACATGAGGGCATCCCCCGTCCTGCACACACCGGGTACAGTGCGCCCAGGAGCCGAGGCCCTCCGGCTGCAGCACGCTTCCCTTCCGGTAGATTAGGGGGGGGGGGTATACCGTGCAGAATACCCGCACCGGTGGTGGCGCCGGTCACGTGACCGAGAGACGCAAGTCGCCCGGGCCCATCTTTGTTCAGGGCAAAAGGGGAGCGTCGCCAGCCGGGGGGTTGCTATGGTGGCAATTTATCACCGCCCACTTCAGTGGCAAGCTGACGAATAACTTGCTAGGCGCGGCTGTCACTGTGCAGGGGGCGGTGATGTGTTGACAGGGGGCGTGGCATTAGGCATAGGCAGCTATACCTGCAGTCGACCAGTGAGCATGGGGCAGATAACTTACAGTAAAACCTTGGTTTGAGAGTAACTTGGTTATTATTAAAGGGCTCAGAGGTCCCCAGGGCCCCATGTGTCAAACCTCCCTTTTTTTTTTATAAATGTTTATTTTTTTATTTTTGTTTATATATTGTTTTTTTTTTATTCTTTATTAAAGGGCCCAGAGGGCCCTGGAAGGCAACCCCCCCTTTTTTTTATATAAATGTTTATATTTTTTTATATATATTTTTTCATTTATTTTTTATTAAAGGGCCCAGAGGTTTCTTTTTATTAAAGGGCCCAGAGGTCCCAGATGGAAACCCCCATTATTTATAATTTCTTTTTATAAAAAAAAAAAATATTAAAGGACCCAGAGGTCCCCAGGGCCCCAGATGGCAACCACCCTTTAAAAAAAAATATATATATATTATATATATATATTTTTCTCTCTTTTTTTCTTTTTATTAAAGGGCTCAGAGGTCCCCAGGGCCCGGGATGGCTACCCCCTTTTTTTTAATATATTTTTCTTTATTTATTCTTTTTTTGTGAAGGGCCCCTCAAATTCGCGGCAGCTCCCCCTCCCCGCTTCTCAATTTCAGGCGGCAGCAGCCCCCCCCCCCGGTTCTCCAGGGGGCCCATGCCTGAAGCTGTGTAAGGGGCCCCATAATTCCTGATGGCGGCCCTGCCCTTTATATAGGAGTCCCCCCCAGGCTTCTAGAATCTTCCATAGCTGGTTTCAAGGGTCCCCTCTTTATTGTTTTTAGTCACCCTGACCTACTTTCCAGGGAACCTTGACCTACTTTTAGCTGTCACTGTCCCATTCTCCAGCTCTCAGTAAAAGTTCTTATTGCAGAAACACGCATTTAAATTACCTTTGTGCAGCAATCCCCTCGTTTCCACCATCTAGAAGACTCTAATCTCATGTTGTAATGGGTTAATGTTACACTGTTCCCAACAGCAAGGTCAGTCTCTTATTGTTAAAGTGGAACTAAACCCATCAATTTAAAGGTTTCCCAAAACAGTTCCATCCAAGGCATGATGTGAATGACAACTGCCACAGCTCTATCAACAAAACTGCCAAGCCATCAAATGGGTGGTGTCATAACTGATCACAGCTGCATCACCATGGCAACAGAAGTTCTGAGGCTGAGTAAACAACTGATGACCTCATAGTGCAGACTCCAACTGCCAATAAAAGCTGGGCTTCCAGGCACAAATGGTCAGTTGACCTCTGGAAGTGACAGAGAGCAGTTGTATCTCAACTTTCAGCTGTGTTTGATCAGTTTAACTCTAAAAGAGACAGAAAACAGTTATAATGCTGCTTCAGGAATATTTACATCGCTTTATTGATGACCCTAAGTGGCTGAGACAGAACATTACGCAATGTTCTTTTAACCGTATACACAGCTCGATGCTGGATTATATGGGATTTTCGGGAATTGTTGCCATGGCAATTCTTTCAGTTACCCTTTTCATTGTCTTACTGCTGGTTTTCTTACAGATTCGAAAGGTGTGGAACTTTGGCTGTGTGGCTTGGGTGTATGATGCTGACAGCTCTATGAATGGCACATACCAGGTGCCCTATGGTTTTAACAAGAAACCTCATCAAGACCAGGGCTTTTTCTCATGGATCCCGGCTGTCTTTCACTTGAAATATAGCGACATCTATAAGCGATGTGGTCAGGATGCCCAACATTATTTGTCCTTTCAAAGACACCTAATTTACTTTCTTGCTGTTGCCAGTATCATCTCGCCATGTGTGCTGATACCTCTCAACATGATGGGGACTGCATCCACGGGAAAGGGACTTTTTATAAAGACAACAATGGCAAATATACGAGATCGAGATGAATTCTTGTGGCCCCATTTTATAATTGGGCTCATTCTATCGGCTTGTATGATAGGCTTCATACGAAAACACTCATCCTCCATACACTATCAGGATGAGGATGAGGTAAAACACAGGGTTTTTATTCATAGACTACCACAAAATGCAGATGAGGAAACAATCAGGAAGCACTTCGATGAAGCCTATCCTTCCTGTAAAGTGGAGAGAATTCATTTGTGCAGGGATGAATATAAAAAAGAACTAAAAGACTCCTACCAGTCACATATTGGATCAGCCTATGTGACATTTTCTAAGAACTCAATGGCCAACTTGATTCTTAAAGACTTTAATGCCATTTCATATCACAGAAGACCCCAATCGAGCGTGAGTGACCAGCTGAATATCTCCCGCTGGTCTGTGCCTCGTGCACACTACCCAGAAGACATATTATGGAAAAACATGTCTGTTTGTGGCTGGAAGTGGTGGGCCCGATTCCTGTGTATTAATGGATTGCTTTTTGCCCTGCTATTATACCTGACAACTCCAGAAATGATTGTCACTAATCTGGAAACATGGAAAATAACAAAACCGCTCTATTTTTTGGATAGGGCTCTCAAATTTTTCCCAGCTTTGTCACTGTGGATATTTTCTGTAATACTTAGGACCATGGTTTATTTGTCCACTCCATATGAGGCACATTGGTTTAAATCTGCGGAGAACAGAATGATGATGTACAAAATGTTCTCCTACCTTATTTTTATAGTCCTCATATCACCATCACTGGGCCTCAACAGCTTATATGCATTCTTTAAGTGGTTGTTTACAGAACTGCCAGATTCTAATAATGTGGCCAGACTGGAATGTCTATTTTGGCCTAGCCGAGGAGCCGTTGTTATCCATTATGTGATCATTGCTACTTTTGTTGGCAATGCAATGGACTTGGTGCGAATTCCAGAATTCCTAAGGTATATCGCACGCATGGCTTCTGTAAAATCCACCGCAGACAGAATACGCAAAATGGAGACTCAGGCTAACGATTTTTCATATGGAGAGATGTATGCCAGAAAACTGTGTGTCATCACAGTTGTTATGGCATACAGTAACATTTCCCCGTTGGTGGTACCCTGTGGTTTACTTTACATGTCAGTAAAACATTTTATAGATGCACACAACCTCTATTATGTGCATCTTCCAACCAAACAGGACAGAAGTGTACATAAAGCCGCAGTGGGATTGTCCATAGCAGCTCCAATCTTCTGCCTAACGTGGCAGTTCCTTTTCTGTGTCCTGCGGAGAGGTTGGATTCCACTGACTGTAATCCAGGGAGCTGTTCTGCTCATTTTGATCATGTATTCCCTGATCAAAGCTTTAAGTGGCGTTCTCAACTTCAGTGCATGCATGTATAAGACCAAGGAGTCCAATCCAGCATCATCGGCTAGCATAAGCAGAGAGGACGGTTCTCAGAAGTCACCTGTGCACAGCCCAAGTGTCGTCATAAACATTGAGATGGAAGAGGAGCAACAGAACACAAATTCAAGTGAACCACAGGGGGATGTGTGCAAATTCTGTAAGAACTGTCCTTTAAGTAGCATTCTCAACAATTTCAGTGCATGCATGTATAAGACCAAGGAACCAAATCCAGCATCACCGACTAGCTTAAGCAGAGAGGACGGTTCTCAGAAGTCACCTGTGCACAGCCCAAGTGTCGTCATAAACATTGAGATGGAAGAGGAGCAACAGAACACAAATGCAAGTAAACCACAGGGGGATGTGTGCAACTTCTATAAGAACTATCCTTTAAGTGGCGTTCTCAACAATTTCAGCGCATGCATGTATAAGACCAAGGAAACAAATCCAGCATCACCGACTAGCAAAAGCAGAGAGGACAGTTCTGAGAAGTCACCTGTGCACAGTCCAAGTGTCGTCATAAACATTGAGATGGAGGAGAAGCAACAGAACACAAATGCAAGTGAAGCACAGGGGGAAAAAGACTTGCGAGAGAAAAGGAAGAGGGACGGGAAAGAGGGAGAGAGGGGGAGAGGGGAGGTGAAGGGGGGAAGAGAGAAAAAGAGGAAGCAGAGAGAGAGAAGGCGTGAAAGAGAGAGAAGATGTGAGAGAGAGAGAAGGAAGACCAAGGAAACAAATCCAGCATCACCGACTAGCATAAGCAGAGAGGACAGTTCTGAGAAGTCACCTGTGCACAGCCCAAGTGTCGTCATAAACATTGAGATGGAAGAGAAGCAACAGAACACAAATGCAAGTGAAGCACAGGGGGCAAAAGACTTGCAAGAAAAAAGGAAGAGGGACAGGAGAGAGGGAGAGAGGGGGAGAGGGGAGGTGAAGGGGGGGAGAGAGAAAAGGGAGAAGCAGAGAGAGAGAAGGTGTGAAAGAGAGAGAAGATGTGAGAGAGAGAGAAGGTGGAAACGTAGAGAGAGAAGGGGTGAGAGAGAGAAGGGGTAAAGAGAAAGTGGAAATGTAAAGAGAGAAGGGATGAGAGAGAGAAGGGATGAGAGAGAGAAGGGGTGAGAGAGAGAGAGCGAAAAGGGGTGAGAGAGAGAGAGCGAGAAGGGGTGAGAGAGAGAAAGAGAAGGGGAGGGAGAGAGAGAGAAGGGGAGAGAAAGATAGAGAAGGTGAGGGAGAAAGAGAGAGAGAAGGGGAGGGAGAAAGAGAGAGAGAAGGGGAGGGAGAGAGACAAGGGGAGAGAGAGAAGGGGAGGGAGAGAGACAAGGGAAGAGAGAGAATGGAAGTGAGAGAGAGAGAGAGAGAGAGAGAAGGGGAGTGAGAGAGAGAGAAAGGGAGTAAGAGAGAGAGAAGGGGGAGAGAGGGAGAAGGGGGAAGAGAAAGAGAAGGGGAGAGAAATAGAAGAGAGAGTGAGAAGGAGAGAGAGAGAGAAAAGGGGAGGATGAGGGAGAGGGGGAGGAAGGAGGGGAGGGAGAGGAGGATGGAGAGGGGGAGGGGACCGAGAGGGGGAATAAGAGAAGGGGGAGAGAGAAGGAGAGGGGGGATGAGTGAGAGAGAGGGGAATTGGGGGACAAATGGCCTGTGACACCCAGAGACTTTTGAGGGATGGGGGGTGCTCCTGTGCCGGCATCACCAATGACTCTTATGTCTAGGGTCACCCTATGTCCGATAGGGGCATAGGGTGACTGAGAAATTATATCTCGGATTACATAAGATGGGACATTACTGATAAGTCATGTATTGCAGGATATCTTGGAAAATTACAGTTTGGTTAATACTGACCCTCAACTGGTCAATTATGACTCCTTCAATCCTTAACCTAGGCTGTTGAGATGCTAATTGAGTCTGCTTCTGAAAGACCTTTCATTGTGTATGCCATGGGTCTTCAAACTACGGCCCTCCAGTTGTTCAGGAACTACAATTTCCATAATGCCTAGTGATGTCTGTGAATGTCAGTGTGTTACAATGCCTTATGGGATGTGTAGTTCTACAACATCTGGAGGGCCGTAGTTTGAGGATCCCTACTGTATGCTAATAACACTGTTTAAATTGATGATCAGGTGTGAATAGCTTATTGTCGGAGACAGAACGTCTGTGCCAGGAGAATATAGTAGACCAGTACTGTGTGACTGCACAGAGGAGACCAACAATGTATGTAGTGAAAAAGGTGTTTATTTACAACAAGTGAAGACAACCAGTGCAAAAGATAGTATATACAATCAAAGGGGAGATACCGTATCCGTAAACAAGCCAGGCCGAGGTTATACACAGGGGAAGTCAGCAGATGGGTGAGGATGGGAACCCAACAGAGCAGGGAGCGGATGGATGGTCAGGCTGCAGGGCAGGAATCCAAGGGGAAGGATAAGTCCAGGATGGGCTCAGGATAGGGATCGGAATCAGGGATAAGAATTAGGGTCCAGAAAGCAGGGTCAGCGAGGAGTGATTACACATGCCGGGTATTTATAGAGGCGTGCTTATTGCATTCAGGTCACACCTGAACACAGGAAGGTAGGGCTGGTGCAAGGATTTTTGACACCCTAGGCGAAACCTAATTTGCCGTGCTTATGTATACCCTACCTTTTTTTTTTTTCAAAGTGTATTTTTTTTGTGTGCGTGAACTCGAGAGAGAGGAGCCAGACTGCAGGAGTTGGGAGTAGGCAGACCCCCCCCGGAGGCAATCGCCATCCTTCTCCATGCCCCTGGTGGCAATGGCGGGTGGGAGGGGGGCCTCCCACTCACCCCACCCTACCTGCTCCTCTTGGGAGCCCAACTGGGGGCCCAGCGGGACCCCAATGGGGCAGAGGGACTCCCCCTATGAGGGAGTGAGGGATTACATAAGATGGGACATTACTGATAAGTCATGTATTGCAGGATATCTTTGAATATTACAGTTTGGTTAATGCTGACCCACAACCGGTCAATAATGACTTCTTCAATGCTTAACCTAGGCTGTTGAGATGCTAATTAAGTCTGCTTCTGAAAGACCTTTTATTGTGTATGCTAATAACACTGTTTAAAGCCTATTGATGATCAGGTGTGAATAGCTTATTGTCAGAGACGTCTGACATAGGAATGTGTATTCTGCAAGCGAATCACTTATTGGCAGAGTCAGGATGTCTGGTGGATAATGAACTCTTCTGAATGTCATCACTAAAAGAATGTGATTGAAGCCCCATTGTGTGACGTGTGGGTGGAGTGTGTCTTTGTTCCTTTGATTAACTGTACCATGTTTGTACTGTATATAAGAAAGCTAAGGTACCATTAAAAGTGGTCATTCATACATTTGAAACCAGAAAGAACAAAGCTTGTGTCTTGTCTTAATTCTGGGAAATGGAATGGATCGTGTCTACATGGATTGTCGGACTGTCGAATAAGCTGTCTTGGGTTGATGGAAGATTGTAAACTGTTGTGACCGTTACAGAAGGTACTCTTGTAAAGAGGCCTACGAGTTTCTAAACATGACACATAGTGAAGAGGAGGTCACACATCTGTCAGATTCTGGCTCCGAATACAATCCCGTAGAAGACAGCAGCTCCATGTCAGATAGCTCTGACAATGAAGAAGAGGTCCCTGCTAAGGTCAAGCGTACCCGACCCCATTCTGATGTTGTTGAGGTGCAAGAACCGCAGGTCCTCTTGTATGTAGCAGAGAGCCAGTACTAACACCGCTATTCCTTCTGGTGAACTGGCAAGCACCAGCGGCCAGGGCCGCCATCAGGAATTATGGGGCACCTTACACAGCTTCAGGCACCCCCCCTGGAGCAGAGAACCGGGGGGGGTGCTGCCGCTCCTGAAATTGAAACTGAGAAAATTGAAAAGGGGGGGCCCTTTACAATAAAATTAAATAAAGAAAATATATAAAAATAAGCGGAGTAGCCATCCGGGGCCCCGGGGGCCTCTGGGCCCTTTAATAAAAAAAAAAAGTAATAACAAAAAAATATATATATATAAAGAAATTACATTTTTTTAATAAACAAAATTACAAAATGGGGGTTGCCATCGGGAAAGAAAAATGAAAAAAAGAAACCTCTGGGCCCTTTAATAAAAAATAAATAAAAAATATATGTATAAAAAAAAGGGGGTTGTCATCCGGGGGCCTGGGGACCTCCGGGTCCCTGGAGATCTCTGGGCCCTTTAATAAAATATATATATAAAGCCGTGACTCCAGTGCTGTAGGAGGTGATTTCACCATCACCACCACAGTTAAAAAAAAAGAGCCCAGCACAGAGGCTTACGTTCAGCGCATCATCCACGGAGCATGCGCAGTGAGTGCGGCTCCACTCGCCCCCTTGTGCGCATGCTCACAACTTCCGTCGGCACCACTTCCTGGGAAACGTCAGCGCAATGCCTTCCGTTGGGCGCTTAAAAGCGCAGGCGGAAACGCCATTCCGGCGCAAAAGTAGTTCCGTTTCCCCCCACCCCAGGGAAGATACTTTTGCTCAGTGATGGCTGCTTCCGCTACCCCCAAAGAGAGGAGGAACCTCAATTTTAATTCCCAGGAGGTCTCGGTCATCATATCAGCAATGGAGTCTGTTAATGAGTTACTCCATGGGAAAAAAAAGCCGGAAGACCAGCCGGGAGAGAAAGCAGGGCATCCTGGAGACCATTGCTGCCAGGGTGAATGTCTTGGGGTACTCCACCCGGACTGCTTCGGACATTCAGAAAAAAATAAATGACTTGCGGCGCAAGGTCAAGGGCAAGGTGGCCACCATCAGGAGGCATGAGAGGGCACAGGTGGTGGTCCCCCATGTCCTGTCAGCCTGACCGCAGAGGAGGAGGTGGTCCCACGCTGCCTGGACAGGGAGCGGAGAGTTGGAGGGGGTCCCTGGATATGACTCCATGGAGGAAGGCTCCAGGACAGGTAAGTGTTTTTTATCCCCTATTTGGTGTGTTGCATGTGGGGGGGGGGGGGGGGGGGGGTACATGTGCCAAGTGTGTGGGACCACCAACATGTGTCTTCTTTGTGTCATCCACAGATGACGGAGCTGGGCCATCATCTCTTGGCGGCCAGTCCACCCCAACCTCCCAACGGGATCGTGATGATGAGCCGCTGGGTGCTGAAGAGACCGAGGTGGAGGAGAGTGCCCACACCACCTCTGCAGAGGTCGTTGTGGAGGAGCCTGTCCCTGAACAGGACTTCATCTTATTGTTGGAGGAGTCCTCCTCTTCAGCAGGGCCCTCTGTCATCCCCTCCCCCATCCTCGGTAGCCCCTCAAGGGCGACTCCATCCCCACGGGGACAACCTTCTCCTGCCCCCAGGAAGGCCACCCGGAAGACCAGGGGGGTGTGTGATCTGGTCGAGGACCAGGTGGTGTTGGACCACGCCCAAGCAGACCAGCAGATGGGGGAGATTGCTGGCCACCTGGACCGGGTCGCTGACAGCCTGGGCTCCATGTCGCAGCTGCCCAGTGGTTTTCAGAACCTTGTTACCAGCCTGGGGGAGGTGCAGGCTGATGTCCGGCACCTGACAGCAGCTGTAACATGCCAACACTGCTGCCATCCGGGAAGAGGGGAGGCAGCGGCAGCGTGACCAGCGGCATCAAGTCACCCGCCAGTTGAGGATGCAGGCCCAGACTAACCTCTATCTGAGCCGGATTGCAGTGGCCTTGGAGGGCATGCAGCCAACAGCTGCCCGGAGTGGCCCACCCGGGATCAGCCTCCTCAAGATGCCCCCCCACCCCCACCCCCACCACCACCCACTCTCCTCCAGGCAGCTGAGGAGCCCCGAGAGTGCCCCCAAGGAGGAGCCCCCGTCATCCCAGATGAGGGTTTTTTTTTTATTTGGTTTATATTTTTATTATTTTTATTACTCAGGTTATGAGTTTTTTGTTATTTTTATACTCAGTTATGAGTTTATATTTTATTTTCTTGCTCAGGTTATGATGATTTTTTATTTCTTTTGAACTGCACACGGTCAAGGAGTGCAGGGGACAGTGTGAATGGTGTGTGAATGTGAGGGGGTGGCACTCCTGACAGTAAGGGGTGTCACCCTCGGCCGTGGTGGTGAAGTTAACCCCACGGCTGTATGAATGACGTGTGAAAGGTGTATGAATGGACAGTGACATCATTGGGGCCTTGACGCTGGCGTTGCTGCTCCCAAGTCCTACATGCTGGACTTGGGCTAATCCAATGCGATGTGGATGTGGTGTGTATGATCTAGGGACATCAGTGGTGTACACGCGTGCATTGTCCGTGTGATCAATGTTTTGGTTTATTGTCCAAAGATGCCTACGGCGAGGACCCTCCTGACTGCTCTTCCATCAGCAGACTGGTTCTCCTCTGGCAGGTGGGGACTGTGTGGGTCGGGGGTCAGGTCATCACGCATGTCAATCTGCAGGCTTTTTCTCATAGCAAAGTTGTGCAGAATGCAACATGCACCGATGATCTGACACACAAAGGTAGGGAATACAATAGGGTCCCCCCCGACTTATCCAGGCAGCGGAAACGGGACTTCAGGAGCCCAAATGTTTGCTCCACCACTGCACGGGTTTTGATGTGTGCTTCATTGTATTTTCTCTCTCCTCTGGTTTGGGGGTTGCGGAAAGGAGTCATTAGATGGGGTCCCAGTGCATATGCAGAGTCACCTGGAAGGGAAAAGACAGGAGGATGTTAGTCGTGCATGTGCCACTTCTGATGTGCATCACGGGAGGGGATAGTCATGCCTGACTCCCATGTCACTCACCAACCAGCCAGCTGTCCCCATACATGTTCTGCTCGAATTCTGCTGGGGATGGGACTCTGATTGTATATGAAGCTGTCATGGCTGGACCCGGGGTGTTTGGCACGGACGTGCCATATGAGGCGTTGGGCATCGGCTATCACCTGTACGTTGATGGAATGCCAATGCTCCGATTGCGGTATATGTGCTCTGTGGCACTGGGGGGCTTGAAGGGCCACATGTGTGCAATCAATGGCCCCCACAGTGTGTGGGAATCTGGCAATGTTGTAGAAATCTGTCATTGCCTTCAGCCGCAGCTCCTCAGTGGTGGGTCTGATGAACTGGTTGGACATGCGTCTGAGGATTGCAGGGACAACCTGGTGCACACATCTGCTTATGGAGGACTGTGACATCCCAGCCACCACTCCATTTGTACGCTGGAATGATCCACTTGCAAGGAAATGAAGTGTTGCCAGGACCTTCACCAGTGGCTGCACTGCTTGTGAGCGGTGTGTCTTGCTGGTGATGTCACCCTGCAGGGTTGTGGTTAGTTCAAGTATTGCATCTGGGCTGAATCTGAAGAGGCGATACACCTCATCACCCATGCCAAAGAGGTTCATACGCGTGCGGTATATCCTCTCACGTGCCCGCCTCCTCCGTAGCGAGGGACCCAGTACTAGTCTTAGGACCACGAGTGCCCCTGGCATGTTGGCACACAGAGGTGTTGTCCTTGCAAGTGTGGTTGTTCAGCTTGCTAGTTTCGTCGGTAACGCTGCTGTAGCTGCTCTCCTGTTGACCTGTGACCGTCTGGAGTAAAGATAAAGCAGCGTTTTGTAGAAATAACTTTGCGCCGGACGGACGAGATACGCGCGGCGCATGTAGCCAGCGTATGGTGCTAATCCGTTCCTGAATTGGGAAAAATCCCTCATTTGCATATTTGCAGGGGAAATCAATAGGCGCGACTAATGCGCCAAGCGAAATTAAGCGCTGACGATACTCTGGCGTCGGAACGTTCCGCCGGTCGCAAATGGCCCGTTATTGGGCGCATCTAGTTTGGTGGGTACGGGCACATAGAAACGACGGCGCATCTTCACAGTTACGCGGCGCATATCGAAATACTCCAGCGCAAGTGTTGCTGAATCTGGCCCTATGTCGGCGTATCAGTAGATACGCCGGCTTAATTCTTTGTGGATCTGGCCCACGGTCTTCCTGCCCTTTCCTGGGTTGATGACATCTGACTGCCTAGGAGGGAGACTCCATTTCCTTCTGTACTTCCGGTGACATCTCTGTGGGACATTCCCAGCTCGATCGATCCACTGTTGTACGACATTTGGGTCCATTGGTTGGGGTAAGCGCATACAGTATGTATTCCACCTCATATTTGAAGATTTCTGTTGGAAAGTTCCTCACCACCTCATGACATCTTCATCGTTTTATTGTTTATGGACACTATGGGCCAGATTCAGGTAGAATTCAGCGCAAGTACTGTTATTCACATAGCAGTTGCGCGTAAACTTGCGCCAGAGTAACGATAATGCGCTGGCGTAACCCGACGCAAGTGGAAGTGGGTGTGATCATATGTAAATGATGGGCGGAGCCCAGCGCAGAGGCTTACGTTCAGCGCATCATCCACGGAGCATGCGCAGTGAGTGCGGCTCCACTCGCCCCCTTGTGCGCATGCTCACAACTTCCGTCGGCACCACTTCCTGGGAAACGTCAGCGCAATGCCTTCCGTTGGGCGCTTAAAAGCGCAGGCGGAAACGCCATTCCGGCGCAAAAGTATATCCGTTTCCCCCCACCCCAGGGAAGATACTTTTGTGCTGTGATGGCTGCTCCCGCTACCCCCAGAGAGAGGAGGAACCTGAACTTTAATTCACAGGAGGTCTCAGTGATCATATCCGCGATGGAGACTTTTAATCATTTTCTCCATGGGAAAAAGAGCCGTAAGACCAGCCGGGAGAGGAAGCAGGGCATCCTGGACACCATTGCTGGCCGGGTCAATATTTTGGGGTACTTCCCCCGGACTGCTTCTGACATTCAGAAGAAAATAAATGATCTGCGGCGCAAGGTCAGGGGCAAGGTGGCCACCATCAGGAGGCATGAGAGGGGCACAGGTGGTGGTCCCCCATGTCCTGTCACCCTGACTGCGGAGGAGGAGGTGGTCTCTCGCTGCCTGGAGAGAGAGCAGGTGGAGGGGGTCCCTGGCTATGACTCCATGGAGGAAGGCTCCAGGACAGGTAAGTGTTTTTTATCCCCTATTTGATGTGTTGCATTTGGGGGGGGGGGATACATGTGCCAAGTGTGTGGGACCACCAACATGTGTCTGCTTTGTGTCATCCACAGATGACGGAGCTGGGCCATCATCTGTCAGCGTCCATTCCACCCCATCCCCCCAACGCCATCGTGTGCCCGAGCCCATGGGTGGTGAAGACACCGAGGTGGAGGAGGAGAGTGGCCACACCACACCTGCCGAGGTGGTTGTGGAGGATCCTGCTGTGGCAGAGCAGGACTTTTCTTTAGTTTTGGAGGTCTCCTCCCCTTCTCCTGGGCCGTCTGTCATCCCCTCCCCCATCCTTGGAAGCCCCTCAAGGGCGACTCCATCCCCCCGGGGACAACCATCTTCTGGCCCCAGGAAGGCGACCCAGAAGACCAGGGGTGTGTCGGATGTTGTCCAGGGCCAGTTGGCGAGGGATCACGCCAGACAGACTCAACAAATGGGGGAACTAGTTGGCCACTTAGAGAAAGTGGCTGACAGCCTGGGCTCCGTTGCCCAGATAAGCAACGCAGTCCAGGATGTAAGTTGCAACTGCGCTGCAGTGGTGACCAGTTTGGGGGAGGTGCAGGGGGATATTAGGCACCCCACTGCAGCCGTCCAGGCCAACACTGCTGCCATCCGGGACCAGGGGAGGCTGAGTCGGCGGGCCCAGAACTACCAAGTGACCCGGCAGCTGAGGATGCAGGGCCAGATGAACAATTTGCTCGGCCGGATAGCCATGGCCTTGGAGGGCATGCAGGCCACACCTGCCAGGAGTGGCCCACCCGGGGATCAGCCACCTCCAGATGCCCCCCCACCCCCACCCACTCCATCCAGGCAGCTGAGGAGCCAGAGAGGTTCTGCAAGAAAAAGCCCCCGGCATCCCCGATATACTCAGGTTATGAGATTTTTATTTTATTATTAATACTCAAGTTATGAGTTATTTTATTTTGATTATGCTCAGGTTATGAGATTTTTATTTTATTATTAATACTCAAGTTATGAGTTATTTTATTTTGATTATGCTCAGGTTATGAGATTTTTTTTTTGATACTGCACACGTTGCAGTGTGAATGGTGGTGTGTGAATGTGAGAGGGTGGCACTCCTGACAGTAAGGGGTGTCACCCTCGGCCGTGGTGGTGAAGTTAACCCCACGGCTGTATGAATGACGTGTGAAAGGTGTATGAATGGACAGTGACATCATTGGGGCCTTGACGCTGGCGTTGCTGCTCCCAAGTCCTACATGCTGGACTTGGGCTAATCCAATGCGATGTGCATGTGGTGTGTGTGATCTAGGGACATCAGTGGTGTACACGCGTGCATTGTCCGTGTGATCAATGTTTTGGTTTATTGTCCAAAGATGCCTACGGCGAGGACCCTCCTGACTGCTCTTCTCCTCTGGCAGGTGGGGACTGTGTGGGTCGGGGGTCAGGTCATCACGTATGTCAATCTGCAGGCCTTTTCTCATAGCAAAGTTGTGCAGAATGCAACATGCACCGATGATCTGACACACAAAGGTAGGGGAATACAATAGGGTCCCCCCGGACTTATCCAGGCAGCGGAAACGGGACTTCAGGAGCCCAAATGTTTGCTCCACCACTGCACGGGTTTTGATGTGTGCTTCATTGTATTTTCTCTCTCCTCTGGTTTGGGGGTTCCGGAAAGGAGTCATTAGATGGGGTCCCAGTGCATATGCACAGTCACCTGGAAGGGAAAAGACAGGAGGATGTTAGTCATGCATGTGCGACTTCTGTTGTGCATCACGGGAGGGGATAGTCATGGCTGCCACCCATGTCACTCACCAACCAGCCAGCTGTCCCCATACATGTTCTGTTCGAATTCTGCTGGGATGGGACTCTGATTGTATATGAAGCTGTCATGGCTGGACCCGGGGTGTTTGACACGGACGTGCCATATGAGGCGTTGGGCATCGGCTATCACCTGTACGTTGATGGAATGCCAATGCTTCCGATTGCGGTATATGTGCTCTGTGGCACTGGGGGGCTGTAGGGCCACATGTGTGCAATCAATGGCCCCCACTGTGCGTGGGAATCTGGCAATGCTGTAGAAATCTGTCATTGCCTTCAGCCGCAGGTCCTCAGTGGTTGGTCTGATGAACTGGTTGGACATGCGTCTGAGGATTGCAGGGACAACCTGGTGCACACATCTGCTCACGGAGGACTGTGACATCCCAGCCACCACTCCACTTGTACGCTGGAATGATCCACTGGCAAGGAAATGAAGTGTTGCCAGGACCTTCACCAGTGGCTGCACTGCTTGTGAGCGGTGTGTCTTGCTGGTGATGTCATCCTGCAGGGTTGTGGTTAGTTCAAGTATTGCATCAGGGCTGAATCTGAAGAGGCGATACACCTCCTCATCCCCCATGCCAAAGAGGCTCATACGTGTGCGATATATCCTCTCATGTGCCCGCCTCCTTCGTTCCGGGGGACCCATCAGGTGTTGTCCTTGCAAGTGTGGGACAGACGAGATACGCGCGGCGCATGTAGCCAGCGTATGGTGCTAATCCGTTCTTGAATTGGGAAAAATCCCTCATTTGCATATTTGCAGGGGAAATCAATAGGCACGACTGATGCGCCAAGCGAAATTAAGCGCTGACGAGACTCTGGCGTCGGAACGTTCCGCCGGTCGGAAATGGCCCGTTATTGGGCGCATCTAGTTTGGTGGGTTCGGCCACATAGAAACGACGGCGCATCTTCACAGTTACGTGGCGCATATCGAAATACTCCAGCGCAACTCTACCTGAATCTGGCCCTATGGGCCAGATTCAGGTAGAGTTAGGCTGGAGTATCCATTGATCCGCCAGCCTAACTGTCACTTTAAGCCGGCGTTTTTGTTTTCTGTAACCAGAAAACAAGAAACGCCGGGTTAGAGTTCCGATGCGATCGGCGCAATTGAATTTCGCCATCGCATCGTTACTTCAACTTAAAAATGACGCCGGGGGCGTTCCCGCCGATTTACGCTCAAAAAATATGTTAATGAGCGGGAATCGGCAATTCACGAGCGAATTTGGGCTTGACGCAGTGACTTTACGACGTTTCCGGAAGCAATACGCGGCGTATAGATAAAGCAGCCCCCTAGTATCCTATGTTAAGTATAGGCGTCGTCATCGCGTCGGAAAAAATAATAATCGCGTCGCTTGCGTAAAACGTTCATGAATGGGGATGTGACGTCATTGACGTTCACTTCACTGACAGAATTTAGAGCATGCGCACTGGGATGCATTGACACTCGACGCATGGGCAGTACGTTCGCCGCGGGATCGCGCATAGTTTAAATAATACACGCCCCGTATCCGCCCAATTTGAATTCCGCCGGCTCATTTGCGATGCGCTGCCGCAACTTTAGGAGCAAGTGCTTCATGAATAACAGCACTTGCTCCTAAAATTTCAGCAGAGTAACGTAAATGAGAAGCGTTACTCCAGAGCAAAGATGCTCTCATCTACCTGAATCTGGCCCTATATTACAATTTTGTTTATATTGTTGACTTTGTTGATTTGAATTTCACATGTTGTTGTGGTGCAATTTTTGCCATTACATCCTTTGTGTCACAATATATGGTTACACCCCATTAGGTGGATACAGCCATTGCTTTTTGGCTTTTTCGTAGCGCTACATTACCATCCACATTTATCTGAGTTTTGTCACATTCCTGTGTAGCTGCTTCATTCCCGTTCAGGGTTCATTCTTTGTAATGTAATGTCCACATTTCTAGTTAAGTGGAGAGTTTCATTACAGGATTTAATTGTATATCCTGTTCTTGGGGTGAAGCTAGAAGACCCGTGATGTCTCCATTGAGAGGACATTGTTGTCACTACTGTCACATCAGGTGCTTGTCAGTACATACATATATACATGGTTAGGACACATGTTAATACATATACACCTATTACTAGGGGTGCAACGGATCGTCATTGATCCGTGATCCGAATGGGTCAACATCCGCAGATTGGCACACCACGCGATCCGCGAATTGAGCCCATAGGAAAGGCCGTGGCTTCGGCCTAGCTCTGGAGCGGTGGCCATCTTGGTACACCCGGCGGCGGCCTAGGTGAGCTCCCCAGAGCGGCGCGATGACTGGGGAGATGTAGACATTGCAGTGGTAGTGGGGGAGATGTGGGCATTACAGTGGGGGAGATGGATATGTGGACATTACAGTGGGGGAGATGGACATGTAGGCATTACAGTGGGGGAGATGGACATGTGGACATTACAGTGGGGGAGATGGACATGTGGGCATTACAGTGGGGGAGATGGACATGTGGGCATTACAGTGGGGGAGATGAGATGTGGACATTACAGTGGGGAGATGTGGAAATTACAGTGGGGGAGATGGACATGTGGGCATTACAGTGGCGGAGATGAGATGTGGACATTACAGTGGCGGAGATGTGGACATTACAGTGGGAGAGATGGACATGTGGGCATTACAGTAGCGGAGATGAGATGTGGACATTACAGTGGGGAGATGTGGACATTACAGTGGGAGAGATGGACATGTGGGCATTACAGTGGGAGATGAGATGTGGAAGTTACAGTGGGGAGATGTGGACATTACAGTGGTGGAGATGAACATGTGGACATTACAGTGGAGGAGATGGATATGTGGACATTACAGTGGGCGAGATGGACATGTGCACATTACAGTGGGGGAGATGTGGACATTACAGTGGGGGGAGATGTGGACATTACAGTGGGGGAGATGTGGACATTACAGTGGGGGGAGATGTGGACATTACAGCGGAGGGGAGATTTGGACATTACAGTGGGAGATGTGGACATTACAGTGGGGAGAGATGTGGACATTACAGTGGAGGAGATGGACATGTGGGCATTACAGTGGGAGAGATAGACATGTGGGCATTACAGTGGGAGAAATGGACATGTGGGCGAGATGGACATGTGGACATTACAGTGGGGGAGATGTGGACATTACAGTGGGTGAGAGATGTGGACATTACAGTGGGTGGGAGATGTGGACATTACAGTGGGGGGAGATGTGGACATTACAGTGGGGGGAGATGTGGACATTACAGTGGGGGAGATGTGGACATTACAGTGGGGGAGATGTGGACATTACAGTGGGGGAGATGTGGACAATACAGTGGGGAGATGGACAACATGTGGACATTACAGTGGCGGAGATGAGATGTGGACATTACAGTGGGGACTATATATGGTGGTGATCCGAAGAATTCTCCGATCCGTGACTCTGATCTGAGGAACGATCCGAACCGTGAGTTTTTTTGATCCGTTGCACCCCTATCTATTACACATCCCTACACACACACCAGAAGAGGAAGAAGTAGCCATAGAGCCCCTTCCAGCCTTACAAATGTGGCCTGTGCATCCAAGTGGTAATGAGCCCCGGTCATGAAAGGATTAAGTAAAAGAAGAAGCAATTCAAATGTAAATATACCAAATTTTTATAGTGTGTTTATGAAAGTATAATTATGGACCTATACACATTTGTTTAATTTTCCAACTATAAATACTCTGAATAAACCAAGAGTCCTTTAGTAAAATCAATTGGCCAGAAGTGAAGATCTAGTGATCCTCTCGCCCAATCACTGACACACTTTTGACCAAGAGATTCCAAGCCTGCCCACCACGGCAAGGTAGACTCTTCTAGGGCAGGAACTACACTGACTACACTAAGCTACCCTGGATGCTTGTCATCCTTCCAATGGCCTCATCCTATAATCTGTGTGTGCGATCTACTCTCTCCTCATTTGGTTGTGTGTGTGTGTGTACATCTATCTAAAGCATGACAGAAGGAGGCAGAAACATACAGAGAAAATGCCATGAAAAATACTTTTCAAGGACATTAACTAGAATGTTTATATTATCTATAAAATCTATCCATATATTTTTATAAACAAGACCAAAAAAATATGCAAACTATCTTATCTTATCACTATCGTATCTATGGTTACAAAATATTAATATATTTTTTTTTTTTTCAAGCAGACAGAAGTGAGGGGAAAGGGAGAGGTTCAGGAGTTAATAGAGGACGTGACAAGGAATCAGAGACACACAGTACAAAACAATTTCATGACAAATAATTCACAAGTACATTGACTATAATATCTATCTTATCTATAAAATCTATAGAAGAACAAAAAACATAGGGCCAGATTCAGAGAGCCATTACGCCTGTCTAACTCGTGTTAGACTGGAGTAATTTCAAATTACGCACGTTTTTTAGCTAGTCGAAAACCTCAAACCATGAATAGACGGCTGGGGGCTTCAATTCGACTGGATTACGTGTTCGTACGCCTTCAGATCTATGCTGCAATAAAATTGCGGCCACTGCGTGGACTTCCCATCGTTTTCCACGTCGGGGTATGCAAATGAGCTTTTGCCGGCGATCCCCGAAATGACGATCTTCAATCGCAATCTCTTACGGCACCTTTAGTCATCTTTTATTTGCGTAATACTATACCAGCTTTTTGCTGCTCTAATATTAGACAGCCCATGTTAAGTATGGCCGTCGTTCCCGCGCCAAATTTTTACGTTTTCCGACATCTTTTATTATTTTTTACGTAAGTCGTCCGGGAATAGGAATGTTCGTAAACGACACTACTCAAACAACAAATGACGTAACGACATTATTTCGCGCAATGCACGGCGGGAAATTTCTGAACGGAGCATGCGCAGTTCAATCTCCGCGGGGACGCACTTAATTTAAATGCTTCACGCCCCCTAATCGCGTATTTCGATTACGCGGCGAGAAATAGACTATGGGCCAGATTCAGGTAGATTGGAGTTTCTTTACTCCAGAGTAACGCATCTCATTTACGTTACTCTGCCGAAATTTTAGGAGCAAGTGCTGTTATTCATGAAGCACTTGCTCCTAAAGTTGCGGCAGCGTATCGAAAATGAGCCGGCGGAATTCAAATTGGGCGGGTACGGAGCGTGTATTATTTAAACTAAGCGCGATCCCGCGTCGAACGTACTGCGCATGCGTCGAGTGTCACTGCATCCCAGTGCGCATGCTCCAAATTCTGTCAGTGAACGTCAATGACGTCACATCCCCATTCATGAACTTTTTACGCAAGCGACGTGATTTTTTTTTTTTTCGACACGATGACGACGGCTATACCTAACATAGGATACTCCACTAGGGGGCTGCTTTATCTATACGCCGCGTATTGCTTCCGGAAACGTCATAAAGTCACTGCGTCACGCCCAAATTCGCTCGTGAATTGCCGATTCCCGCTCATTAACATATTTTTTGAGCGTAAATCGGCGGGAACGCCCCCGGCGTCATTTTTAAGTTGAAGTAACGATGCGATGGCGAAATTCAATTACGCTGATCGCATCGGAACTCCAACCCGGCGTTTCTTGTTTTCTGGTTACAGAAAACAAAAACGCCGGCTTAAAGTGACAGTTAGGCTGGCGGATCAATGGATACTCCAGCCTAACTACCTGAATCTGGCCCTATGCCGCCGTAGCGTACTGGCAAAAATCTACCAGGATTCGGTGTAGAGCCTGGTAAAATACGGCAGCGTAAAGTATTTCGATTACGCAGCGCAATATTAAGTGTATGTGAATCTGGCCCATACATACTATCATATCTTATGTATCTTATTTTTTTTTGTATTTTTGAATTTTTTTTATCATACAGAAGTGAGGGGAAAGGGAGAGGTTCGGGAGTTAATAGAGGATGTGTCAGGGAATTAAAGACACACAGATAAGATATTATTTCATTAAAAATAATTTACAGGGACATTGTGGATATGTATGAATTGTTAAAAAAATTATATATTATTTAGTGTCACAAAAAAAAAGGCCCCCTCCTCCCCTAATAGCCGGCCAATCACGCTCCTTTGTTAGATGGTAAAGAATTAATGCTAAACTCTGGTATTATGTAGGATGTTATAGTACAAGGAAGCAGAAAAACAAAGTCAGAAATGAATTAATGAAAAATAGATGGCAGGGCCATTTCCTAGCGGATGTGTTTTTACTGGAAAATACGGATATTGTTTAGCGTTGCCAAAAAAAAAATCCGACCTCCTCCCTTTATAGTTGGCCAATCACGCTCCTTCTTTGTAAAATGTTAATGAAGTGACACTAAACTGATTTAAAAAAAAAAAAATTGTGCTTTGCTGTTTATATGTTGTGTTTGTAGCTACATTTTTTAGTCTGGTCTGGAGTCACCTGAGAGGTTGTGGTCCAATCAGGATTTAGAGACTCCTTTCAGTGGTAATAGCCTGGAGTCACCTGAGAGATGGAGGTCCAATCAGGATTTAGAGACTCCTTTCAGTTGTAATAGCCTAGAGTCACCTGAGAGGTGGAGGTCCAATCAGGATTTAGAGACTCCTTTCAGTGGTAATAGCCTGGAGTCACCTGAGAGGTTGTGGTCCAATCAGGATTTAGAGACTCCTTTCAGTGGTAATAGCCTGGAGTCACCTGAGAGATGGAGGTCCAATCAGGATTTAGAGACTCCTTTCAGTGGTAATAGCCTGGAGTCACCTGAGAGATGGAGGTCCAATCAGGATTTAGAGACTCCTTTCAGTTGTAATAGCCTAGAGTCACCTGAGAGGTTGTGGTCCAATCAGGATTTAGAGACTCCTTTCAGTGGTAATAGCCTGGAGTCACCTGAGAGATGGAGGTCCAATCAGGATTTAGAGACTCCTTTCAGTTGTAATAGCCTAGAGTCACCTGAGAGGTGGAGGTCCAATCAGGATTTAGAGACTCCTTTCAGTGGTAATAGCCTGGAGTCACCTGAGAGGTTGTGGTCCAATCAGGATTTAGAGACTCCTTTCAGTGGTAATAGCCTGGAGTCACCTGAGAGATGGAGGTCCAATCAGGATTTAGAGACTCCTTTCAGTGGTAATAGCCTGGAGTCACCTGAGAGATGGAGGTTCAATCAGGATTTAGAGACTCCTTTCAGTTGTAATAGCCTAGAGTCACCTGAGAGGTTGTGGTCCAATCAGGATTTAGAGACTCCTTTCAGTTGTAATAGCCTAGAGTCACATGAGAGGTGGAGGTCCAATCAGGATTTAGAGACTCCTTTCAGTGGTAATAGCCTGGAGTCACCTGAGAGGTGGAGGTCCAATCAGGATTTAGAGACTCCTTTCAGTAATAATAGCCTGGAGTCACCTGAGAGGTGGAGGTCCAATCAGGATTTAGAGACTCCTTTCAGTGGTAATAGCCTGGAGTCACCTGAGAGGTTGTGGTCCAATCAGGATTTAGAGACTCCTTTCAGTGGTAATAGCCTGGAGTCACCTGAGAGGTGGAGGTCCAATCAGGATTTAGAGACTCCTTTCAGTGGTAATAGCCTGGAGTCACCTGAGAGGTGGAGGTCCAATCAGGATTTAGAGACTCCTTTCAGTGGTAATAGCCTGGAGTCACCTGAGAGGTGGAGGTCCAATCAGGATGAACATACTCCTTTCCATTGGTAAGAGTCAGTCACACTGGGGCGGCACGACTTTGGGAGCGACTCGGCAAGGTGTCCTGAAGACGACTTCAGAGGCGACTTGCAAAATGACTCCTGTTTAGAAGTCAATGCAAGTCGCCTAGAGTCGCCCCCAAAGTCGTACAAGAACCTTTTTCTAAGTCGGAGCGACTTGCGTCACTTCTATTAGAACGGTTCTATTGAATAGAATGGGACGCGACTTGTCAGGCAGCTGAGTTGCCTTACGAGTCGCCCCAGTGTGAACCAGCTCTAATGGTCTGGAGTGCTCATCTGAGAGGTGATGGTTCAATCAGGATGCAGAGACTCCTTTCAGTGGTAATAGTCTAGAGTTCACACCTGAGAGGCAGGGCTGTCTTAATGAGAGGGCACACCTGGGCACACCTAATGAGAGGGCACACCTGGGCACTGCCCAGGGGCCCTAGCTGCATGGGGGGCCCCTGCAGATACCACAAAGCAGCTGATCCTTAATTCCAGTAATTGGGGGCCCCATGATGGCACTGAGAGTGATAGACACACAGGGGAGGCAGTCTGCCTCCTACCTACTTGATGGCTGTTTACCTGCACTGTCATCATTGTATGGGCCCCAGAGCATTACTGATGCTATTAAGACGGCCCTGCTGAGAGATGGTGTTCAATCAGGATGCGACTCCTTTCAGTAGTAATAGTCTGGAGTGACCTGAGAGGTGGTGGTCCAATCAGGATGAACAGACTCCTTTCCATTGGCAATGGTCTAGAGTGCTCACCTGAGGGGTGGTGGTTCAATCAGGGTGCGACTCCTGGAAATGGTCTAGAGCACAGGTGTCAAACTCCAGCTGTTGCAAAACGACAAGTCCCATGAGGCATTTCAAGGCTGACAGTAAGAGCCGGTTCACACTGGGGCAGCACGACTTGCTGAGCGACTCGACAAGGCGAGCTGCCCGCGGCTTCAGAGGCAACTTGCAAAATGACTTCTGTATTGGAGTCAATGCAAGTCACCCTGAAGTCGCCCCAAAGCCGTACAGGAACCTTTTTCTAAGTCGGAGTGACTTGAGTCGCTCCTATTGGAGCGGTTTCCATAGTACAGAGCGGAGCGCGACTTGTCAGTGTGATCCGGCTCTTACAAACATCACTCCCGCAGGCATGAAAGGAACTTGTAGTTTTGCAACAGCTGGAGGGCTGCCAGTTTGACACCCCTGGTCTAAAGTATAGATTTGTTTGTAAATATTATCTATCTATCAGCAGCAGATAGTAAAAGGAAATATACATTACCCCATGATGTTATCGAGGTATCGGAAAGAAAATGGTGTTATTCTACATGTACAAGAACATTGCGTAGGGTTCTCCATTCTCATTGAGACCGAGGACAATGTCAATGTTCCGAAGGTCTTCTTCTTGTGGATCAGCAGATGCCCGGCACACAGGGCAAGAAGGATTTTGCTGGACCCATCTGGAAATACAGTCATAATGAAAAGCATGAGAACAATGCAGTGCTATGAAGTCCTCTGCATACTCACCGAGGCAGATGGAACAGGTAGGATGTTCCGCTGCCGGTGGTGCCGGTGGTGGCGGTGGTGGCGGTGGCGGTGGCGGTGGAGCAGGGGGGCGTTGGTTAGCATTTCTGTTTGCTGCCTCCTCCCTTCTCCTCCGCAGTTGCCCCCGCGTCCTGTGGCCAACTGGATCCTCTCCTCCCTCCCGGGGTCTCCGATGTCGTGAAGCTCGGGGCATGGTGGAGGTTTATCAGGAAGACACAAAGAAAACCTAAAAAAAAAATAAGGATTTTTAATAATAATAGTAATCTGTACAATAATAATACAATAGCAATATATTTGAATAAAAAAACGCTAATAATCGCAGGATTGACAAAGTGACTCGGTGCAGGAATGTTTTGAAACAACTACAGTCCGGTTTGAACCGATTTGCGTCTCACTGTGACATCACAGCTGCTACTTTTTCAGGCCTGGAATCTTTGACTGGGAATTCCCTCGGTCATGTAACACTGTATCCAAATACATTTTATAGATTTGACATATAATTAACCACTTAAGGACCAGAAGGATTTGCCCCCTTAATGACCAGGCCGTTTTTTTCGATACGGCACTGCATCGCTTTACCTGACAATTGCACAGTCGTGCGACGCCACACCCAAACAAAACGTATGCCCTTTTTTCCCCACAAATTGAGTTTTCTTTTGGTGGTATTTGATCACCTCTGTGCTTTAAAAATGTTTACGCTGTAAACAAAAAAATATATATATTTTTTACTTTTTGCTAGAAAAAATATCCCCCCAAAAAAATAATAATAAAAAAAAATGTCTTCCTCAGTTTAGGCTGATGTGTATTCTTCTACATGTTTTTAGTAAAAAAAAAATAATAATAATAATAAAAAAAATGCGTATATTGATTGGTTTGCGCAAAAGTTTTAGCGTCTGCAAAATAGGGGATAGATTGATGGCATTTTTATTATCATAAGTTTTTTTACTAGTAATACGATTTTTAGCGGCACTGCAACATTGCGGCAGACAGATCGGACACCTTTTTGGGACCATTGATATTTATACAGCGATACGCGCGCCCCCCAGTGGCCGGAGGAGCCGAGGACGTCAATAGATGTCCTCCCGGCATTGTAGAGCCACCCTGTGGCCGTCAATGTACAATGTCTGGACTCCAAGTGGTTAAAGGGGGGCATGTGAGGAGTGGATCTAAAATACCCGCAACCACATCATCTATGGAGGATGCAAAATATCCCTCACAATGAGTTTTCTTGTTGTCACCAGTATCAGTCTATAGATTCTTCTCATCTAAAGGGAACCTGTGATGATGAAGAAATATGGAAGCTAAAATTACTTTACTCATCATCCTCTAAAAGTGTAGAGCTGGAGGCTGTCATCCTGATCCAGTCACCCTAATACTTAGGCAGTCACCCTGATCCAGTCACCCTGATCCTTAGGCAGTCACCCTGATCCTGTCACCCTGATCCTTAGACTGTCATTCTTTTTTTTTTTTTTTGGGGGCAGATATTTACATGAAGAGGGGCAGATATTTACATGAAGGGGGCTGGATATTTACATGAAGGGGCCAGATATTTACATGAAGGGGCCGGATATTTACATGAAGGGGGCCGGATATTTAAATGAAGGGGGCCGGAAATTTAGATGAAGGGGGCCGGATATTTAAATGAAGGGGGCCGGATATTTACATGAAGAGGGGCAGATATTTACATGAAGAGGGGCAGATATTTACATGAAGGGGGCAGGATATTTACATGAAGGGGGCAGGATATTTACATGAAGGGGGCAGGACATTTACATGAAGGGGGCAGGATATTTACATGAAGAGGGGCAGATATTTACATGAAGGGGGCCGGATATTTACATGAAGGGGGCAGGATATTTACATGAAGGGGGCAGGACATTTACATGAAGGGGGCAGGATATTTACATGAAGAGGGGCAGATATTTACATGAAGGGGGCCGGATATTTACATGAAGGGGCCGGATATTTACATGAAGGGGCCAGATATTTACATGAAGGGGCCAGATATTTACATGAAGGGGGCCGGATATTTACATGAAGGGGGCCGGATATTTAAATGAAGGGGGCCGGAAATTT
This sequence comes from Rana kukunoris, assembly GCA_029574335.1. NCBI lineage: Eukaryota > Metazoa > Chordata > Amphibia > Anura > Ranidae > Rana > Rana kukunoris. The sequence goes on from CM056054.1 coordinate 38,070,622, forward strand.
ACATGAAGGGGGCCGGATATTTAAATGAAGGGGGCCGGATATTTACATGAAGGGGGCCGGATATTTACATGAAGAGGGGCAGATATTTACATGAAGAGGGGCAGATATCTACATGAAGGGGGCAGGACATCCACATGAAGGGGGCAAGGCACCCACATGAAGGGGGTCCTGTAAATATCCAGCCCTCACCATGCAAACATCCTGCCCCCTTCATGCAAATGTCCTCATTTACATGAAGGGGGCAGGACATCCACACGAAGAGGGCCGGACACCCACTTGAAGGGGCCAAATATTTACATGAAGGGGCCGGATATTTACATGAAGGGGCCAGATATTTACATGAAGGGGGCCGGATATTTACATGAAGGGGGCCGGATATTTAAATGAAGGGGGCCGGATATTTACATGAAGGGGCCGGATATTTACATGAAGAGGGGCAGATATTTACATGAAGAGGGGCAGATATTTACATGAAGGGGGCAGGATATTTACTTGAAGGAGGCAGGACATTTACATGAAGAGGGCTGGATATTTACATGGAGGGGGCAGATATTTACATGAAGAGGGGGCAGATATTTACATGAAGAGGGGGCAGATATCTACATGAAGGGGGCAGGATATTTACATGAAGAGGGTAGGATATTTACATGAAGGGGGCTGGATATTTACATGAAGGGGGCAGGATATTTACATGAAGGGGCCAGATATTTACAAGAAGGGGCCAGATATTTCCATGAAGAGGGCACGATATTTACATGAAGGGGGCAGGATATTTACATGAAGGGGGCAGAATATTTACATGAAGGGGGCAGGATATTTACATGAAGTGAGACAGATATTTACATGAAGGGGGCTGGATATTTTAATGAAGGGGGCCGGATATTTTAATGAAGGGGGCCGGATATTTACATGAAGGGGGCCGGATATTTACATGAAGAGGGGCAGATATTTACATGAAGAGGGGCAGATATTTACATGAAGGGGGCAGGATATTTACTTGAAGGGGCAGGACATTTACATGAAGAGGGCTGGATATTTACATGGAGGGGGCAGATATTTACATGAAGAGGGGCAGATATTTTACATGAAGAGGGGGCAGATATCTACATGAAGGGGGCAGGATATTTACATGAAGAGGGTAGGATATTTACATGAAGGGTGCTGGATATTTACATGAAGGGGGCAGGATATTTACATGAAGGGGCCAGATATTTACAAGAAGGGCCAGATATTTACATGAAGAGGGCACGATATTTACATGAAGGGGGCAGGATATTTACATGAAGGGGGCAGAATATTTACATGAAGGGGGCAGGATATTTACATGAAGTGAGACAGATATTTACATGAAGGGGGCCGGATATTTACATGAAGGGGGCCGGATATTTACATGAAGGGGGCCGGATATTTTAATGAAGGGGGCCGGATATTTACATGAAGGGGGCCGGATATTTACATGAAGAGGGGCAGATATTTACATGAAGAGGGGCAGATATTTACATGAAGGGGGCAGGATATTTACATGAAGGGGGCAGGACATTTACATGAAGGGGGCAGGATATTTACATGAAGGGGCCGGATATTTACATGAAGAGGGGCAGATATTTACATGAATCCTGATCCTGTCACCCTGATCCTTATACTGTCATTCTGATCCTGTCACCCTGATCCTTAGGCTGTCACCCTGATCCTGTCACCCTGATCCTTAGACTGTCATCCTGATCCTGTCATTTTGATCCTTGGGCTGTCATCCGGATCCTGTCATCCTGATCCTTAGGCTGTCACCCTGATCCTGTCATCCTGATCCTTAGGCTGTCACCCTGATCCTGTCATTTTGATCCTTAGACTGTCATCCTGATCCTGTCATCCTGATCCTTAGGCTGTCACCCTGATCCTGTCATCCTGATCCAGTCACCCTAATCCTTAGGCTACCATACTGAACCTGTCATATTGCTCCTGCAGCTGACATTCTTCTTATTAGGTTGCTACTTCCACCTGGTCACCAGTCATCTCTATGCTTCCTATCTGGCGCAGGGCGATCCTTTCTCCGGGCCCCCGATGGGACGGGAGAGCCCGGCGGAACCTCCGCTATGATCATTCTTATGGTGCGCAGGATCGCCGCCGAAACACAATGATATCTGAATGATGCCTCTAGCTGCAGGCATCATTCACATATCACCGCACAAAGTCCAGGACGTCATATGTCTATGGGTGGTATTGAAGTGGTTAAGTGAAGCTGTGTGACCATTGAATGGAGCACAATACCATAAAGATGCGTTCTGCCAGAGGAGCGATCGCGCTCTGATTGGACACAGAGGATGCCAATCAGCGGGTCCAGCAGACAATGTCTCCCGGCCACCTGTGATCATATTTGTGAGTGGCAGAACACCGATCTGCTTATGTAAACAAGGCAGATCGCCATTCTGACAGGGTAGAAGATGGAGTTCATGTAGCAGGAACACAGATCTCTGTCTTCACCAAGTCAAAGCAGCCCCCACACTGTTAGCAAGCACCCCCTACGTAAACATTTAACCCTTTGATCGCCCATCATATTAACTCCTGCCAGTGTCATTAGTACAGTGACAGTGCATACTTTTAGCAGTTTATCACTGTATTAGTTTCACTGGTCCCCAAAAAAAGTGTCGGTTGCGTGTCCTTTTTGTTCGCCGCAATGTCGCAGTCCAGCTAAAAAACGCTGATCACCACCAGTACTAGTAAAAATAAATAAAAAATAATGCCATAAAAATATCCCATAGTTTGTAGACGCTATAACTTTTGTGCAAACCAATCAATACACACTCATTGACATTTTTTTACCAAAAATATGTAGCTGAATACATATTGGCCTAAATTGATGAAGACATTCGATTTTTTTTTCAATTTTTTATTGGATATGTATTATAGCAGAAAGTTAAAAAATATTGTTTTTTCTTTCAAATTGTCTTTATTTATTTTTTGTTTATAGCGCAAAAAATAAAAACTACAGAGGTGATCAAATCGCAAAAAATGGCCTGGTCATTAAGGGGGTAAAACCCTCCGGGCTTAAGTGGTTAAGGTATAACTAAAGGCAAAACATTTTTTGGGGATTGAGTGTAGAGGGATTGTCAAGTTTTATTGCTGTCCGTGTCCCTGTTGGGGAGATTCACCCTCTATTTGTCCTGTTTACCATTATCATTGAAAGTAAAAAAAAAAAAGGCCAAATTTTGGGTTACCCCCAGAAAAGTAATTGAGGGGAAATCTTTAATTAGGGACACTTGTTTTGGTGACCTGGGGGGTCTGCAAGGAATTCCCTAAGTAAAACCTATAGTTCTATCCAGGGTCGCCATCAGGGGTGTACAGGCAGTACACCTGTAAGGGTCCTGGAGGTCCCCAGGGCCCCAGATGGCATCCCCTCTTCTTTTTTTTTATGGACAAAAAAAATGTTATATATTTTTTATTTGTTTTTATTTAAGGGCCCAGCGGTCCCCAAGGCCCGGATGGATTGCCCCCCCCCCCCTTTATATATATATTTTTTAATTCTTTTTTTTTTTTTGCAAGGGGCCCAGAGGTCCCCAGGGCAACCCCTGCTTCTCAATTTGCAGCAGCTCCCCGCTTCTCAATCTGAGGCGGCAGCACCCCCCCCCAGGTTCTTTGCTCCAGGGGGGCCATGCCTGAAGCTGTGTAAGGGGTCCCATAATTCCTGATGGCGGCCCTGGTTCTACCTTAAAGCTGAATTATGACGTCTGGCTGCAGTCACCTTTTAATGCAGAGCTGTCCCCACCCAGTGTATTGATGCAGAGTGCGGCTTTGTAGTCACCACATTATCTCCACTCCCTCCATCATCCATGACTGCCCATCACTAGGAGAAGATCGAAGAGAATCCAGCATGTCATGTGCCGGCCAGTACACATCAAAAAGAAGAAGCAAGCAAGGCTGTAGTGGACTCAGTTGAGGGAGTAGGCCTGTCAAGAGAACCTGTCACTCTTTTCTGAATGGGCAAAGTGACAGATTCTCTTTGACCGGTTCCCAACCGGCTCATGCAGATATACTGCGGCAGAATGGCTCTCCTGGGCAAAACCCCGTATGGGTATGTCCTTATATTTCTCGGCCACCAGAAGGCGAACGCGTCCACTGCACGGCGGAGAACCAGATGCGCATGGCCGCTTGGCAGAATCGCCGCGGGCCACACACGATCGCCAGCACAGGGATTTGTGTGTTTACGCTATCAGGGAAGAGGAAACATATTGTTTGTTCCTACTAAGTAGGAAAAACAATGTCTCTCCCCTCCCCACACAGTTAGAACACACTGGGGAAACACATTTAACCCCTTTATCGCCCCCTAGTGTTAACCCCTTCCATACCAGTGACAGTTACACAGTAATAAGTACATTTTTATAGTACTGATCGCTGTATAAGGCCTCGTACACACGATCAAATCTGTCTGCTGGAAACGGTCTGCTAGACCGTCCCAGCAGACAGATTTGATTATGTGTACAGCCGAGCCGACGGATTTGGCCACCCGACAGATTTCAAAGCATGCTTTGAAATCTATCGGGTGGGAATCCGTCCGCCCGACATGTCTGCTGGTTAGTACACTTACCAGCAGACATGTCGTCTCGCACCGCCGCCGAATGGATTCGGTGCATGCGCGGAAGTGTTTTACTTCCTGGTGCGGTGACGTGGCGGCGTCAACGTCACGTCACCGACACGTCAGTGCGCCTTCTGCTGGCGGGGATTTTGGTTTGCTCGTGTGTACACGCGAGCAAACCAAAATCCTATCAGACAGATTTGTTCAAATCGGTCGGTTCGACCGATTTGAACAAATAGATTGCCTCGTGTGTACGAGGCCTAAGTGTCAATGGTCCCAAAAAAGTGTCAAATGTGTCGGATCTGTCCGTCGCAATACTGCTAAAAATCGCAGATCACTGACATTACTAGTAAAAAATAATAATAAAAATTCCATAAATCTTTAGCCCTGTACACATGATCGGTTTGTCTGATGAAAACAGACCGATGGACTGTTTTTATCGGACAAACCGATCGTGTGTGGGTCCCACTGGTTTGTTTTCCATCTGTGAAAAAAAAAATAGAACATGTTTCAAATTTTTTCCTATGGAGAAAAAAACGATCGTCTATGGGGAAGTCCATCGGTCAAAAATCCACGCATGCTCAGAATCAAGTCGAACGCATGCTCGGAAGCATTGAACTTTTTCTCAGCACGTCATAATGTTTTACGTCACTGCATTTTGGCATGGTCGAGTTTTTTGACTGATGGTTTTGGCATGGTCGAGTTTTTTGACTGATGGTGTGTTGGCAAGACTGATGAAAGTCAGCTTCATCGGATATCCGACGAAAAAAATCCATCGGATTAGATTCCATCAGATATCCGATCGTGTGTACAGGGCTTTTCCCATAGTTTGTAGACACTATAACTTTTCAAGTTCAATATGCACTTATTGCATTTTTTTTTTAACTAAAAATACGTAGAAGAATATATATTTGCCTAAACCGATGAATTAAAAAAATAAATAAAACAAATTGGGGATATTTATTATGGCAAAATGTAAAAATGCAATGACCGCCATTTTATTTTAAGAATAAAAAAAAAAAAATATATATATATATAATGTTTGGGGGTTCTACTTAGAGGGAAGGAGATGGCAGTGAAAAACACATTAGAACTGCTGTTTTGCTACTTGTAATGTAATGTAATCTGTAACGCCAATGGTCATCACAAGATGGCACCAGATCACAGAAGAAAGCTTAGACCTGCAGAAGGCCGCAAAGCCGCGATCTCAATTACCGGCTGGCCCGTGCCGTCCCGTAATTGAGGCCGGGGCTTTGCGGCCTTCTGCAGGTCTAAGCTTCCTTCTGTGAAGGTTGCAAAGCCGCGGCTTCAATTACCGGCGGGCGTAGGCCTGTCGCGATCACGTCCCGTGCAGGCCGGTAATTGAGACCCTGGCTTTGCGGCCTTCTGCAGGCCTAAGCTTCCTTCTGTGAAGGCCGCAAAGCCGTGGCCTTAATTACGTGGGCCCGCCGCGTTCGCGACACACTCCAGCTGGTAATTGAGGCTGCGACTTTGCGGCTTTCTGCGGGGTTAAGCTTCCCCAAGCGCCAGGTCACAATTTCTTGTCGCAATTGCGACCGGGCGCCCAGATTTTGTCGAGGCCTGTATTAGTGGAAAGTGCATTTAAATACAACCACAGATCAGTTCTATGTATCTGAATGCGCCAGCAGCCATTTGTACCAGATGGCCCAGCATGGGGATGAGTGCGATTTATAAAAAGTAGAAAAGTATTTTCCCAACAAGATGTCGTTGTTTTATTATTTTTATTTTATTGAAAATTATTAGACAAACATAAACAAATGATTATAAAAATATAAACAAATTCATGCCTGGACAATTTTATTTATACACAAATTCATATGTACATAGAGGGCACATCAAATAAGGCAACAAATAAATGTCCTATAATGAAACTTTCCTTATCACATCTATAGTCATTACTTTATTTCCCTAGAAGTTTTCTAATTTAATCTAATAGTTGTTTCCCTATACATCCTCCAGGGGGCCCATATCTGGCTCCAGTTTTCGTGTATATCCTGTAATGTACGGTGCATAAAAGGAATATAGTTTGTTGAGTATAGGTGGCCCAGATACAGGGGGGGGGGTAATAATTCCTAGGTATTTTAGTCCCGAAAACAAAAAGTTATTTCTCAGTGCCGGGACTTGTTGTGGTGTAAGTGACACATTGAGTATTTCTGATTTTGAAATATTTACTTTAACAACTTAAAGCGGATCTCCACCCTAAAGTGAAGTTCCGCTGATCGGAACCCTCCCCCCTATTTCCATACATTGGAGGGTCCTACCAATATTAAGTTATTGATTAGTAAGTTATCGCTGCACTTTTCTTTCTCTTGTGTGGGACACATAACAGTGCTGAGCGGCGGGCCTTTCACCGACACTTTTATTTCACCTCCAGTAGTTCATTGTACATAGTAGTGTGGTGATTACCTGATATACCAGTGATATACAATTAGCGGACCTCCAGCTGTTGCAAAACTACAAGTCCCATCATGCCTCTGCCTCTGGGTGCCATTCTTGTGGCTGTCAGTCTTGCTATGCCTCATGGGATTTGTAGTTTTGCAACAGCTGGAGGTCCGCTAATTGCATATCCCTGTGATATACTAAGGATCGGCGTGTGACATCAATAAACATCAACAGATTTCAGTTTTGCCCCAACAGGCCGACCCCCCCCCCCCCCAATGTGCCCGGCTGCTGAGCTCATCTCCCCATCCCTTATGGGAACTGATTAACAGCACTAATAGGTGCCGCTGATTGGCACCACTGATTGACAGTACTGATGGCCACCGATAGGCAAGCCACTGATTGGCAGCAATGATTGGTCAGCATTTAGTGGCACTGATTACCCGCATTGATCTGCAATGATAAGCAGCACTGATTGTCAGCACTGATAGTCAACACTGGCGGCACTGGCAGCACTAATGGCCCTGATAGACAGCACTGACACCATCCCACCCCCCCATACTGACACCATCCCCCCCCCATACTGACACCATCATCACCCCCCCCCATACTGACACCATCACCCCCCCCCATACTGACACCATCCCCCCCCCATACTGACACCATCATCACCCCCCCCCCCATACTGACACCATCCCCCCCCCATACTGCCTCTGACAGGGACAGTGTTCGGGGGGCCCCTGTGATCTCTAATAACAGCTGTGATCCGATCCTGAGTGTGAAGTGATTTCTCTTCCATCAAACCACAAAGGAGAGGAGAGAAAACACTGACAGATCAATACAGGAGCCGGTGCCCCCCCCCCATCTCTACACCCCCACCCCCTCCCCCCACACACACATCCGGGCACCGGACCCGATCTCACTAGTAAGGTGAAGTAGCTCCGCACACTTACTTTCTCTACGATGAGAAAGCTGAGGGTGGCTGTAGTTTCCAAAGGATCCACAGGATGTCACTGTGACAAGAGCGGCGAAAAGACGCTCCTTCCTCTTCCGGGTACACGGAAAAAGTGACGCGAGCGGCGATTACGCAGTCGGTATCTCACTTCCGCCCGACCTCTCCGCCAATCAAACAAAACGTGACACCCGCGCGGCCGCCCCTGCCGTACTGGGCGCGCGCAGGTCTCTCAGCCGCGAGGTACACAGTGAGAGGAGAAGACAGAGAGATGGAGGAGAAATTCGGCTGTTTTCTCCCTCCAGCCTGCAGGTGGCAATAGAGAGAACCGGTGTTCAGTGAGGGAAGGCTGCCCATTCTCTCTTCTCTCTTGTCAAATGACTGGAGTCTGTAAGTACGAGGGGGGAGGGGGGACAACTTACCACACACCTTTCTTCTCTACTCATCACACAGCCCCCCCTCTACTCCTCATCTCACCCCCTCCCCCCCTCTACTCCTCACCTCACCCCCTCTACTCCTCACCTCACCCCCTCTACTCCTCACCTCCCCCCCCCTCTCCCCCCCTCTACTCCTCACCTCCTCCCCCCCTCTACTCTTCACCTCTTCCTCACCCACTCTACTTCTCATCTCCCCCCCTCTCCCCCCTCTACTCCTCATCTCACCCACTCCCCCCCTCCCACTCTCTTCCCAGGTCTTTACACCTTCTGTGCCCATTATCAGGGGTTCTCACCATCCCTGTGCTGAGTTCTGTACACCCACTGTGCTCATTATGAGGGGCAATCACCCCCCCCCATACCATACTCACACACACCCCCACCCCATACTGACACCCACCCCCCCATACTGACACCACCCCCCCATCCCCATGACCTGACCACCCCCCCATACTGACACCTCTTCACCCCCCCGCATACTGACTCCTCTTTATCCCCCCACCATACTGGCACCATCATCATCCTCCCATACTGACACCCCCCCCCCCCATACTGACATCATCATCCCCCCCATACTGACACGATCATCATCCCCCCCATACTGACACAAACCCCCCCAATACTGACACCAGTCCCCCCCATACTGACCCCCCATCATCATCCCCCCATACTGACACCATCATCATCCCCCCATACTGACACCATCATCATCCCCCCCATACTGACACCATCATCATCCCCCCCGTCCCCTCACACCTCATCATCCCCCTCAATACTGACACCAGCCCCCCCCTCATACTGACACCAACCCCCCCCCGAATACTGACAAAATACCACCTCCCCCCATATTGACACTATCCCCCCAGACCATCAATACTGACCCCCCCCCCCATATTGACATATGACACCACCACACCCCACCCCCCCCCCCATAGTGACACCACCAACCACCACCCCCCCCCCCATATAGTGACACCATCACCTCCCCCCATACTGACACCATCATCTCCCCCCCATACTGACACCATCATCCCCCCCCCCCATACTGACACCATCATCACCTCCCCCCCCCAATACTGACATCCCCCCCCATACTGACACCATCATCACCCACCCATACTGACACCACACCCCCCCATACTGACACCCCCCCCATACTGACCACCCCCCCATACTGACACCATCATCATCCCCCCCATACTGACACCACCCCCCCATATTGACACTATCCCCCCAGACTGACATCCACCCCCCCCCCATATGACACCACCAGACTGACCCCCCCCCATAGTGACACCACCACCCCCCCCCCCCCCCATAGTGACACCACCACCCCCATACTGACACCATCATCTCCCCCATACTGACACCATCATCCCCCCCATACTGACACCATCATCACCCCCCCCCCCCAATACTGACACCATCACCCTCCCCCCCCATACTGACACCATCATCACCCCCCCCATACTGACACCATCATCACCCCCCCCATACTGACACCATCATCATCACCCCCCCATACTGACACCATCAAACCCCCCCCCTCCCACACTGACACCATCATCCCCCCCCCATACTGGTTTTATGGCATTCTTATTATAATTTTTTTATATATTGTTTACTAGTAATGGCAGTGATCTGCATTTTTTTTTTTTTTTTTTATCGTGACTGCGACTTTCTATCGGAGACTTTTGACACATTTTTGGAACCATTGTCGTTTTTACAGCGATCAGTGCTATAAAGATGATTACTGTGAAAATGACACTGGCAGGGAAGGGGGGGGTAACCACTAGTTGGCGCTGCAGGGGTTAAATGTGTCCTAGGGAGGGATTCTAACTGTAGGGGGATGGGCTGTGTGTGACACGTCACTGATCACAGCTTCCCGTAATCTGTCACTAGGAAGACTGAGGAAATGCCTTGTTTACATCAGCTACCCCCCCCCCCCGTTCTTCCTCTCCGTGATACGATCGCGGGTATCCCCCTGGACGTCGAGTCCGCGGTAACTGTAATCGGAGTCACGGAGCGTCATTGCATGTGATTGACAGACGTGCGCGCCAATGGCCGCGCTGCTATCAATCTATCCAATCGAAGGCCAGACTCCGAGGAGAAGAGGACTCCGGGGGACACGCACAGCAGATTCGGAGCTCAGGTAAGTAAAATGGGGGGGCCGTCATTGCTTAATACATAGGATGCATTAAGGTGAAAAAAACCTGAACTTTTACATCCCCTTCAACCACTTGCTGCCCGCCGCAGGCAGATATACGTCTGCAGCATGGCACGGGCAGGCAAAGGGACGTACAGGTACGTCCCCTTTAAGAAGCAGTTGTTTCAGGCGCGAGCCTGCCGCGACCTCCGCGGGCGCGCCTGCGGGTCACGCAGACTCGATCGCCGTGGGAATACCCGCGATCGTCTCCTGGAGACATAGAACGGGGAGATGTCAGTGTAAACACAACATCTCCCCGTTCTGCCTAGTGACACTGATCATGTTCCCTGTCATCGGGAACAACGATCAGCGACGTGTCACAGCAAGCCACGCCCCCCCCTACAATAAGAATCACTCCTTAGGAAACACTTAACCCCTACAGCGCCACCTAGTGGTTAACCCCTTCACTGACAGTTACATTTTCACAGTAATCAGTGCATTTTTAATAGCACCGATCGCTGTAAAAATGCCATTGGTCCCAAAAAACGTGTCAAAAGTGTCCAATGTGTCTGTCATAATGTCGCAATCATGATAAAAATCGCAGATCGCCACCGTTACTAGTAAAAAAAAAATATTAATAAAAATGCTATAAAATGCTATTTTATAGACGCTATAACTTTTGCTCAAACCGATCAATAAATGCTTATTGGGTTTTTTTTTTGTTTTTTTTTTTACCAAAAATATGTAGAAGAATACGCATCGGCCTAAACTGAGGAAATTTTTTTTTTTTATATATTTTTTGGGGGATATTTATTATAGCAAAAAGTAAAAAATATTAATAATTGTTTTTCAAAATTGTCGCTTTATTTTTGTTTATAGCGCAAGAAATAAAAACCGCCGAGATGATCAAATACCACCAAAAGAAATCTCTATTTGTGGGGAAAAAAGGACGTCAATTTCGTGAGCCACGTAACACGACCGCGCAATTTGCAGTTAAAGCGACGCAGTGCCGAATCACACAAAGTGGCCCAGTCGTTTAGCAACAAATTGGTCCGGGACTCAAGTGGTTAAGAAAGGTAAGGTTTTTTTTTTAAAGCCCATAAACTGAACTCTATGTTGGCCTATGTGCCCATGCACACCTGGGCGTTTTTCAGTGTTAATGAGCTTTGGAGTTTATTGGCTTTTTTCTGAACGCCCCAAATTTGCGTTCAAAGTGCCGTTTTTCAGCGGGGGAAAAAAAGCAAAACACCGAAAAACGCCGGCGCCAGCGTTTTTTAGCGTTTTTTTTATCCAGTGAAAAAATAAAAAAGCTGATAAAAGCTACACTGAAAAACGCTGCTTAAAGCTAGTGCAAAAACGCTAAAAAAAAATTGCAAGGCTTCAGTGTGCATGGAGCCTTTACTGTTCTTGATGTTCTTAATGTAAAAATGTTTACACATTTTTTTTTTTTACTGTTTTTTTGTAAAACTAATAAAAAAGATTGAAACATAAAGACGGCGCAGTCCATCGTTTTTTATCTTATTGTCTGAGTACAGATCGAGGTTTGTCCCTCCATAGCATGTCTTGTAGCCATTTACTGTTGTCTCTCTCACTCCCTCTGCTGGTAGTTTATTCCAAGTATCAACTACCCTTTCAGTAAAGTAATAGTTTTTAAGATTAGTTTTGAACTTTCCTCCTGTTGGTTTGAGGTCCCCGTGTTCATGGTTTTGGTTTTATATTAACCACTTCCCGCCCGGTCAATAGTAAATTGACGTCCAGGAAGTGGTCGTCTAATCCTGACAGGATGTCTTTTGACGTCCCGTGGGGGCGCGCAGTGCGGCGATCGGTGATGCGGGGTGTCAGTCTGACACCCTGCATCTCGGAACCTCGGTAAATTGCCTCCGCCGGACCAGCTGTGTCCAATTGTGTCCAATCGCAGCTGATCACATTGTAAACAGGAAGAGCGGTTGATCGGCTCTTCCTCACTCACATCTGACAGACGCCAATAGAGATAAGCCGATCATCGGCTCTCCTGACAGGGGGGGTTCGCGCTGATTGTTTATCAGCGCAGCCCCCTCGAATGCCCACACTGGACCACCAGAGAAGGGGGCAACATGTCAATGGCCAGGTACATCCCGCATGGCCTTCCACATGTAAAAAAAAAAGCACAATAGATGCCAATCAGTGCCCACGAATGGGCACTGACTGGCAACATGAGCACTGTCAAAAATTTGTAAATAAGTGATGCCCAGCAACGCCATCAGTGCCACCCTCGGTGTCCATCAGTGCCCATCCATGCCCAGTGCCCATCTGTGCCACCCATCAGTGCCGCCTGTGAGTGCCCATCAGTGCCGCCTCATCGGTGCCCATCAGTGCTGCTATATCAGTGCCTGTAATTGAAGAAGAAAACATACTTATTTCCAAAAGGAATTACAGGAAAAAATGTTTTCTTCCAAATTTTCGGTCTTTTTTTAGTTGTTGCACAAAAAATAAAAACCAAAGAGGAGATCAAATACCACCAAAAGAAAGCTCTAATTGTGGGAACGAAATTATAAAAAAATTGTTTGGGTACAGTGTTGCATGACCGCGCAATTGTCATTCAAAGTGCGACAGCGCTGAAAGCTGAAAATCGGCCTGGGCAGGAAGGTGCGTAAGTGCCCGGTATGGAAGTGGTTAAAAAAAAACTGCCCTTCTGAACCTTGTTCCTTGATGTATTTAAGGCCGGGTTCACCTATGTGCTGGTTTCCCCACATCCAATTCGCACGACATGCGAGTGTGACCGGCTCTCAGGCTGCATTCACACCCGAGCGTTTCCTTTTCAGGCAGAAAGTCGTGCGTTTTTACAGCAATTTTTGCACAGGCCGAAAGGTCAGCAATGTAAAAGGAGAAAAGCGCCTGTAATCTGCCCAAAAAAGAGGCTCATGTACTTTTTGTGGGGTTCAAAGCAATCAGCGGTGAGTGAGAGGCGGCAGGGGGTGGCATTTATGTCAGCAGGCAAGCTGCTTTTGGTCCAAACCAGAAAGGATCACGGTTAATGCGCATGCTCTATACCTGACCGCCCACTACGTGGAAATCTGTGATGTAAGGACGCCGTCCGGTCCGATCCGGATACAAACACAGGAGCTGTCACATGGGAGGGGAGACTCATAGCAGGCAAGTGGTGACCCTATAAAGATACCAGCCCAGGAGACTCTCATGGGGCCCCTACTGTAAGGTGACCAGATTTTTAGCCACTTCCATACCGCGCCTGTTTTGGCACTTCTCTCCTACATGCAAAAATCAGCTAGAAAATTACGCAGAACCCCCAGACATTATATATGTTTTTTTTAGCAGACACCCTAGGAAATAAAATGGCGGTCATTGCAACTTTTTATCTTGTACGGTATTTGCACAATCATTTTTCAAACGCCTTTTTTTGGGGAAAAACGGTTTCACAAATTAAAAAATAACAAATCAGTAAAGTTAGCCCAATTTGTTTGTATAATGTGAAAGATGAAGTTACGCCGAGTAAATAGATACCTAACATGTCATACTTTACAATTGCGCACACTCATGGAATTGCGCCAAATTTCAGTATTTAAAAATTTTCATAGGCGTCGCTTAATATTTTTTTACAGGTTACCAGTTTAGAGTTACAGAGAAGTCCTAGTGCTAGAATTGTTGCTGGCGCTCTAACGCATGCGGCGAGCTACCGGGGATAGGGGCGTTTAAAATTTTTTTTTTTTTAATCTTATTTTTTATTTTACTTAATTTATTTTATTTTTACACTTTTTTTACATTTTCTTTTATTCCTATTACAAGGAATGTAAACATCCCTTGTAATAGGAATAGTGTGTGACAGGTAGGGTTGTCCCGATGCCTCTTTTTTAGAACCGAGTACAAGTACCGATACTTTTTTTTCAAGTAGTCGCCGATACCGAATACCGATACTTTTTTTACATGTGTCCCCAAATGCAGCCATGTCCCCCACATGCAGCCATGTCCCCCCAGCCATGTCCCCCACATATGCAGCCATCTCCCCCCAGCCATGTCCCCCACATATGAAGCCATGTCCCCCACATATTCAGCCATGTCCCTCCAGCCATGTCCCTCTAGCCATGTCCCTCACATATGCAGCCATGTCCCTCTAGCCATGTCCCTCACATATGCAGCCATGTCCCTCTAGCCATGTCCCTCACATATGCAGCCATGTCCCTCTAGCCATGTCCCTCACATATGCAGCCATGTTCCTTCAGCCATGTCCCTCACATATTCAGCCATGTCCCTTCAGCCAGGTTCGTCTAGCCATGTCCCTCACATATGCAGCCATGTCCCTTCAGCCATGTCCCTCTAGCCATGTCCCTCACATATGCAGCAATGTCCGTTCAGCCATGTCCCTCTAGCCTTGTCCCTCACATATGCAGCCATGTCCCATGTCCCTCTAGCCATGTCCCTCACATATGCAGCAATGTCCGTTCAGCCATGTCCCTCTAGCCATGTTCCTCACATATGCATCCATGTCCCATGTCCCTTCAACCATTTCCCCCATACCTTTGCTGCCGAAAGCCTTATGGAGAAAATCACAGGATTAATTTGAATAGCCCGCCCGTATAGACACTCCTCCCTTTTGCTCGGGATTGGACAGATCACGATCACCCATCCAATCCCGAGCAAGGGGGAGTGTCTATACGGGCGGGGACACTACAACTATTCAAATGAATGCTGTGATGTTCCCACACAGCGTTTAATCACTTGCAGCGGCTTTGGATGCGGTGGCGCGATGCGACGGCTTTCGATTCGCGGGCGCGATGCGGGGGGGGGGGGGAAATATTCTATTTAGGCATTTTACAAGTACTCGCGCAGATACTCGGCATCGGTCCCGATACCGATACTAGTATCGGTATCGGGACAACCCTAGTGACAGGTACTCTTTATGGAGATATGCGGGGTCAATAAGACCCCACATCTCTCCTCCAGGCTGAAAGGACATGAGATCATGAAAGAGTGATGAATGTGCTTATTCCATTACGAACGGTAGTTTTACCAGAACGAGCGCTCCTGTCTCATAACTTGCTTCTGAGCATGCGTGTTTTTTTCACGTCATTAAAGCCCACACACGACCATTTTTTACAACCTTAAAAACGACAACTTTAAAAAAGGTGTGAATTTTTTTTTAATGCCGATTTTTTTAGATCATGAAAAATGCTCTGAAGCCCACACACTATTGTTTTTTTAGAACCCGAAAAACGGTCGTGTGTATGCGGCATTACCCAAACCCTACCAAACTTGTGCTATGAGCTCCTATTATGGTTATAGTCCTGCAGATGGCGCTACTGTACAGTACACTGCTCATGAGTGCTGTACCAAATGGTCTAAGGTGGGAGTAATTCCATAAATATGCCACTAGGTGGAGGCAGAGGCTTTAGCATGTCTCTATTCCCTGTCCTTATAGGAGGGATGTAGGTAATTTTGTGCTGACTTGTGCTTTAGGCAAAGAGTCAGGCAGTCAGTGTGTTGAGATGGAGCTAGCAGGTAGGCAGTACTAATACCTGCAGAAGCCAAGAATGCAGTCAGCCCAGTGATGTAGAACATCAGCATGCAGATTGAAAATTACCAACTCATCCTGGTACAATAAAAAACAAACAAAAAAAAAAAACAGATCCTTGCCGTGGATTGCTCTTCTTCCAGTGTGCCAGCATCATCTTTAGTCTGTGACTACTACAATCAACCTTCTACATTGTTACTAACAGGTGAGACTCAGTTTTCCATTCTAATCTGATTACTGCAGACTAATAAAATGATCCGAGCAAAAATTAATTTTTCCAGATTTTATCTTATTACATTTTTGTTTGTTCTTTTTTTTTAATTATTAAACAAAATTACTCTTTATACTATATACTGTTCAAAAGGCAATTATTTTGTACAAACTTTAGAAGTTTGGATTTGGAAAACGAATGCAGCCACCGCATCTAATGATTGGCAATATGCAATATATAAAATATTTGGTATATGTCATACTGTTCAAAATGCAATTACCTTGGTATAAACTGTACATGTTTGGATTTAGGGGGACACCATCTATTGGCTAAAAAAGCATCACCCCAAAGCCAAACTTCTTGGATGTAGTTGGTATCCCTCTAAATCCAAATTTTCACTTTTGTGGATGGCTAAAACCCGGTACGGCGATTTGCTGCTGTTCATATAAACTGGTGAAATTGAAGTACCGACTACTTTGTAGAAATGGCATCATTTTCATTCTGATTTCTCAGATAACTGGTCCTCTGCCAGTGGCTTGGAAGTCATATGTGGCTCTCATGTTGATGTTGCTTGGATCGGTGTGCTAAGTACAGGAAAACCTTGGATTGCGAGCATAATTTGTTCCAGAAGCATGCTTGTAGACCAAAGCACTTGTATATCAAAGTGAATTTCCCCATAAGAAATAATGGAAACTCAAATGATTTGTTCCGCAACCATTTATTCATAGGTCCTTCAGTTTTAGGTCCATATAAAAAGATTATACCAATGTGATAAGTTGTGTAACCATAAAAGGTCCATTAAAAATGGAAGCCTCCACAAGGGGATTGGAAGCAAAATCCAGCAGGAGCTCCAGAGTATAAAAGAGAAGAGAGGCGCCTCTAAGTGTAGCAATTTGTTGCTAAATGTTGTACCTTCATTAAATGTAACCATATTGCTACAGTTATACTCAGTTGTGACACGACGCTACTATATATCGAGACATTGATTGTATATCAAGTCAAAATTTATATAAAATGTTGCTTGTTTTTCAAAACGCTCTCAAACCAAGGTTTTACTGTATCTGCCTATCCAAACCCTTGTCTTATTACAGGCTTCTCACAAGCGGGAAGCCAGAGGCTGCCTATATAGAATTAAAATGTTTTACTTTTTTACTATGTTGTATACTTAAATACTTAAAGCAGTATGAAACCCAAAAACTAAAAATGTATTGCAGATTACCAGTCATTAGATGTGGTGGCTGCATTTGTTTTCTTTTTTTTTTTTTAGGTTTCCCCCCTCTGTTTTAACCTGGTGATCTGGCCAATAACACACCATGCTTTTTATAAGTGGACAGTCAGAGGTTACCTAATGTATGGGATTAAAGCGGATCTCCACCCTAAAGTGGAGTCGAACTGATCGGAACCCTCCCCTTCCGGTGTCACATTTGACACCTTTCAGGGGAGGGGGGTGCAGATACCTGTCTAAAGACAGGTATTTTCACCCACTCCCGTCCGTAGTGTGCTGGGAACTCTCGGCTCCCAGCACACAGCGGGAGCCAATCGGAGGGCGCAGTGCGACTCGCGCATGCGCCGTAGGGAACCTGGCAGTGAAGCCGGAGCGCTTCACTTTCTGGTTCCCTCACCGTTGATGGAGGGGGAGCAGCAGAGAGACGAGCGATCGCTCATCCTCTGCTGCAGACGCCGCTGGACTCCAGGACAGGTAAGTGTCCTAATATTAATAGTCAGCAGCTGCAGTATTTGTAGCTGCTGGCTTTTAATATTGTTTTTTAATGGGCCATCCGCTTTAAAGCAAAATGAAACTCAAAGGCAAACTTTTATTATATTGTAGCTTACTAATTCTTATGCCCTGTACACACGATCGGTTCGTCTGATGAAAACGGACCGATGGACCGTTTTCATCGGACGAACCGATCGTGTGTGGGCCCCAGCAGTTTTTTTTCCCATCGGTGAAAAAAAATAGAACCTATTTAAAAATGTTCGTATGGTTTAAAAAAACAATCGTCTGTGGGGAAATCAATTGGTCAAAAATCTACGCATACTCAGAATCAAGTCGACGCATGCTCGGAAGCATTGAACTTCCATTTTCTCAGTACGTCGTTGTGTTTTACGTCACCGCGTTGGACATGATCAGATTTTTAACCGAAGGTGTGTAGGCAAGACTAATGAAAGTCAGCTTCATCGGATATCCGACGAAAAAAATCCATCGGTCCGTTTTCATCAGACGAACAGATCGTGTGTACGGGGCATTAGATGTGGTACTTTAACCACTTCAGGATTTACCCCCGATCCTGACCAGGCCATTTTTTGCGATGCGGCACTGCATCGCTTTAACTGACAGTTGCGCGATGTTGTACCCAAATAAATTTTCCACAAATAGAGCTATCTTTTGGCGATATTTGATCACCACTGCCGTTTTAAAGTTTTTTGCTCTATAAACAAAAAAAGAGCGACAATTCAAAAAAAAAAAATGTTTTACTTTCTTCTATAAAACATTACCAAAAATAAATAAATAATGTATTCATCGGTTATGGCCGATATGTATTCTGCTACATAATTTTGGTAAAAAAAATCGCAATAAATATTGATTCACATAAAAAGTATTAAAAAAAACAAAATAACAATAAATGATTGAAAGAAAGGTGGACCTACTGACGTCATCACCAAGAGACATGCGTCTGCAGGCCGGCCGGCTTTTTTATGGAGACGATTATCGTTTTTGCTGTAAGTGCAATATAAGCTTTTTAATAAAACGTTTTTACTGTATCACACTATTGAGTGTTCTTACATTTTTGGGACTTCCTGGGAGTCGATTTTATGTACCTATTCCTACTGAATTGGATCTTGCATATCCACTGGAGGGTCACAGACTTCATGATAGGCTTGATATCGATGCTCTTGCCTCTGGTAAGCTGTTTATTTAGACGGTGGCAGAGCACAAGGGCTTGCATGATCACTTGGAGGTTTATTCCCTTAATAATTCACCGTCACTTATTTTTCATCACGGATTTATTTGTTTTTGAGAATTGGGACTGTTTTTCATTTATCATTTGGATGTGATTACAACCTTCTGGTTTCTTTCAATTATTTATTGATATTTTATTTATTTTTGTATACTTTTTAAGTGCACCAAATCAGATCTTTATTATATATTTATTTATGGTCATATGTTTCATTATTGGTTATGCACTTGATTACATGCCGGACTGATTACAGTATTGGTTCTTCGCGTTATAGCGCAGCTTTTTTACTGTTTCCTTTATCTATTATGTTTATCACATGATAAAGCTCCTGCTGTGTTTCTTATATATATTTTATATATATATATATATATATATATATATATATATATATATATATATATATATATATATATATATATATATATATATATATATATATATATATATATATATATATATATATATATATAGTTATAGTTATAGTTATATATTCTATATATATATATATATATATATATATATATTCTATATAGTTAGCGCAGTATTTTCCCTATATTTCCAATAAATATTGATTGATTTGCACAAAAGTTATCAGGTCTACAAAATAGGGGAAAGATTTATGACAATTTTATTATTATTATTTTTTACTAGTAATGGTGGTGATCAGTGATTTTTAGCGGGACTGCAACATTGCCTCGGACAGATTGGACACCTAACTGACATTTCTGACACCTTTTTGGGAACCAGTGACATTATTACAGTAATCAGTGCTAAAAATATGCACCATTATTGTACTAATGACACTGGCAGGGAAGAGGTTAACATCAGGGGCGATCAAGGGGTTATATGTGTTCCCTGTTTGTGTTTACTAACTGTATGGGGGGACTGTGAAAACACACAGATACTTCTTCCTGCATAAAAACAATACAAAATAGTGTAGCGCTAAATATATGCCAAAAACAAACAAACATCAAAATATGTGACTGGTACATAGATTAACACCATAAGTGCTCAAAAAAGTCCATCAAAAGGATCTATCACAGTGAATATGATATAGAGCAGTGGTCTCCAAACTGCGGCCCAGGGGCCAGATGCAGCCCTTTGCTTGATTTTATCCGGCCCTTGGGGTGCTTTTTTATTCATTGGCCCCAATGATGGGGCAGAATTCCTCCCAGTGATGGGGCAGAATTCCTCCCAGTGACACTAATGATGGGGTCCAATAATGGGGAATTTTGTACTCCTGATGGCCACAGTCCGGCCCCCTTAAAGTCTGGAGGACAGTAATCCGGCCCTTTGTTTAGAAAGTTTGGAGACCCCTGATATAGAGTGACGAAAAAGTTCAATAAATCATTCATCATCAAATACTCCAACAAAAAAGTGACTTGGTGTTTGGGAAAAGGTGAAGATGAAGTTTGATAGTAGATCCACCACCAAGATAAATTGGAGACTTACCAGAATGTATGGACCTAAATAAGCATACACTTAATAGGTCATGTGGGCTGCATGGTAACGAGATCCTGACTTCAGAGTAATCTTGTATGGTAGACAGGAGGATGGTTTCCACTATGGTGTAATATACCGTAGGAAGGATAGCCAGTATAAACCGAAGGTATGGCTCAAT
Source organism: Rana kukunoris (assembly GCA_029574335.1). Lineage (NCBI taxonomy): Eukaryota > Metazoa > Chordata > Amphibia > Anura > Ranidae > Rana > Rana kukunoris. The sequence continues at coordinate 38,091,416 of CM056054.1, forward strand.
GTCAACAAGTCCAGAAGTTCAGGGTGAGAGAGATATGAGGAAAAAAGACGAGGATGCACATAGAGTGAAACTGCATAAAACTTTTTACTTGGCAGAAAAAAGGTTAAAATTTACACTCACATTTAGGCAGGTAAATCAAGCATGTAGAATATAAGCAGTGGGGTCAGCGGGTCTTCCTGCATAGCAGAAATAAAAGATCTGTGTGATCTCCCCTGTCAGAACGGATATCTGCCTTGTTTACACAGGCAGATCCCTGTTCTGTCACTTTGGGTGGCCGTCAGACATAGAGTCCGCTAGAGCCGCCGATTGGCTCCCCCCACTGGCCAATGGGAGCATGCATGCCTACATAAGTGAGTTCCCAGGCCGAGGTACAGCTACGGCGATCTGTGGGATCGCGCCACGTTGCCACACTATAATGATGGCAGCTGGTCGGCAACGCTTAATTAACTTTTTTTAAACTTTCTTTTTTACTTTCTTTTATTTTCATCAGGCGATTTGACCAGTTATGCCTGAGTCCGACGGATTTTTTTCATCTGATATTCTGACTGTGTCTGTGCCCCATCTGACTTTTTTCCATCGGAGTTTAGAAATAAAACATGTTTTTTCTTTTTCGATTGCAAATTACGATCGTCTGTGTGGAGAAAAAAACACGCATGCTCAGAATCAAGTCGACGCATTCTCGGAAGCATTGAACTTTATTTTTCTCGGCTCGTCGTAGTGTTTTACATCACCGCGTTTTGGACGGTCGGAATTTGGTCTGACAGTGTGTATGCAATACAGCTTGAACGGAATTCCGACCGAAAATTCCATTGGATCTTATCCCATCGGAAATTCCGATCATGTGTACAGGGCATAAGTCTGTTGTTTTTCAACAGAACAAGCTCTCTTGAAGATGCAGCAGTTAGTGTTCAGACAAACCATTTTCCACCGGCAGAGGTGCTTGCAATCATCAGGTTTTATTTATTTATGTAAAAACCTTCATCCAAAAAGGAAAAGATAAATCTGTTGCTGTAACTGCTTATAAAGTGTTAGCTCCAATTTGTTAATTTATTTAACCACTTCAGCCCCGGACCATTTGGGTGGTCAAAGACCGGGCCACCTTTTTGCGATTCGGCACTGCGTCGCTTTAACTGACAATTGCGCAGTCGTGCGACGTGGCTCCCAAACAAAATTGACGTCCTTTTTTTCACACAAATAGAGCTTTCTTTTGGTGGTATTTGATCACCTCTGCGGTTTTTTATTTTTTGCGCTATAAACAAAAATAGAGCAACAATTTTGATTTTTTTTTATATTTTTTTACTTTTTGCTATGATAAATATCCCCAAAAAATATATAAAAAATGTTTTTCCTCAGTTTAGGCCGATACTTTTTCTTCTACATATTTTTTGTAAAAAAAAATCGCAATAAGCGTTTATTGATTGGTTTGCGCAAAAGTTATAGCATCTACCAAATAGGGGATAGTTTTATGGCATTTTTTATAAAAAAATGTTTTACTAGTAATGGCGGCGATCAGCGATTTTTATCATGACTGCGACATTATGGTGGACACATCAGACACTTTTGGCACATTTTTGGGACCATTGTGATTTTTACAGCGAGCAGTGCTATAATAATGCACTGGTTACTGTGAAAATTACACTGGCAGTGAAGGGGTTAACCAGTAGGTGGCACTGTAGGGGTCAAGTGTTCCCTATTGTGTGTTGCTTACTGTAGGTGAAACCGTTCGCGAATAGGGATTTGCGTAAGTTATGTTCACGTAGTTTTCATTGATGTTTTGCGACGTGATTTTGCGCATTCGCACTGGGATACGTCCACGGCCGGCGCATGCGCAGTAACAAAAAAGCGTTGTTTGCGCCGGGTCTTTCATAATTTTAATAAAACACGCCCCCCACTAGTTAATTTGAATTACACCTGCGTACGCTGGCCCATTTACGCTACGCCCCCATAAGCTACAGCGCCAATTCTTTGTGGATAAGGATACACCGCTTGTAACTTACAGTGGCGTAGAGTAAATGGGACACGCCGCGCCGGCGGGGCAGCTTTGTGGATCTGGCCCTACATGTTTGGATTCGGGATGATACCATCTATTAACTATTAAAGAGTGTGTCACCCCAAAGCCAAACTTCTTGGACTAGACCAGGGGTCTCCAAAATTTTCAAGCAAAGGGCCAGTTTACGGTCTTTCAGACTTAATTCTGACCAGTGGGGGTAGAAAATGCCCCAGGGCCGAGCATCAGTGAGAATAAACACGGCCCCAGTACTGATATGCAGTAGGAGGAGGAAAAGTGCTCCATCATTGTTATTAGTGGAAGAAATAGTGTCTCATATAGTTGGGAGCAATACTGCCCCAAGGGCCAGGTAAAGGCTAGCAAAGGGCCACATCTGGCCCTCGGGCCGCAGTTTGGAGACCCCTGGACTAGACCAAAGTGTTTTTAGTTAGTCAATAGATGGTGTCTCTCTGAATCCAAATTTCCACTGTTGTCAATGGCTAACCTGGGAAAACAGGCTAATGTTCATACAAAGTGGCGTTCTGTAGAAATTAAAGAAACAACTCCTTTGTAGAAATGGCGTCATTTATATTTATTGTAGATTTCTCAGATAACTGGGCCCCTGCCAGCAGCTTGGAAGCCCCATGTGGCTTTCATGTTGATGTTGCTTGAATCAGTGTGCTAAGTACCTGCCTATCTAAACCCATGTCTTATTACAGACTTCTCACAGAGGTTGCCTAATATATAAAATTAAAATCTTTAACTTTTTTTTTTTACTACTATGTTGTATACGTACTTAGGGCTGGTTCACTCCACAAAAACACACTCCAGATCTGTTTCAGGTGCGTTTCTGCATGCACGTTTTTAACTTGTTTTTGACGCGTTTCTGGATGCATTCTTTTTTTTCCCCTGTTTTTTTTTATGCATTCCAGTGCTTTTTTTAAGCATTTTACTGCGTTCCAGTACAGTCCAGTACAGGAAAAATGCAGCATGTTCTACTTTTTTGGAACTGACTGCACTGGTGTAAACTATGCCATTGAAGACCATAGAACCTATTTTCCATGCGTTTTTGATGCAGAAAAAAAACCGTACTGTGGTGTGAACTTTTTTACCCTTTCACTGCCAGAGCCATATTTCCTTTTTTTTGCACACAAGTTTAAAAAAATCATGTTTTCACATGTAGGCGCCTCCGCGTATGAGTTTACGTTCGCATGTGCATACACATGGGGGGGGGGGGGGGGGGGATTTTGTGTGCTTGGGTGTAACTTCAATTGTTTGCAAAAAAATAAGAACATTTTTTTTACTTAAAGCTGAGGTCCGCCCACCCTATGAAAAATTTAAAGTCAGCAGCTACAAATACTGCAGCTGCTGACTTTAAGGCTGCTTTCACACTGAGGCACTTTGCAGGCGATATAACATTAAAAATAGAGAATTGAAAGTGCCTCTCCTCTCACTCCAATGTGAAAGTCTGAGGGCTTTCACACTGGAGCGGTGTGCTGGCAGGACGGTAAAAAAGTCCAGCTAGCCGCATCTTTGCAGCGCTGTAGGAGCGGTGTATACAGTGCTCCTGAAAGCGCCCCTGCCCATTGAAAACAATACATTTTTGGTCACTAGCGGAGGTTAAAAGAGCCCCCCCCCCCCCCTAGTGGCCAAAAACCACTGCAAAAACGACAGTAAAGCGCTGCTAAAAAATGTTTTTAATTTTTTTGCTATTTCTCCTATGTTTTTATGTTTTCACCTGGCCTGTAACACACGGTTGGACTTCCATTGGACAAATCCGTGGATTTTTGTGCGAAGGGGCGTTGTCCGTGAACTTGTTCTAAATACGGTAGAACATTTTGAGCCAACATACACCAAACCACGTGGTTTTTCAGCTCTTTACCGCTACCCTTTTGGCAACTTCTGCTACTGTTGTCTGATTTTTAGCATTGGTTCGTACTTTGGATTTTAGTCCGCTGGAACACATGTTTTGTCGGACAATTTGAGAGCATGCACAGCCAACATTTGTTTTGTCGGAAATTTCGACAACAATTGTCTGATGGAGCATACAGACGGCCGGATTGTCCGACAAAACATGTCCGTTAGACAATTGTCAAAATATCCGATCGTGTGTACGGGCCTTTAGAGTGCCTCCACTCTAGACGAAGGAGCACAGGGGGCACCTTTGGACAGCAGCATTGGCAGTGTGGGGGGGGGGGGTGTTAGTT